>JABTTQ020003340.1:0-110379 GCA_016081115.2 Rehmannia glutinosa | reverse complement strand
GAGAGTCTCATTGAGATATATTCGGGAGTTCGATTCCTGGCAGGTCTGAGGATATCATGCGGTGGATACTTACCTCTCACGGTGGGTTCTCCCATGTCTATCTCCATATTCCTTTGGCGCCTCTTATCCCTACTATCTCCATATTCCTTTGGATATCCTTATTAATCGTCTTCTGGATATCAAGCTTCGCACGTGGCACTTCCCTTGCCTCACGTTCTTGGTGTTGCTTGAATAATCCACACTCTTCTCCTCAGGTCGAATCTATCCTCACCTCTTTTTGATGAATGATAATCTTTGTTCGATCCGGTGGAATCACTTTCTTCCTTGGTTTGACACTACACTTCCACACACCATGATATGATATTGTTCCTTTCATTTTGGAGGAACCGCACACACGGATCACACGAGGCACTTGAGTTTCTTGGTACCACTGCTTGATTTTATGGTTTATGCGGGCGGAAAGGAATAGTGTCAAGCATCGACAAATTCCTTTCTTGGCATCTCACATTATTTGGCAGGTGGAGCGGTATCTCTGGATCCTTGTTTCGGTCGGGCGTCAACCCATCGAGTTAGTGCGGATGCTTCCCTCTTTGTTGGCTTTTTGCGGGGAGTGCTCCACCACAGTTCCGCGGGCCGAGGATGGTGATTTGGCGAGCTCCTCCTCCGTCGATCAAGTCGAACACGGATGGTTCGTTTGATCCAGGCACATATAATGGAGGGGATTGATACGGGATCATTTAGGGCGACTTATGTTGGCGTTTCCACGCTTCCTTCCAAAGGTGTCTAGCTTCCATGCCGAGCTTCTAGCGCTTGAGATGGGATTGCGGCATGCCCGGCGCTTCTCTTCAGTTTGGATCGAGTTGGACGCGGCGGGTGGTCACCACGATCACTTACGGTGGCCTTGGCTCTTGGGCAGTTCAAGATACCCCGATTCGCATTCTGAACATGCCGAGGACCTTCAAGACTCGATTTCCCACATACACAGAGAGGGAATCGACCACCGATCACCCAGCGAGTTGGGAGTCTGCGCCTCTGGCGATCACTTGGTTGATGAGGGCACGGCTTCTCACCACCTCCTAGCGCTCATTCGGATGGACCACCGGGATACCCGAGCTTGATTTTCATAGATCATTGGTTCTTTTTGTATTCTCTTGATATACCATAGACGTCGTAGTGATAGGCTTTTTGATTCTTCCCCAGAATTCGGACATGACACTTTAATATGATACTTTGTTTATTTGATATACAGGTAGGGGATCACGCCTCAATCCCCCACCCTCCGGGGTGTTATTTTGTTAAAAAAAAAAAAAACCCTAAACCCTAAACCCTAAACCCTAAAACCCCGAACCCTAAACCCTAAACCCTAAACCCTAAACCCTAAACCCTAAACCCTAAACCCTAAACCCTAAACCCTGAACCCTAAACCCTAAACCCTAAACCCTAAACCCTAAACCCTAAACCCTAAACCCTAAACCCTAAACCCTAAACCCTAAACCCCCACACGAACCCTAAACCCTAAACCCCGAACCCCGAACCCTAAACCCCGAACCCTAAACCCCCAACCCCTAACCCCAAACCCCAAACCCCAAACCCCTAACCCCTAACCCTAAACCCTAAACCCTAAACCCTAAACCCTAAACCCTAAACCCTAAACCCTAAACCCTAAACCCTAAACCCTGAACCCTAAACCCTAAACCCTAAACCCTAAACCCTAAACCCTTAAACCCTAAACCCTAAACCCTTAAACCCTAAACCCTAAACCCTAAACCCTGAACCCTAAACCCGAACCCTAAACCCTAAACCCTAAACCCTAAACCCTAAACCCTAAACCCTGAACCCTAAACCCTAAACCCTAAACCCTGAACCCTAAACCCTAAACCCTAAACCCTAAACCAAACCAACTTTCTCTCTACCCAAAATGCTCTGCCCTCTCTCACACACTTGCACACACTTTTTCACACACACATACACTGTTCTTCACGCTTTGGGCCGATTTCACACGGATTTTTCATGAAATTTATCAATCTGAGGGAGTTTTAGATTTCTTTCCCTAGTTCTTTTTCATTTTCCGCTTTGTTAATCCACTCTAACCTTTTTTGATTTTGTCCAGGTTGTTTTTGCCCGCCTTCAATGGCGGATTCCGGCTCTAGTCCGCCGGAAAATCCAACTCCGAAACATGGGTCATATGCAAATGTGACTGCCTCTACTTCTCCTCAATCCAACCTTCCCTTTGATCCCAAGAGAATCGTTCCAATTGGCACTCACAAGGAAAAAGATGGACAACAGGTTATTGGGTTTTCTTCTTCGGAGAATAATCGTCTTGCGGAGACTTGGAAGCTCACCTTGATAGGTAAGTTCTCTTTCGCGATCCCTCACCCTAAAGGAATTGCCTCTGGTTTTTCTGCTCTGAACTTGAAGGGGCCATTTTCTTGGAGCTTTGCCAACCCTTCTCACATTATCATCAAATTACATTTGGAAGAAGATTATAATAAACTGTGGATGGGTACTCTTTGGTCATTGGGGGACTGCCCGATGCGTGTGTTCAAGTGGACGCCGTCTTTTAATCCGAGAACGGAAGCCCCTCTTGCTCCAGTCTGGATTCGCCTACCGGGGTTGCCCATACATTTTTTTGATCATAATGCTTTATTTGCTATCTGTAAGATTATAGGCACACCTCTTCAAGTGGACTCCCCGACTGCTACTCGCACTCGATTATCTATGGCACGGGTCTGTGTTGAATTGGATTTATTGAAAGAGAGAGTTGAGGAAGTTATTCTTGAGTTTGATGGCACAACACATGTTCAGAAAATTGTTTTTGAAAGGACTCCGGATTACTGCCTTCACTGCAAGCATATTGGACATACAATTGAGGGGTGCTACATGAACGGGAATAAACCACGGCCACCACCACCTGTTAGGCGTCCAGTCCCTAATAGCGCTTCTGATGGTCAACTTTTGAAGGGGACGTCTGGTAACTTGGAGAAGTTAAGGGGCGCAGGGGTTATTTCTAATAATCAGGCTTGGATTAGGGTTAATAAGAAAGGGCCACGGGAAACCGGATTGGTGTCTAAGGAGCTTTTGAATATAGCCAAAGAATCGAAGCATACCTACTTTGAGGCTAATAATTCTCATATTGCAGAATCTTTCTCTAATCAGTTTTCAATCCTTGAGAACGAAGTGTCTCAGCCGTTGGATGCCTTGCAAAAATCAATTGATGACCCAGATCTTTCTAAGGGACTACAAAGTGACGTGGCAACAATCTCTAGTCCTAAAAATTCAGAGGATAATCGCCTAAAGGGGTCGTACCCCACTCAGTCTTTGTCTTCTTTTGAGAAGAATATACTCACGCATGGGACTCCTTCGCATTATAATAAGTGTGACAACATTATTAATGGCTCGGATTCTATTATGGCTGTGTCAGCGCGCATGATAAAAGGGGATAATTGTGGTGCTTTATCTGAAAATATTCCCCCTATTATTTCGACAGCAACACCTATGGAGGGCTTTATTGACCAAAATTGCTCTTATGGGAATTTGGGTCCCACAGCTACAACTTTTCATGCAACAAAGGTGGTAGATGAGAAGCACAATGTGACTTCTGACATCTTTATTAATGAGAATATATCTCCCTCCACCTCACCATCAAATGCAGCGCCCCTTAATGGCGTGGGCTCCAGTGTTTTTTTGTCTTCTTTGACCTCCTCAACCAATAATTCTTGCTTGGCCCCACCATTCCATCCATCATCAACCTCCCTCGTCCACATGTCGCCGTCCCATATTCCCTTGGGCATTGGTTGTCCCCTTAATGGGAATTCTCAGGGGCCCACGCCCACTCCTCCACTTGCACAAAATGGTATTGATTCCCTGCAGCACATTTTGAAATCGACTCCATCAATAAGCTTGGCCCACTCTCCCTTTTCCCCCCATGCGTCGCCCCCCCCCATGATGTGGCCCCCAATGTTTGTTTGTCCCCCTTGAACTCTCCAGCTAATAACCTCTTTTTGGCCCCACCATACCATCCATCATCAACCTCTCACGCCCACTTGCTGCCGCCCCATCCTCACTTGGGCATTGATTGTCCCCTTAATGGGAATTCAGAGGGGCCCACGCCCATGCCTCACCATACACAAGAGGTAATTGATCCCCTGCAGCACAAAATGGAATCTGACACCATCAATAAGCATGGCCCATACCCTTCCTTTTCCCCATGCGTCGCACCCTCCAATGATGTGGGCCCCAATGTTTGTTTGTCCCCCTTACATTTACCAGCTAATAACCACATTTTGGCCCCACCACACCATTCCCACTCTGTTGCTTCCGATACGCCTAGGACGGTTGACGCATCGTTTGCGTTGTTGGGCCCACCGCTAGCCACCCAATCGCTTCAGCACATGACCACGGGCCTTAATTTTTTGGAGAGCCCAAATCAAACCCAGCGGTCGCATTCAGTGGAGATGGGCCAACCTACTCCAGCCCACTTGCAACAATCCCATCTCCCAATCGCCTCTCCTCCACTGCACGCGCACATTCCAGGCGATGGGCCCTTGTGCTTTGTCTTAATCAAGCCCAAAATTTTCGTCCACTTCCTCTCTAGTTCAACCTCACATTTTGTGATGCCCATTAACCAGGTCAAGTCAACCCCCAATAACACGGCCACACATGACCCCTCAGCCCATTTTATTTCAGCACAAGCTCATGACAGCCCACACTCTGATGCCTCATCTATTAATTCGTCAACCCACCTTCCAAACGCCCTTGAATCTGACCACATCTTAGTAGCTTCTGTTGATGGACTTATCAACTTGGCCCAGTCTTCTTCCACCCTTATTGATCCAGTTTCTATGCCTCAGACCAATAATGTTGTAACAAATGTCTTTGGCAGAGATATTGACCCTCAAAAAATTAGTAAAGTCAAGTTACCACATCCGGCAAACGAAAACAGGGGGAATAACACGAGTAAAACAGAAATTTGAAAAAAATGGCCTTGATAGAATCCGAAGTCACCAAAAAAGGGCGTAAAATCGGAAAGCTAGTGCATGCATTTCTCTCAAAAGGTGGCGTCCCACACACTCAGAATCGATCAGGTGTTTCTAAATCCTCTTCTCACTCTACTTGTTAATTATGTCGATTAAATTTTTAACGTGGAATGTGAGGGGTATCGCTAATCCGGGTAGTCAACGTCATTTGCATGCGTTAATTTCTCGTCATAAATTGCCTTTTGTTGCGCTTTTAGACCTATGACTTTGCACGAGTTTGGTTTCTATTGTCGAGATTTGGCTTTGAGGATGGCTTATCTAATTGTTCTAATCATATCTGGATTATGTCTGCTGCTCACTTGCATTTTGACATTATTGTTGATCATGCACAATTATTACATTGTAGGTTGACATCTGCTTTGTTGCCTCGGCTATTTATTTGACTTTTGTGTATGCTAAATGTGATAGAAAGTAGCTAGATATGTTTTATGGGATACCTTGCGTGAGATTGCGATTAGTATGGAGGGGTTACCCTGGCTTGTTAGTGGTGACTTTAACATTTTTTTGCATGATCACGAGAGGATTGGTGGCACTTCTGATAGGTCTGATGAGATGCTAGATTTTGCCTATATATGATTGCGGATGTGAGTTATTTGATGCGGGGTGTGAGGGGTCTATCTTTACGTGGGCTAGAGGCGGGCTTCTTCGTGGAGAGGCTTGATAGGGCCTTGTACAATGAACACTAGGCGGATGTGTTTACTTTTCTTTGTTACGCATTTATCTCGTGTTCGCTCTGATCATGCTCCTTTACTCATATCGTGTCAGTTTGCACCGCATGTGCCTTGTTCTTCTTTCCGATTTCAGCATATGTGGATACGTCACCATACTTTTTTGCAGGTTGTCAAGGAAGCATGGGGACACCCCACTGGTTGTTTTGGAATGAGGAGCTTGCAGCACAAGTTGAATAGGGTCAAGCGCAGACTCAAGATTTGGAATCACCAGACGTTTGGTAATGTTTTTGATCGGGTTAGACTGGCTGATGAGGCTGTTTCAGTGGCTCAGGCTGTTTATGATAGTGATCCGTCTCCGACTCATCGGGCTGAGTTACATCGTTGTGTGGCTGAGTATGAGCTTCGTTTAAAAATGGAGGAGGATTTTTGGCGCCAGAAAGCTGCTGTTAAGTGGGCGATCGAGGAGCGCAACACTAAGTTTTTCCACGGATTTGTTAAGCAGAAGCGGTGTCGCGCTAGGATCCACTCGATTGACGATGATGGGGTGACGATCACGCAGATTCTCGAGATCCTAAGTCGGCACTCGATTCTTTCATCTTATTGACTTCGACTTGAGTATCGACTCCCCTGTCGATGAGTTCTTTCCCGCTTCCGATTCCATTGATCTTGATGGACTTTGTGCTATGCCGACGGCTAAGGAGGTTCGCGATGCGGTGTTTGGGATTGATCCGTCTAGTGTATCGGGGCACGATGGATTCTCATCGTTGTTCTTTCAAAGATTTGTTGGGATTTCACAAATCGGATGTCGAGGATGCGGTGGTTGACTTTTTCTCGGGTAATCTCATGCCGTCCACGTTCATGGCTACATCTTTAGTTCTCATTCGAAGGTTCCTCAACCTCGGAAGTGGATCGAGTTTCGCCGATTAGCTTAACAACGCGTGGCGAATAAGATTATCTCGAAGATTATGAACGCGCGGTTGGTCTCGATTCTGCCTTTGATTGTGTCGCCGAATCGCAGTGGTTTCACACCCGGTCGTGTCATCTCGGATAACATATTGCTCAGCGAGAGCTTATCCATGATATCGGCTAGCCCGGATATTCCTAATGTGGTGATGAAGTCGGATATGGCTAAAGCTTATGATAGGGTGCGATGGGATTTCTGTATACATTATGATTCACATGGGCTTTCCGTTCGTGGATTGATATGGTTGGCAAATGTATTGAGCACTCGTGGCTTCTCTGTCCCTGGTTAATGGTATCCCTTCTCGATATTTTCCTTCGACTAGGGGATCGCGGGCAGGGGATCTCTATCTCTCGCTTTGTTTGTTCTCGCGGCGAGTATTTATCCCGAGGATTGATTCCACTATTAGCCTAACCGTGATATGATTTATCGGACGCGACGAGGTTTTCCTGGCGACGATCCGGCCTTATCCGATGATGTGGTTATCTTCACGAGGGCGTCGAGGATGGTTTGGTCACGTTGAGACACTTTTTGGAGCACTATTCTCTTACTCGGCGGTGGTCAGTGTGTGCGGAAGAGTAGTTTCTTTTTGGCCCCACGTTACATTGACGGTGGGAGCACATGGTGCACGAGCCGACCAACCGTCGCGATGACTTGCCGATGACTTATTTGGGTGTCCCTTTGTTCAAGGGGCAAATGACGAAAGAGCTCTTCCTCCCCTTGTGATTGAGGGATGTTGGATAGAGTTGCGGGTGGTCGACGGCACTGTCCTTTGGTGGTAGGCTTGCTCTTATTCGAGCACGCTAATGGCCACTCCGTTGCATATTCTTCGAGTCATGCGGCCGCCAAAAGACGATTCTTCATCGGGAGCGGATCATGGCTAGATTCTTCCGGGCTCCTACGCGGGACGTAAAAGAAGACTCACCGGATTAGTTGGGATGATATCCGCCACCCTATTTACGAGGGCGGTTTGGGGTTGCGCCGACTTTACGATATTGCTGATGCCTTGATTCTACAAGTTGTGGTGGAGGTTACGTGAGGGCCATTCTCTTTGGGCCCAGTTCTGATCGCAAGATCTTGTTACAATGGGCTTTTGTCTCCCCTGTAGAGCCCCCAGTAACACATAATGATAGTCATCGGTGGAGCGTTTGAGGCGGGTCGGTATTCGGGCCCGGGAGCGGATTTTTGGTCTATTTGCGTGGTAGCCGGGTCGACTGGGATGATATTTGGCTTGACACAAAGGCGCTTGCGGATCATTGTTTGGATCGACCTTTGGGGCACATGACAGATTGATTGGTTTATTCGCGATGGTGAGTGGGATCGCGATAGACTCGCACCAGTCTTGGTCTCCGGATGTGGTTTTCTGAGAGTCTCATTGAGGATATATCCGGGTTCCGAGGTCTCTGCTGGTCCGCGAGGATATCATGCGGTGGATGCTTACCTCTCACGGTGGGTTCTCTATGTCTTCCTCAGGATTCTCTCCGGGGTAGAAATGCTCGAACTTTCTGCACGGTGCCATTTGGAACGATGCTCTTATCCCTACTATCTCCATATTCCTTTGGCGCCTCCTTCGTAATCGTCTTCCCGTGGATATCAAGCTCCGAGCACGTGGCACTTCCCTTGCCTCACGTTGCTGGTGTTGCTTGAATAATCCACACTCTTCTCCTCAGTCGAATCTATCCCTCACCTCTTTTTGATGAATGATAATCTTCGACCCCGTGTGGAATCACTTTCTTCCTTTGTTTGACACTACACTTCCACACACCACGATATGATATTGTTCCTTTCATTCTCGAGGAACCGCACACACGGATCACACACGAGGCACTTGAGTTTCTTGGTTCCTGCTTGATTTTATGGTTTTTGTCGGACGGAAAGGAATAGTGTCAAGCATCGACAAATTCCTTTCTTGGCATCTCACATTATTTGGCGGTGGAGCGGTATCTCTGGGATCCTTGTTTCGTGTCGGCGTCAACCCACCGATTGGTGCGGATGCTTCCCTCTTGTTGGCTTTTTGCGGGGAGTGCTCCACCACGGAGTTCCACGCAGCCGAGGATGGTGATTTGGCGAGCTCCTCGCTCCCCCGGATCAAGCCGAACACGGATGGTTCGTTTGATCCGGCACATTGATAGGCGGGCGGAGGGGATTGATACGGGATCATTTGGGCGACTTATGTTGGCGTTTCACGTTCCTTCCAGGCGGTGTCTAGCTTCCATGCCGAGCTACTAGCGCTTGAGATGGGATTGCGGCATGCCCGACGTTCTCACTTGATTTGGATTGAGTTGGGCGCGGCGGCGGTGGTCACCACGATTACTTCGTGGCCTTGGCTCTTGGCAGTTCAAGATACCCCGATTCGCATTCGAACATCTTTGAGGACCTTGACTGATTTCCCACATACACGAGAGGGAATCGACCAAGCAGATCACCTAGCGGAGTTGGGAGCTGCGGCCATTGGATCACTTTGTTGATGAGAGCACGGCTTCTCACCACCTCCTAGCGCTCATTCGGATGGACCACCGGGATACCCGAGCTTGATTTTCATAGATCATTGGTTCTCATTGTACTCTCTCTCGATATATCATAGATGTCGTAGTGATAGGCGTTTTGCGTTTTGTTTTTTGATTCTTCCCATTTGTAGAGGACATGACACTTTATGATACTTTGTTTATTTGATATACGGGTAGGGGATCACGCCTCGATCCCCCACCTCCGGGTGTTATTTTGATTTAAAAAAAAACCCTAAACCCTAAACCCTGAACCCTAAACCCTGAACCCTAAACCCTAAACCCTAAACCCTAAACCCTAGAACCCTAAACCCTGAACCCTAAACCCTGAACCCTGAACCCTAAACCCTGAACCCTAAACCCTAAACCCTAAACCCTAACCCTAAACCCTAAACCCTAAACCCTAAACCCTAAACCCTAAACCCTAAACCCTAAACCCTGAACCCTAAACCCAACCCTAAACCCTAAACCCTAAACCCTAAACCCTAAACCCTAAACCCTAAACCCTAAACCCTAAACCCTAAACCCCGAACCCTAAACCCTAAACCCTAAACCCTAAACCACTGAACCCTAAACCCTAAACCCTAAACCCTAAACCCTGAACCCTAAACCCTAAACCCTAAACCCTAAACCCTAAACCCTAACCCTAAACCCTAAACCCTAAACCCTAAACCCTTAAACCCTAAACCCTAAACCCTAAACCCTAAACCCTAAACCCTAAACCCTAACCCCGAACCCTAAACCCGAACCCTAAACCCTAAACCCGAAACCCTACACGAGAGAGGAATCGACCAACAGATCACCTAGCGGAGTTGGGAGTCACGCTTTTGGCAATCACTTTGTTGATGAGAGCACGGCTTCTCACCACCTCCTAGCGCTCATTCGGATGGACCAGTTGGGATACCCGAGCTTCAGATTTTCATAGATCATTGGTTCTCATTGTATTCTCTCGATATAGCATAGATGTCGTAGTGATAGGCGTTTTACTTTTGATTCTTCCCATTTTAGAACGGACATAACACTTGTATGATACTTTGTTTATTTGATATACGGGTAGGGGATCACGCCTCAATCCCCCCACCCTCCGGGTGTTATTTTGATTAAAAAAAAAAACCACGAACCCTAAACCACGAACCCCGAACCCTAGACCCAGAACCCCGAACCACTAGAACCCTAAACCCTAAACCCTAAACCCTAAACCCCGAACCCTAAACCCTAAACCCTAAACCCTAAACCCTAAACCCCGAACCCTAAAACCCTAAACCCTAAAACCCTAAGCCCGAAGTTACAAAACGGGCAAAGACCAAGACCAAGCATGAGTAGAGCCTCTTGGCGGGGTCTAATCAAGCAAGTACCCGTGAGAACACCGGGAAGGAGAACTTTCGGCGTGCTCACACTAGAGCAAATGAAAGTTTCAAAGATCTGTAATTGCTTGGACATGCGAGCAAGAGGGCATATCTCAATGGATTGCCCGACAATCAAAAAGCAAAGGAGTCGAGTCGATTCGAGGCCACACCGAGAAATCGAAGAAGTCATTATTATTAGATTTAATACGGTGTATCGGTTTGAGGATATTCCCTCGAGATGAAAGCATCTATGAAGAAGAGATCTATTCGATGATGGAAGTGACTCCACTTTCAAAATCGAGTGAAGAAGAAATTCTTCACAGACGATCGGGAGGATATGTCGATTCCTCTCACACGACGGTTTCTCATAAAACTCTTATGAGAATCATGAAGGAAGATCCAAAGCTTCAAGTCTATGATGGATTTACAATTAGAGCTATGAAAAAGCATTGGATAAAATTGGGTTTCAGAATAACAAAAACACCAAATTATCCACGGGGTAACGATCGGAGAATTTGCTATTCTCGATGGAATTTACTGGTAACCTGATCGAGATGCGGTTGGTCCCTATTAAAGAAATCCGGAGATCAAAAGCGAGTTAAAAGAGAAGTTGCAAACACACTCTTATGGATTCATATTGGAGCCATAAGAGTCATTATTAAAGCAACATTCAAAGAAGGGATAGATTCGCCACTCAACTGCGGCTATCTTTGACAAGCGAATCTCAAACCTCAAGGATTCATGCCTTGGAGCGGTTATAGGAAATTTGTATCTTTGGGAAATTGGCATTTAATGTCTATCCTAGAATTGCATACAATGGGGAGATCGAAATTTCAAGAGTCATAACCCTTCATCAAGATTTCAAAAGGGATGATTTGATGAAAGAATGGAATAGACCCTACTCGGTCACATACAAGATATTCTATGCTCTCTCGAATACACATCATTGAAGTATTCTTGATAAAGGAATTTATTGAAGTCCCAAGGATTTTCGAGGACTTTGCCAGGGTGGTTTTACCAGAGATTACTGAGTCTCCAACTATCAAGGAGATCGATATGAAAATACAAGATCAACCAGTCTTCAACAAAAGCCGAAGTCTTAGAGTTGAGCCAAGGAGGATGTCTTTCCAACAGGACAGAATGACGAGTAGCAGCCGTTGGGAAGAAAGGAGACCAAGTACAGTTCAGTGTATCCCAGATATTTTCAAAACAACAGGAGAGCTGAAATGTCCAAAAGGATGGCGAGAAGTTGAAGTAATATTCGACATCACTCAAAAGAATAATATTTTTCCTTGTGATGTTCTATATTATCTCCAACAACCAATAGTTGGGCGGTATCATGGAAGCCTTGAAGATAGGTGAAATTGAGCCGACTATCACAGGGAGTTGCGGAAAAATCTCGGAACAATTAATACTGGGAATTGAATTTCTTGAGGATCATAAACCTTGGGAAAGATTACAAGACGGAATGGAGTTCACGATGGCTAATAAAAGATACGAGAATCAAATGACCACTAGTCCATATATATTTCTATTGGAATGTTATATGCTGAATACAAAGCCGAGTATTTCGCCGCCTATATTGATTCAGTGCTTAGGAATATGTACTTTTGCAGCCGGATGTTTTTCCTAAAGAAATTGGAGAAGATTTACCAGCTATTGCGGGAAGAGATTTCTCTAAAAAATTCTTATCCTTAATAAGGAATTAAACAAGCGAAAATCATGATTGGAGGCGTGGCGGTACCCGTGGTACAAAGTGAAGACGCCATCAATCTATTTCCAAGATACGATTCTTGCAGATGTTTTGCTAGGAAATAATTTCCTACAAACATTCAAGTGATTTACACAGAAAATGAGACAAGAAGACTTATTTTCACAACATTATGTGATCATAAGATTATTGTCCGAGAGATCATGGGAAGCCTTTTACGAAAAAATGCCTATTAATTTTCGCGAGCAAGCGTGGTGATGAAGCCAAACTTCATAATCCAAAAATGGTGGATCGAAGAAAATTTGGTGAAGCGTTATTATCCTATAGACAATTCGGAAGCCGAAAGGATAAGAAGATATGGGATAATAACTTGTATTCATTCGTGAGTACAAGGAGAAGAACGAGTTACTCCGGTGAGCCATTGCGAGAATTATGGATGGGTCTAATAGAGAATCCACAGAGTGACGTGACCATTGAGGAACAAATATCACTCGAGGATGTCAAGAAGAAGATCCAAAGGAATTATAATGAAGATCCTTTGGCATGGTGGGACAAGAACGAGCTCAAAGCATCCTTAAAGGTTAAGCCAGGAAAGGAGTACGAGTTCGTGAGATTCAAACCAATCCTTATGAACCAGGAGGATCGTGAGGATATGCGAAGATACTTAAGGAACATCTTGACCTTAAGTTAATTTCACCAGAGTTTCCCCATACAAAATCAGGGATTCTTAGTCGAAACCATGGAGAAATCAAAAGAGAAAGCGAAGACTTGTTATTAATTACAAAGGGATTAATAACATTTTGGAGTTCGACGGATACTATATCCCAAGCGGTGAACATCGGTTAATTGCATGAAAGGTGCCAAGATCTTCTCAAACTTCGATTGCAAGTCCGGATTCTACCACATTAAGATGGAGGAAGAAAATAAGAAGTTTCTATCGCTTTCTCTATACCACGAGACACTATATTTGGAACGTGATGCCTATGGGATTGGCTAACGACCCCAAATATATCAAAGAAAGATGGATAATCTCTTCAAAGATTATTTCAGTTTCATGTTCGTATATATTGATGACATTCTCATCGCATCAAAAAAACATGAAGGAGCATCTCAAACATTTGGAGATATTTTTAGATGTTTGTCACAAAGAAGGATTAGTGCTTTCGGAGAAGAAGGCGGTGATCGCAACAAGACATATTGAATTCCTCGGAATTGAAATCGATGAATCTGGAATTATTCTAGAAAATCATATTGTGGAAAAGATACTGGGATTTCGGATACACTCAAAGACAAGAAGCGGCTTGAGTTTTCTTGGAGTTGTTAATTTTGTTGGGATGTTCATTAACAATCGGCATATTACGGGGAAGGCGTTTAGCCCATTGCTTAAAAAAGATGCGATATTCAAATGGGAAGATGAACATCAAGAAGGAATTAAGAAACTTAAAGAAGTTTGTAAAAAGCTTCCAAAGCTTGCGATTCCCAAGACGAGGATGAATCGTTCTTTACACGGATGCCGTGATGATTGGTGGCGATGGAGTTCTTACGAAAGTCACACCAAATGAAGAAGTGTCATGCAGATCTCGCAGCGGTTTATTCACACCGAGTGAAGCAACCCGGTGGCACATTAACGAAAAGAATTCTTTTGCGATCGAAGAAAGGCTTTTAAAAAATGGCCTCTATTTTTATTGGCTAAAAAGTTTACTTTAAAAATTGATAATTCAAGTGTCAAGGCTTTTCAAAAACAAAATTGAATCAAAACCAGAAAAGGCTCGATTACTTAGATGGCAAGCTGAATGTCAATATTATGATTATGATATTGTCATTATAAAATCTCATGAAAATATTCTTGCAAATTTTTGACACGAGATGGAAGGACGCGTTTCGACGAGGTCCTTAAATGAGTAAGACATCTCGGGGAAAACCTGAGAGTCTAGAATGAGATTTTGGGACGTTATGTCTCAATGCGTGTTGTTGGGCGACTTCAACAGTGACCAAACCGTTTCTAGTCAAATACGAGCATGCCGATTCGCTCGAGGACAATTGTTCTTAGACGCAAGGGCCTCTCTTCCAGTCGCATCTTCTACGGTGCAAAAAGTGGTCGAGAGAGTACGGGGCTCTAACCCGGAGGTTATGGATTCAAGTACCATAATCACAAGTGTTGCGGGTGATGCATCCCCCGAGGTGTACAAATCGAATTAATGTTGAAGCTCCTGTCACAACCCGAGTCTTCAAGTCAACCCAAACCTTTGGGGTAAAGAGGGAGAGTTGAATCTTAGGCCACGAGACAGAGCAAATCTAAGGTTCAAACCGACGAGATTAAGATTTCTCCTATGCGGTATATCGGCAATGGGAGAAACTAGTTACAAGACAATGTATTAACCCGAGAAAACAATGGTTGATATCTCGTGGCAAGTATCCCGAGTTTGGATGAAACCAGGAAGTCATCCAAATGAAGTACATGAATGGTATACTTTTGGAGCTTTAGCTTCAATCTATACCGTGTCACCAGGATTCCCGAAATTTCAAAATTACCGAAATGGATTGGGGAAGCGATTGACGAGACTGGGCCAATAATCCACACTTGGCCGAGAGGAGATATTTTGAACTGTATTTTATTAGTGCGGCTCCCGAACCAGGAAGAAAGGCTTTAATGAATCTTTTCATTTCATCAAGCTAAGAAGACCGAGATGGAAATGCTTTAAAATATATCAAGCGGCTTCACCTAAGAAGTACCATGTTAGTAGGAGCAATTTCTAAAGATAAAGCTTTCACACGGCGAGCATGGGGTCTTTGGGTTTGTCTAATGAAAATGGACAAAGTCAAATATCCATTTAAGTTTTTCCGTTGAAGAAATGGATCTTTCCTACCAATTCAATGACCGGATCAACAACAAGATTCGCAGAGGAGCTTTTCGAGACAAAGAGAAGAATTCTCTAGGAGAACAAGATTCCGCGCGAGCAAAGAAACTTACCGAAAATTCTGAAACATGGCATGTTGGCCCGATCGGCCGGATCCGCGGCATGACCCGAATGAAGAAACCCGAGTTTGGGAAAAGATTCGACCCAAACCCGATCGACAAGATCATGCGCACTGAAAAGATAAGGGTCCACTCACAAGACGCGTTATCCTCGGGGACCACGCAAACCAAATTTTTAAAAGATTCCCCGACAAACCACACATGGGCTGAGTCACGAGGAAGAAAAAGAAAAATAGTTGGTGAGCAATAATGTGGATATGACGTAAGCGGTGACGTCGTAGATATCGCCAAGATTTGAAGTCCGCCTTTGAAGTACGAACTTACCTCTATAAAATGCAAGATTTGAAGGAAGCTGAGGACATCGAACATTTTTCTTAGTTTTCTTACAATAAAATCTGAGTGAAAATTTTGTAATATTTTGAGTGTTTTAGTTTTAAGTTTTATGTATTTACGAGTGAAAGCCTCATTATGAGAGGCTAAACCAAGATTCTCCTCCCAAAAGAAAATTACTAATGTAATAAATATTTCTATAAGTTTTTAATAAAAATAGGCTTTCTTTCAACATGTGTTCATAATGTACTATTAATTCATCCCGTTTAAGAATTACTTATACGCCGGGTAGGAAACGAACCAAAGCTGTCTTTGAACAAGTTTACGAAGGAGTCGGATAACTTGCGATCCTCTTCCCCGAGGGTGAGGTTGAACAGTGAGGAGTTGTTTGTCAAACGATCTTGGGGCAGTAATTTTCCGACTGGTGGTGTTGCGAACCATTCAACCGGGTGCTTTTTCGGTCAAAGAAGGTATGAATTTTAAAGGATTTATTAATTTTATGGAAGCATATTGGGCATGATATGGTCGTAATGGGCTATGTTCATTTTCATCTATAGACCTAATTTGTATACGGTTTATACTTGAAATAAGAATTTTGATTAAAGTATGTCATGTTAAGTTTATAGTGAAAACCCTGACATGAGCCATTTAAAACCTCTGAATAGAGACTGGATCTAAGTAGGTGTAACAATGCCACGAACAAAACATGTGACAAAAATAAGAATTCTCACTTCTCAAAAAATCCAAAAACAAATTGCTTATGGAGTAAAATTTTCATGTTTAATGATTAATGCAATAAATTTATTATTATGTAGTAGATTGCCACAAAATAGAATTTAAAGGGATAACTTGAACTATTGTTTTAAAAGGATAAAATCTAGGGCAAAATTGTCCATATAAGATACGATGTAACGATTTTCATAGTTCGGAGGCAAAGTGTCACGAATTAAAGTTTGGAGGGTAAATTGTAAAAATCGGTATAGTTCGGATGGGTAAGTGTATTTATCTCTATTTTAAATTCTAAAAAAAAGGACAATTTGGCTATTGAGAGTGCGAACGATTTGAACGGCTTTGAAAATGGAGAAATTATTCCTTCAAAAGTTAATGGGTTACCTAAGTGTCCTACTCATTCAATTCCAACATTGTCGGCCATTGAGGTTGGAAAACATACGCATGGTCTTAATTTGTGTGATTCACATGGATTTGATAAAACTTTAAGTACCACTAGGGATTGTCTCTTGGGTCCACCATTATTGAATTTGAAAAGGGATCATGCTCAGGCCACTAAGGAGGATAATTTGATAATTGAGTCTTTTTCTAATACTATGACCGACCCAATTGAGGATAACCTGGACGCTTTTTCGGATACCAATACTAAATCTGGGAATGATTTGAATAAGGATGCTTTGATGGAAGAAGGTGAGACTTTATCTCCTAAAAACTCGAAACAGACGCCTGAATTTTGGAAAAATGGTGCAGCTTGCAAATCACTTGAGTTGCTTGAAAATAAGGATTCCTTAATTGGACGAAATAATGGAGATATTTTAGATGCAAATTCAATGCACCTGACGCTTTTTTGGAAACCAATAAAAAATCTGGGAATGATTTGGATGAGGATGCTTTGATGGAGGAAGGTGAGATTTTATCTCCTAAAATTTCAAAACAGGCGTCTAGTTATGGGGAAAATAGGGCATCTTGCAATTCAATTCAGTTGCATGAAAATAGGAGTCTTGTGCAGTTACCTTATTCACGTGAGTTGCATGAATTTGGCAAGGATTTGGTTGCAAATAATGATTGCATTTTGGGTCAACCATTACTTAATTCAAATGTGGGCCACAATTTTAATTTGGAAATGGTGGAAATGGGCCACTCAAATTCAAACAGCCCATTTCATGGTCAGGCTACTCATTTAGAGATTAATGATGCAGAGGCCCAATTAGATAATGTTAATTTGATTGGTCAAGCCCATATTGATTCAAATTTCAGTGACTATTATTGCGATCAATAGCCCATTATGTGAATTGGACCAGGCCCAAGTGTGTTCCTCTACTTCATTTTCGAACTATGTCTTTTTTTTAATACAATAGTTTTATATTAGAACAACTCAAAAACCGGAATTACAACTACAAACGTAGCCAACGGGCTAAGTGCCGACTTGACTAAATAAGCCAAGCGGGGAATTGGCAAGACCAATTCGGATCTACTCCACAATCATAAAACTTCAACCCCAAAACTAAGAACACTCCCCTTGCATTTGGAGACTTCAACACTCCTTAATGGAGATTGTAAAACACTAAAGAACTAAAAAATCAAGCACGAGCAACCACTACATACTACGAAGGATAAATCTGATCCGTCTACAAGTTTTGCAAATTAACCAGAAAATGAAAATACAAAAACAAAATAAAAAAAACTACAACTAGACAACAAAATAAAAAACAAAGAAACAAAACTACACCTAACAAACAAATAAACAAAGGATCTCTCCCTCCCCCAAATCTACAGCCACATCCCGACACCACCGCTCCCGCAAATCTGCCACCATCTCCCAATTGGCTCGCCACCACAAAAAAGCTCCCAAATCCTGGATCTAAAAACAAAGAAGAAAAATATTGTACGGAGGATTTCGCCCCAAAATGCGACCAAAAATTTCGGCCATCGCCGGTCTTCATGGCATTTAACAAAAAACTCGGCAAACATGGACACCCTCATGGTTTCTATACTTACTGGAGAAGAAAAAAACCAAGAGGGGGAGGGGTGGGCGGCTGGGGGAGGGAAAAGGTAGGGGATTATAAGGTTTGGGGTTTTTTTAGAGAGTGGGAGGAGAGAAATAGTAGAGAGAGATTTTCGAACTTTGTCTAAGGCAAAGATATTAACCCAGCCACTTGCTCCAATTACTCTAATGTCCCAGCCCATTCTAATGAGTTTGTTGTTGAAGCCCAATCCATCAACTCGTCAGCTTTTGTTCCTCAACAAGTTGATGTGGGTCAAGTGGATGGAAATGTTAATGAGGCCCAATTTGCTTGTCTCAATCTGTCAGATGATTTGGCCCCAGTTGGTTCGCATGGCTCTGATCAAGTAAAGAATGGACAAAATATTTGTGACCCAAATTTACAAAATAATATTGCTGATGGGTCGTCGGTTCAGATTTTAGAGAAGGAAAAATTGCAAAAACCAATTGCAATTGTGGGTGAAACAGTGACATCAAAAAAATTGGGGTCGAAAAGCTTTCAAAGACACCAAAGAAAAATTTGAAGTCCGGCAAGATTGGTCATACACTTTTCTCGAAAGGTGATGCACCACACACGCAGAATCGATCAGGTGTTTCTAAATCCTCTTCTCATTCTTCTAGTTAATTATGTCGATTAAATTTTTAACGTGGAATGTGCGAGGTATTGCTAATGTGAGTAGTCAGCGTCATTTGCATGCGTTAATTACTCGTTATAAATTGCCTTTTGTTGCGCTTTTAGAACCTATGACCTCTCCAGAGTTTAGTTTCTATTGTCGCAGATTTGGCTTTGATCATGGTTTATATAATTGTTCTAATCATATTTGGATTATGTCTACTACTCATTTGCATTTTGACATTCTTGTTAATCATACACAATTGTTGCATTGTAGGTTGACGTCGGTTTTATTGCTGCTTTATTTATTTGACTTTTGTGTTCCGCTAAATGTGATAGAGTTGCTAAATATTGTTTGTGGGACATCTTGCGTGAGATTGCGATTAGTATGGATTGGTTACCCTGGCTTGTTAGTGGTGACTTTAATATTTTTTACATGATCACGAGAGGGTGGGTGGTTCTGCGTGATAGTCGATGAGATGTTAGATTTTGCGTATATGATTGCGGATTGTGAGCTATTTGATGCGGGGTGTGAGGGGTCTATCTTTACTTGGGCAAAGGGTGGGCTTGAAGAGACTTGAGAGGGCTTTGTATAATGAACATTGGGCTGATGTGTTTACTTTTTAGTTATTACGCATTTATCTCGTGTTCGCTCCGATCATGCTCCTTACTCATATCCTGTCGTTTTTACCGCATGTGCCTCGTTCTTCTTTTCATTTTCAAAGATATGTGGATACGTCACCATACTTTTTGCGGGTAGTCAAAGAAGCATGGGGGCCTACCACTGGTTGTTTCGGGATGAGGAACTTGCAACACAAAATGAACAGGGTCAAGCGCTTGACTTAAGAATTGGAATTACCGGACTTTTGGTAATATTTTTGATCGGGTTAGGCCGGATGATGCGGTTTGAGTGGCTCATGTAGTTTACCATAGTGATTATTCTCCGACTCATCGGTGAGCTACATCGATGTGTGTGGCCGAGTATGAGCTATGTTTGAAAATGGAGGAGGATTATTGGCGCTAAATCGTAGTTAAGTGGGCGAGTTGAGGGGCACAACACTAAGTTTTTCATGGGGTTGTTAAGCAGAAGAGGTGTCGCACAAAGATCCACTCGATTGGTGATGATGGGGTGAGAATCACACAGGATTCTGAGATTCGGAAGTCGGTTATCCAGTTCTTTCAGTCACTTTTGACTTTTGACTTGGAGTATCTGACCATCCCCGTTGATGAGTTCTTTCCCGGTTCCGATTCCGTTGATTTGGAGGGACTTTGTGCTATGCCGATGGCTCAGGAGGTTTGCGATACGGTTTTTGGGATAGATCCATCTAGTGTTTCGGGGCCTGATGGATTTTCATCGTTGTTCTTTTGGCATTGTTGGGATTTTGTCAGACCAGATGTTGAGGATGCGGTGGTTGATTTTTTCTCGGAAATCTCATGCCATCCACGTTCACGGCTACCTCTATAGTTCTCATTCGAAGGTTCCTCACCCTCAAAAGTGGATGAGTTTCGGCCGATTAGCTTGTGTAACGTGACGAATAAGATTATCTCAAAGATTATGAATGCGTGGTTGATCTCAATTACGCCACCGATGTCGTCTCGCCAAATCAGAGTGGCTTCACCCCCAGACGTGTTATCTTGGATAACATATTGCTCGCGCAGGAGCTTATCCATGATATCAGTTTCACCACGGATGTTCCTAATGTGGTCATGAAGTCGATATGGCTAAAGCTTATGATAGGTGCAATGAGATTTGTTGTATACAACTATGATTCATATGGGTTTCCCCGTTCGGTGGATTGATATGGTAGACGTTGTATTGAGCACTACGGCTTCTCTGTTATGGTTAATGGTAGCCATTCTGGATATTTTCCTCCGACTCGAGGATTGCGGTAGGGGGATCCTCTATCTCTTGCATTGTTTGTTCTAGCGGCGGAGTATTTATCCCGGGGATTAGATTCTATTATTAGACAACACCAAAGATATGATTTATCGGACGCGGTAGGGTTTTCTAGTGACATATTTGGCCAATCTTTGATGATATGGTTATTTTCACTAGGGCGTCTAAGAATGGTCTCGTTACGCTTAGACACTTTTTGGAGCATTATTCTCGCTCTTACGGCACCGGTTAGTGTTCGGAAGAGTAGATTCTTTCTCGCCTCATGATACATTGACGGATGGGAGCACATGGTGCATGGTGACATGCTTCGTCGCGATGACTTGCCGATGACTTATTTGGGTGTCCTTTGTTCAATGGGCAAATTGTTCGCCTTATTTTTAGCTTCACCGCAAGTGTACGGTGTAGTTTATAGAATAGGGTAAGCAAGGTCGTATCACGGAGACTAATAAATTAGTGCGCTAAGTATTGAACCAAAATAGTTTTATTTTTATTTAGACGATCTTAATTTGATGATTGTTGTGGAGGTAAAGACAAGAATAACCACAAGAATACAAGATACTAAGAATAATGGAATTATCAAGAGAATGAAATGGATTCCCGGATTATGGTTTCAATTAATATTCCTCTTGTTGTCCGATTTAATCAAAGCCAAAGTTATTATCAATACGCCTATAAGACGATCACAATGGTATTTTATACTCCTCTCGAGATGTATATAAAGTGTAGATTGAAATATCTATGCTAGCATCTCTACTCAACATAAGATACACAACTCCCAAATGCACAAAAGATCAAATATCCTAAAAAATATTCACAAACCTCTCGATTATGCAAATATTCATGTCAAGTACTTAAGATCTAATATTGAAGCTCATCTCTCGAATTATGAATCAATATATCAAACAAGTTAAATCATTGGCCAAGTGATAAAACAAGAATAAGAACAAAGTACTCAAATAGGCTTCAAGATAATAACTTCAACCAAGATTAAAACATTCAACAAGAGTTCAATTAATCTACTACCAAAACCCTAAATCACAAGATGTTTAGTTACTCATTACAAATAAACAACTCATAGACAAATTGTTCATATTCATGACAAGCTAAAATGAAATATTAAAGCACAAAGAATGAGAAGACTTAGGAAATGGATAATCTCTCGATTTATCTTCAATCCTCAAGCTACGATTCGACCCGATTCTTCTCTTGATTCTTCCTTGATGAAGTTGAGCTATTTCTTGTGTTCTTGGGTCTTTTCCGGACCTTTCCTCCTCGTGTGCGCCCCAAAAAGTGGTATTTATACCCTTTTAGAAGCCTAGGTCAATTTTCTGTTATTTTTGGAGTTTTCGCAAGAACGCACGGGTCGTGCGCCAACGCACGGGCTACCCGTGCGCCATTTCGTAGAAAACATCCATCTCTCGGGCGCGCGGGTCGTGCGTCCACGCACGGTTACCCGTGCGCCACCCACACGTCCAAATTTGTTTTGCGGGTCTTCATAAGAGTTGTAGCCCTCTCATTTATCTTTCCATAGCCACTTGAATCAGCTCAATATCAATTTTCTAGAGAGAGTTATGACCAAAATACTAAACCACTCGCCAAAGATCTTTGGAAATTCCATTCGCGTTTGGATGTTCCTTGAGATAAATCTCCTTGTTGTTTGATAATCCATGCTTCTTTTGCCACACGACTCATCACTATGACTCTGCACTCCATATAGTTGGCTTCCAATTGGGTGTAATCGCCGATTCTTGATGATTCTAGGTAGCAATGCTCGTATTTGTCACAAAATCACTCCAAATATCGTTAAATTCCTACAAAACAAGCAAGCGTAATATCTTTTCCACAAAGAGCGAATATATACCATTTCATACACGTTATTGCATGTTTATAAACAATTATAGCCATAAATATGCCCTAAAATACATGCAAAACTCACACTCAACACAAATGACGAAAGTGCTTTTCCTCCCAGTGATTCAAATGATGTTGGATAGAGTTGTTGGGTGGTCGCATCGGCACCTGTCCTTTGGTGGTAGGCTCGCTCTTATTCGGAGCACACTAATGGCCACTCTGTTGCATATTCTTCAGGTCATGCAACCGCCAAAGACAGTTCTACATCAGATGGAACAGATATGGCTAGATTCTTATGGGGATCCTATGCGGGATAGAAGAAGACTCATTGGATCAGTTGGGATAGTATCTGCCATTCTATTTCTGAGGGTGGTTTGGGGCTGCGCCGACTTTTAGATATTGCTGACACCTTCAGTTACAAGTTGTGGTGGAGGTTACGCGAGGGTCATTCTCTTTGGGGCCCGATTCTTGACCAACAAGTATTGTTACAATGGGCTTTTATCTCCCACAGAGCCCTTGTAACACATAATGATAGTCATCGGTGAGCCGCTGAGGCGGTCGGTATTCGAGCCGGGGCGATTTTCCGGTCTATTGCGGGGTAGCCGTCCGTTTTCCGGGATGATATTTGGCTTGGGCACGTGCCACCACTGCGGATCATTGTTTGGATCGGCGTTGGGTCATATGACAACTTGATTGGTTCATTTGCGATGGTATGTGGGATCGAGATAGATTGTATCGTATTGGTCTCCGGATGTGGGCTTCTTGAGAGTCTCATTGAGGATATATCCGGTACCGATTCTGTTGGGTCCGAGGATATCAATTCTATCCGGGGTAGAACTACTCGAGAACCTTCTCTGCGTGCCATTTGGAATAATGCTCTCATTCTCATTGGGAAATTTATTGTTTAGATTTTGATGAATGCCATGTAAAACTTAGAATAGGAAGTTGGCACCCCATTTTTATTGTAAACTCGCATTGTAATAAACGGGGCTGGTCAAGTCGAGTTAAGTCGGCTATGCCTAAACATGCAAGAAGACAAATCAAGACTAGAAGGAAGACTCACATGCGAGATGGCCGAGTTTGGCAAAGAAGAAAGACGAGAACTCGATCAAGGTGCAAATGAGATGCACTTGAGTAAAGCATCATCAAGTCAACTCAAGATAGCCAAGTCTCTAGTCAAGTGATGTACGAATAGTCATCCAATGATTGGAAGGCGACTCTAAGTCACCGGGAAAGCAAGGAAATCCAAATCAAGTCGAGATAATCGAAAGAGATCCATTGCATAGAAATCAAGAGAATTACTTAAACAAGTAATATCTCTATGCTACCTTTCTCGAAGTGCTCGATCCCGAGCGTGCAAGGGGAATTAACCAATGGGAAGCACTACACCATGTCGAACTCAAAAGTCAAGAACAATTCATACGAGGAAGTGGCAACTCAAGGATCGCAACAAGACAAGCCAACGACCACAAGTGACTTTCAAAAATAAGCCTATCTCTTCAACGGGCGATTTTTGAAAGATCACTATAAAAGGCCGAGAATGACTACGAGAGAAGGTTACCTTGACTACGAACCACGAACATTTCAAGAAAACATTTTGAATCAGAACCTAAAATATCCTCAAATCATTCAAGATTAATCCTCAAGCCTACACTACGAAGAAAATCAATCCAACACTCACCGTGAAGGAAAGATAGCTTCAATCGGTTGAAGAGGAAACCTTTGAAGAAAAGGGGTCTACATTCCAAGGAGGATTGTAGAAAGGTTCAAGGTCGAACCGGTCTCGAGTTTTGGAGGGCTTCGTGATCAAATCCAAAGAGCTTGAGCAAGTGAGTCAGTAGTAGCAAGGCAAATGCCCTATGAAGAAGGCGAGTCGTCACGAGAAGCCACGTGACCAAGGCATCTCCGGATCGAGTCCCAAAGGATCAAGTCACCGTGTGATCAAGACTTGTATCGGACTGTACCACTTTGTATCTTGATCAATACTTAGTGGATTCCTCCAGAGTTGGAGAAGAGAGGATTAGAAGAATTACCCCATCTTGAACCTCTATAAAATTTATCGTGTCAATTTACATTTCAAAGACTTTAATTCCTGCATCTTATCTGTTTAACTCTCTTGAAATTTGCTATCCATTTGATAATCTCTAAGTACTAAACCAAACATTAAATCAATACCAAAACAAATTTAAGGGTGTTAAGTCTTCCAATAAAACAAACTACAACCGAACTAAGTCTTTAGTCTTAATAATGAGTTATTCTATCAACACTCGGTCGAGATGTGTTGAGTGACTAACTCTCTTGATTAACTAAATTAGTGTCCACCAAGGACACAAATTGCAGTAGTATCAACTCGAACTTTTAAAAGGACTAAATCGAAAAGTTGGTAAGGTTTATTCAACCCCTTCTAAATCTTACACTCACACCCCTTGGGACCTACACATTCCTACTATTTCTATTTTCCTTTGGCGCTTCCTTCGTAATCGTCTCTCTGTGGATATCAAGCTTCAGGCACGTGGCACTTCTCTTGCTTCACGTTGTTTGTTGTTGCTTGCATAATACACATTTATCTCCTCAAGTTGAATCTATCCCTCACCTCTTTTTGATGAATGATATTGTTCGATCAGTGTGGAATCACTTTGTTCCTTGGTTTCACACTACACTTCCACACACAACCGATATGATATTGTTCTTCACATTTTGGAGGAATCGCACACCACGATCACACACGAGGCACTTGAGTTTCTGGTTCCTTGCTTGATTTTATGGTTTGTCCGGACGAGAAAAGAATAGTGTCAAGCATCGACACCTTCCTTTCTTGGTATCTCATATTATCGGCAAGTGGAGCGGTATCTCTCGGATTCTTGTTTCGGTAGCGCTTGAGCCATACCGATTGGTCCGGATGCTTCCCTACGCTTAGTTTTTTTTTGGGGAGTACTCACCCACCACAGTTCCACGCAGGGCGACGATGGTGATTTGGCGAGCCCCTCGGTCTCCTCGGATCAAGCTAAACATGGATGGTTCTTTTGATCGAGGCAGTTGATAGTTGGCGGAGGGGATTGATTCGAGATCATTCGGGCAAACTCATGTTGGCATTTCATAGTTCCTTCCGGTGGTGTCTAGCTTTCATGCCGAGTTACTAGCATCGAGATGGGATTGCGGCATGCCCGATGGTTTTCATTGCGATTTGATTGAGTTGGATGCGGCGGTGGTGGTCACCACGATCACATCTGGTTGCCTTGCTCTTGCAGTTCAACACACACGATTTGCATTCGAACCTGTTGAGGATCTTGATGTCGATTTCCTATATACACGTGGAGGGAATCGACCAACGGATCATCTTGCGGAGTTGGGAGCTACTGCCCTTGGTAGTCATATGGTTTATGAGGGCACGACTTCTCACCATCTTCTAGCACTCATTTGGATGGACCAACTGGGATATCCGAGCTTTAGATTTTGATAGAACATTAGTTCTCATTGTATTTTTTTGATATCTCATTATGATAGTCTTTCTAGATGTCGTAGTGATAGGTTCTTTGTTTTTTATTTTCTCCGGTCATGACGGGACATAACATTGTATGATATGTTGATTATCGATCTACGGTAGGGTCACGCCTCAATCCATCACCCCCAGGGGTGTTATTTTGCTTAAAAAAATCCTAAACCCTAACCCCTGAACCCTAAACCCTAAACCTTAAAAGGAACTGATTTTACGTTACTCAAAGGCGATGGTGATGCCTCACTTAAGTGGGATGCTGATTACTAATGAAAGGAATCCCTTCTTTGTTGAACGTGTCTACTAGGTCGAGGGAAATCGAACAAGAAATCGGGGTTGGTGTCACCGTTGTTGGTCAAGGCGGGTTGTACCAGGAAGTGCTTAATGCGATTCTTTGCAATGGTGGAGATCAAGCGGACATGTACCAGGAAGTGCCGAATCACGATTCTGATTTGTTGTGAGTTCGCGGACGTTATGCCCCAAATCGCCGTAGAGTTGCCTCCTATACAAGAAATTGATCATAAGATTGAGTTGGAACCAAAGTCTTGAGCCTCTGGCCCAGGCTCCTTACAGATGGATGGCTCTGAGTTGGGCCGAGTTGAGGAAGCGATTGGATGAGTTGTTGGAGGCGGGGCTGATCCAGCGCTTCCAAGGCTCCTTATGGTTCGCCGGTTTTGTTTCAAAAGAAGCGGGATTCGGTTCGTTGAGGATGTGCGTGGATTACGGGGCATTGAATAAGGTTACTATCAAAAATAAGTACCCTTTTCCGAATGCCTTGATCTGCTTGACAAGCTATCGCGGGCACGGTACTACACAAAAATCGATTTGAGGTGGGGATCTTGGCGGTGCGGATTGATCTTGGGGACGAGGCCAAGAAGACTTATGTTACAAGGTATGGTTCATTTGAATTCCTTGTAATGCCATTCGATTTGGCTAATGCCCTGCTACGTTCGTAATTTGATGAATGATGTGCTATATGAGTACTTGGATCAGTTTGTTGGGGTTTATTTGGATGATATCGTTGCGTATTCGGAGTCCTTGGAGGACAATGTGTGGCATTTATGGGTTGTTGTAAGTCCAAGCGGCTACGATAATCTAGAGGGGGTGAATAGATTATCTCCATCTTTTCGATTTAACCCTCTTTTTCTGAACCAAATGCTCAAAGATAATAATAAAGGTGCTGAATGTAAACAACACACGTCGATTTATAGAGGTTCAACCCACCTAGGGCCTAATACTCTACCACCCCAAAGATATCCGGGATGGATTTCAAAAAGAAAAAAGATTTTATTAATTACCAAAATTAATACAACACCAACTTACAACAACACCTTGAAGAGCACCACACTCTTCTTCAACACCACCTTTGAGATTACCACAATCTCTCTTGAAGATTACCACAATCTTCAACGGCACCTTGTGAAGATTACCACAATCTTCAATCTTGAAGAATACCAAATTCTTCAACACCTCAACAAGAAGATTACCACAATCTTCTTACACCTAACACCTAGATCACCCAAGTGTGTTCTTACCACAAGAACACTCACAAGGATATCTTGTGTTGAATGATAACCCAAAATTCAATATTACAACTCGATAATGAATTATACAATTGAGTGCAAGTGTAATCAAGAATAGCCTAGACCTCAAAGATGTGAAAGTGATAAGCTAGGCAAATTACAACAAGAATAATAACAATAGAAGACCAAGTATTTGCTTGAGTATATCTTGTTGTGTTGTATTGTCCTCTCTTATAGTTGTGCTTCAAATCTTCCTCTATTTATAGGAGATGTCTTGTACATGATAGGCTCCTCTTGGGGACTTGAATTCTATAAAAAATTGCAAGACAATTGAAGAAAAGAGTTGTTAGAAATCAACTCCATGATTTAAGGAAATGTTGTCTGCTGTCAAACGGTCAGAATTTTGCTGTCAAACCATAGGGCGACCGGTCGCGCGTTAAAACAGAAAAGAAAAATTCATCAGGGGGACCGGTTTCATCAAGATTTCAAAAGGGATGATTAGATGAAAGAAGGGAATAGACCCTATTCGATCACATACAAGATATCATATGCTCTCTCGAATACACATCATTCAGAAGTATTCTTGAGAAAGGAATTTATTGAAGTCCCAAGGATTTTCGAGGACTTTGCCAGGGTGGTTTTACCAGAGATTATTGAGTCTCCAACTATCAAGGAGATCGATATGAAAATACAAGATCAACCAGTCTTCAACAAAAGCCGAAGTCTTAGAGTTGAGCGAGGAGGATGTCTTTCCAACGGGACGAATGACGAGTAGCGATCGTTGGAAGAAAGGGAGACCAAAATCGATTCAAAGATATCCCGAGATGTTTTCAAAACAATGGAGAGCCGAAAATGTCCAGAATGATGGCGAGAAGTTGAAGTAATATTCGACATCACTCAAAAGAATAATATTTTTCCTTGTGATGTTCTATATTATCTCCAACAACCAATAGTTGGGCGGTATCAAGGAAGTCCGAAGATATGTGAAATTGGTGACTATCACAGGGAGTTGCGGGAAAAATCTCAGAACAATTAATAATGGGAATTGAATTTCTTGAGGATCATAAACCTTGGGAAATATTACAAGACGGAATGGAGTTCACAGTGGCTAATAAAAGATACAGAATCAAATGACCACTAGTCCATTCTCCATATATATTTCTATTGGAATGTTATATCTTGAATACAAAGCCAGAGTATTTTGCCGCCTATATTGATTCAAAGTCTTAATATATGTCTTGCAAAAGTTGGATGTTTTTCCTAAAGAAATTGGAGAAGATTTACTAGCTATTGCAGGAAGAGATTTCTCTAAAAGGATTCTTATCCTTAATAAGGGAATTAAACAAGCAGAAATCATGATCGGAGGCGCGGGCGGTACCCCATGGTACAAAGTGAAGGCGCCACCAATCTATTTCCATGATACGAGTTCGAGATGTTTTGCTAGGAAATAATTTCCTACAAACATTCAAGCGATTTACACAGAAAATGAGACAAGAAGACTTATTTTCACAACATTATGTGATCATAAGATTATTGTCCGAGATCTGGGAGCCTTTTACGAGAAAAATGCCTATTAATTTTTCGCAGAAAGCGTGGTGATGAAGCCAAACTTCGTAATCCAAAAATGGTGGATCGGAGAAAATTTGGTGAAGCATTATTATCCTATAGACAATTCGGAAGCCGAAAGGATAAGAAGATATGGGATAATAACTTGTATACATTCGTACAAGGAGAAGAACGAGTTACTCGGAAGCCATTGCGAGAATTATGGATGGGTCTAATGGAGAATCCCGCAGTGAGCGTGACCATTGAGGAACAAATATCACTCGAGGATGTCAAGAAGAAGATCCAAGGAATTATGATGAAGATCCTTTGGCATGGTGGGACAAGAACGAGCTCAAAGCATCCTTAAAGGTTAAGACGGGAAAGGAGTACGAGTTCGTGAGATTCAAACCAATCCTTATGAACCGGGGAGGATCGTGAGGATATGCGAGAAGATACTTAAGGAACATCTTGACCTTAAGTTAATTTCACCAGGAGTTTCCCCATACAAGATCCGGGATTCTTAGTCGAAAACCATGGAGAAATCAAAAGAGGACAGCCAAGACTTGTTATTAATTACAAAGGGATTAATAACATTTTGGAGTTCGACGGATACTATATCCCAAGCAGTGAACATCTGGTTAATTGCATCAAAGGTGCCAAGATCTTCTCAAAGTTCGATTGCAAGTCCGGATTCTACCCAGTTAAGATGGAGGAAGAAAGTAAGAAGTTTCTTTGCTTTCTCTACACCACATGGACACTATATTTGGACGTGACGCCTATGGGATTGGCTAACGCACCCCAAATATATCAAAGAAAGATGGATAATCTCTTCAAAGATTATTTCGATTTCATGTTCGTATATATTGATGACATTCTCATCGCATCAAAAAACATGAAGGAGCATCTCAAACATTTGGAGATATTTTTAGATGTTTGTCACAAAGAAGGATTAGTGCTTTTATAGGAGAAGAAGGCGGTGATCGCAACAAGACATATTGAATTCCTCGGAATTGAAATCGATGAATGCGAATTATTCTAGAAAATCATATTGTGGAAAAGATACGAGGATTTCCGGATACACTCAAAGACAAGAAGCGACTTGAGTTTTCTTGGAGTTGTTAATTTTGTTGGGATGTTCATTAACAATCGGCATATTACGGGAAGGTGTTTAGCCCATTGCTTAAAAAAGATGCGATATTCAAATGGGAAGATGAACATCAAGAAGGAATTAAGAAACTTAAAGAAGTTTGTAAAAAGCTTCCAAAGCCTGCGATTCCCAAGACGAGGACGAACTGGTTCTTTACACACGGATGCCGGTGATGATTGGTGGGCGGCGGTTCTTACGAAAGTCACACCAAATGAAGAAGTGTCATGTAGATCTTTGCGGTTTATTCACACCGGGTGAAGCAACTCGATGGCATATTAACGAGAAAGAATTATTTGCGATCGAGAAAGGCTTTTAAAAAATGGCCTCTATTTTTATTGGCTAAAAAGTTTACTTTAAAAATTGATAATTCAAGTGTCAAGGCTTTTACGAAAAACAAAATTGAATCAAAACCAAAAAGGCTCGATTACTTAGATGGCGGCTGAATGTCAATATTATGATTATGATATTGTCATTATAAAATCTCATGAAAATATTCTTGCATTTTTGACACGAGATGGAAGGGCGCGTTGGCGACGAGGTCCTTAAACGAGTAAGACATCTTAGCGAAAACCTGGAGAGTCTAGCGAGATTTTGGGGCGTTATGTCTCAATGCGAGAAGTTGTTGGGCGACTTCAACAGTGACCATAAATCCATTTCTAGTCAAATACGAGCATGCCGGTTCGCTCAAGGACAATTGTTCTTAGCACGCAAGGGCCTCTCTTCCAGGCCGCATCTCCTACGATGCAAAAGGGGCCGAGAGAGAGACGGGGCTCTAACTCGGAGGTTATTGATTCAAGTACCATAATCACAAGTGTTGCGGGTGATGCATCCCGATGGTGTACAAACTATAACGAATGTTGAAGCTCCGGTGTCACAACCCGAGTCTTCAAGTCAATCCAAAGACCTCCTGGGGTAAAATAGAGAGAGTTGAATCTTAGGCCACGACGAACGAGGCAAATCTAAGGTTCAAACGACGAGATTAAGATTTCTCCTATGCGGTATATCGGCGGCAATGGGAGAAACTAGTTATAAGACAATGTATTAACCCGGAGAAAACAATGGTTGATATCTCGAGGCAAGTATCCCCAGTTTGGATGAAACCAAGAAGTCATCCAAATGAAGTACATGAATGGTATACTTTTGGACCTTTAGCTTCAATCTATACCGTGTCACCAAAATTCCCGAAATTTCAAAATTACCGAAATGGATTGGGAAGCGATTTGAGACCTGGGCCATAATCCACACTTGACCAGAGGAGATATTTTGGAACTGTATTTTATTAGTGCGACTCTGAACCAAAGAAAGGCTTTAATGAAGCTTTTCATTTCATCAAGCTAAGAATACCGGATGGAAATGCTTTAAAATATATCAAGGAAGCTTCACCGAGGAAAAGTGCAAGTGTTAGTAGGAGCAATTTACTCAAGATAAAGCTTCTACACGGCACGAGCATGGGGTCTTTGGGTTTGTCTAACGAAATGGACAAAGTCAAATATCCATTTAAGTTTTTCCGAATTCGAAAATGGATCTTTCCTCTTGAATTCAATGACTGGATCAACAACGAGGATTCGTAGAGGAGCTTTTCAAGATAAAGAGAAGAATTCTCAGGGAGAACAAGATTCCTACGAGCAAAGAAACTTACCGGAAATTCAGTAACATGGCGCATGTTGGCACTTGGATCGACCGGATCGTCGGGCATGCCCCAAACGAAGGAACCCGAGTTTGGGAAAAGATTCCGACCCAAACCCGACCGACAAGATCATGCACCGGAAAAGATAAGGGTCCGACTCACAAGACGCATTATCCTCGGGGACCACGCAAACCTCACATGGGCCGAGTCACGCGGAAGAAAAAGAAAAACAGATTGGCGAGGCAATAATGTGGATATGACGTAAGCGGTGGCGTCATAGATATCAACAAGATTTGAAGTCCGTCTTTGAAGTCCGAACTTACCTCTATAAAATGCAAGATTTGAAGGAAGGCGAGGACATCGAACATTTTCCTTAGTTTTCTTACAATAAAATCTGAGTGAAAAATTTGTAATATTTTGAGTGTTTTAGTTTTAAGTTTTATGTATTTACAGTGAAAGCCTCGGCTATGAGAGGCTAAAAACCAGTATTCTCCTCCCAAAAGGAGATTACTAATGTAATAAATATTTCTATAAGTTCTTAATAAAAAGAGGCTTTTACTGCTTCAACATGTGTTCATAATGTACTATTAATTCATCCCGTTTAAGAATTACTTATACGCCTGGAGTAGGAAACGAACCAAGGTGTCTTGAGCATTTAAGAAGGAGTCGGATAACTTGTAGATCATCTTCCCCCGAGGGTGAGGTTGAGCAGGTGAGGAGTTGTTCGTCAAACGATCCGGGGCGATAATTTTCCGATGGTGGTGTTGCGAACCATTTAACCGGTAGGGTCTTTGTTTGGTCAAAGAAGGTATGGATTTTAAGGGATTTATTAATTTTACGGAAGCATGTTGGGCCGATATGGTCGTAATGGAATATGTTCATTTTCGAGTCTATAGACCTAATTTGTATACGGTTTATACTCGAAATAAGAATTTTGATTAAAGTATGTCCCGTTGAGTTTATAGGTGAAACCGACATGATCCATTTAAAACCTCTAAATAGAGACTGGATCTAAGTAGGTGTAACAATGCCACGAACAAAATATGTGATTTGAAAATAAGAATTCTCGTTTCTCAAAAAATCCGAAAAACAAATTGCTTATGGAGTAAAATTTTCATGTTTAATGATTAATGCAATAAATTTATTATTATGTAGTAGATTGCCACAAAATAGAGTTTAAAGGGATAACTTGAACTATTGTTTTAAAAGGATAAAACCTAGGGGCAAAATTATCCATATAGGCAATTAACGATTTTCATAGTTCGGGGCAAAGTGTCACGAATTAAAGTTTGGAGGGTAAAGTGTAAAAATTAGTATAGTTCGGATGGGTAAGTGTATTTATCTCTATTTTAAATTCTAAAAAAAGGAAAATTTGGCTATTGAGAGTGCGAACGATTTGAACGGCTTTGAAAATAGAGAAATTATTCCTTCAAAAGTTAATGGGTGTAGGTCCCAAGGGGTGTGAGTGTAAGGTTTAGAAGGGGGGGTTGAATAAACCTTACCAACTTTTCGATTTAGTCCTTTTAAAAGTTCAGAGTTGATACTACACAGCTGTGTCCTTGGTGGACAGCTAATTTAGTTAATCAGTAGAGTTAGTCACTCAACAGACTGACTTCGAGCTGTTTGATAGAATAACTCAAATTGTTAAGACTAAAGACTTAGTTCAGCTGTAGTTTGTTTTCAGCGGAAGACTTAACACCCTTAAATTTGTTTTGGTATTGATTTAATGCTTGGTTTAGTACTTAGAGATTATCAAATGGATAGCAAATTTCAGCAGAGTTAAACAGATAAGATGCAGGAATTAAAGTGCTGAAATGTAAATTGACACGATAAGTTTTATAGAGGTTCGAAGATGGGGTAATTCTTCTACTCCTCTCTTCTCCAACTCCTAGAGGAATCAACTAAGTATTGATCAAGATACAAAGTGGTAAGTCCGGATACAACATGTCTTGATCACACAGTGACTTGATCCTTTGGGACTCGATCTGGAGATGCCTTGGTCACGCACGCGGTGGCTTCTCGTGCGACTCGGCTTCTTCCAGGGCGGCTTGCTACTACAGACTCACTTGCTCAAGCTCTTTGGATTTGATCACGAAGCCCTCCAAAAACTCGAGACTGGTTTGACCTTGAACCTTTCTACAATCCTCCTTGGAATGTAGACCCTTTTCTTCAAAGGTTTCCTCTTCAACCGATTGAAGCTATCTTTCCTTCACATGTGAGTGTTGGATTGATTTTCTTCGTAGTGTAGGCTTCAGGATTAATCTTGAATGATTTGAGGATATTTTGAGGTTACTGATTCAAAATGTTTTCTTGAAATGTTAGTGGTTCGGGTAGTCAAGGTAACCTTCTCTCGAGTCATTCCTCGGCCTTTTATAGTGATCTTTCAAAAATCGCCGTTGAAGAGATAGGCTTATTTTTAAAGTCACTTGTGGTCGTTGGCTTGTCTTGTTGCGAGTCCTTGGAATTGCCACTTCCTCGTATGAATTGTTCTTGACTTTTTCGAGTTCGACACGGTGTAGTACTTCCCATTGGTTCATTCCCTTGCACGCTTCCTCGGGATGAGCACTTCGAGAAAGGTAGCATGGAGGTATTACTTGTTTAAGTAATTCTCTTGATTTACTACAACGGATCTCTTTCGATTATCTCGACTTGACTTTGCATTTCCTTGCTTTCCCAGGTGACTTAGAGTCGACTTTCAATCATGGATGACTCTTGTCACTTCAACTTGAGACTTGGCTATCTTGAGTTGACTTGACCGATACTTTACTCGATTGCATCTCGATTTGTACCTTGATCGAGTTCCGTCTTCTCTTCTTTGCTATACTCACCGTCTTGCAATGAGTCTTCCTTCTAGTCTCCATTGTCTTCTTGCATGTTTAGGCATAGGCGACTTAACTCGGCTTGACCCAAATATTTGTTACAATGCGATTTACAACAAAAATGGGGTGCCAACTTCCTATTCTAAGTTTTACATGGCATTCATCAAAATCTAAACAATAAATTTCCCAACAATGGGTTACCTAAGTGTCCCACTCATTCAATTCCAACATTGTCGGCCATTGAGGTTGGAAAACATACGCATGGTCTTAATTTGTGTGATTCACATGGATTTGATAAAACTTTGAGTGCCACTAAGGATTGTCTCTTGGGTCCACCATTATTGAATTTGAAAAGGGATCATGCTCGGCCACTAAGGAGGATAATTTGATAATTGAGTCTTTTTCTAATACTATGACCGACCCATTGAGGATAACCTGACGCTTTTTGGATACCAATACTAAATCAGGGAATGATTTGAATAAGGATGCTTTGATGGAAGAAGGTGAGACTTTATCTCCTAAAAACTCAAACAGACGCCTGAATTTTGGAAAATTGGTGCACTTGCAAATCACTTGAGTTGCTTGGAAATAGGGATTCCTTAATGGACGAAATAATGGAGATATTTTAGATGCAAATTCGATGCACTGGACGCTTTTTTGGAAACCAATAAAAAATGGGAATGATTTGGATAAGGATGCTTTGATGGAGGAAGGTGAGATTTTATCTCCTAAAATTTCAAAACAGGCGTCTAGTTATAGGGAAAATAGGGCATCTTGCAATTCAATTGATTGCATGAAAATAGGAGTCTTGTGCGATTACCTTATTCACGTGAGTTGCATGAATTTGGCAAGGATTTGGTTGCAAATAATGATTGCATTTTGGGTCGACCATTACTTAATTCAAATGTGGGCCACAATTTTAATTTGGAAATGGTGAAAATGGGCCACTCAAATTCAAACGACCATTTAATGGTCATACTCATTTAGAGATTAATGATGCGAGAGGCCCAATTAGATAATGTTAATTTGATTGGTCAAGCCCATATTAATTCAGCCCGAGTGACTATTATTGCGATCGATAGCCCATTATGTGAATTGGACCAGGCCCAAGTGTGTTTACAAGGTGTATCGAGCAAACATCTCGTATTACGCAAAATAGAGAATTCTGATTTATTACGAAGACTTACATAGTATGTATTTACATAGTAAAATACATGAAGGGGTGGACAAAGAACACTTCATCTCCTTGCCCTCCTTCTTTCATCTTCTTTAGTTACATCTTCTCGGTCTTCTTCTTTTTCTCATCTTGTTACCCCTTCTTCTTCTTTTCATATGCCTTCCGGGCGAACTTCATCTCTTCTTAGTCTCTCTTGCCTTTCCTCCCATAGCTGAGTTTGTCTTTTATTTTCTTCTTCAATTCTTTTCACATACTCGGATTGTTCTTAGCCACTTGCAGTTGGCTACTTCGTCAAAACCAGCCATAGATCCCTCCTTTCTTGCCGGATCTATGTACTCAATGTTTTTGGGCGAGGCCTGGTGCGAAACCTCTTCCTCCACCACGCTTCTTCATCTACCTCTTCCTCCTGGGTGTGTATTGTCTTTGGGGTCTTCTCTTCCCAAATGAGTGACCGGTGGAGTGACCAGCAGAGGATCTGTCGGTAGTCTGCTGCGTGTCGACTTCTTCACATAGCGTGAGACCCTTTTCCGAGACAAGTCGAGCTTGAGCCATGGACATGTTTGCGAAATATCCTTCGAGATGCGGCGTTTTAAATTCATCAACTGATCTTGGCTCATTTCCGGCATCGAGATGGCATAAGTGTCTCTCTTCACTTGGAATGCCTCCATGTTGTTTCAAGATATCCATAACTCGGGCATTCATCCTTCCTTCCACTTCCTCCATCCCTGCTTCAACTGTCTTTCTCTTTTCGACCATAGACACAGCGGAGTGTTGGAGTGGCGGAGTCATGGGAGTTTCTTTGCGATAATATCAGTATGTGACACGACCTTGTTGGGGGTTTGTGCAATCATTAGGGTGACATCTCCCGATCCTTCCCCCTCAACAGATTTTCCTTTCTTTGCTCTTGAGGCCTCCTCACTTTGTCTTTCCCTTTACAAACCTCCCTCCTTCTCAACGTCGATCTCTTGTGACTTTAAGGTATTCCTCTTCCCCTTTTTGGCATCATCAAAGGAGAGAGGAACCCTAAACATACTAGCAAGCGAAAAGTCGAGTCTGGCGATAGTCGAGTTCGCTTCGAGTCCTGCGGAGTATCTTGCCGCGAAACTTCGAGCAGTAGCGTTGGATTGACTTTAAGCAACTTCATCTCGGCCATGAGAAAAGGCTGAATTTTCGATCCATGTTTTCTTCCATACGCGGGGAGCTCATTCTTATTTTGCTCACGCAGCGACTTGATCTCGGCGGTGTGAGATTCATGCAAGTGCTCAATGTGTTCTCTCAACTTTGTCTTTGCATCGGCATTCTCATTTCGCCATACCAACGACTTGTTGAACAATGTTAAAATATCTATCTTGTTCCACGCGCATTGTTTGATGTTGTTGCCACCACTCCCGATTCGACTATTATGCCTCTCAAGTCGCTGATAAGGTTGGCATCTCTGTTATCCAATCTCATGTCCATCGAGGCCGATGCCTCTCCATCCGTTCAATTTCAAAAATAATGCTTTGAACACCTCCCGAACTTCGGTGTTCCTCTCTGTTGCGGTGACGGCCAAGCGATGTCAAAATCATAGTCACCGGAATGATGGTGTCGATGGAATGACGGGATCAGTCTGTAGCGCTCGAGATCTCTTTCGACTCTTTAGGGAGGTCGGGTACCTCCGAGAGAAAAGGAAATGATTCTACAAAGGAATCATCACGGGCCACTGGGATTTGTTCAATGATGAGTGGTGCGCATGAAGTTCCTTGTGGAGTCGAATCTGCTGCGGCTTGGGGAGCTGCGCAGATGGACTCTGTTTGTTGGTCATTGTGAAGTTGACCCAGACTTGCGAGCCTCACGGTATCTCAACAACTTCGTCGGTCTCACCGGTGGTTTTCCAATTGAGTTGATCGTAGTCCTCGGCCTTATCGAGCGTCATCGGATGATGATGAGATTTCCATGGGTGGCTCATCATCAAAATTGAAAGTTTGACGAGTAGTCTTGAGGTCGGACTTGCTCGTGGTTGGAACATCCTCACCGAGTCTTTTGGATCGATCACGGGGATGACTCGGCTTCATCGTCTTCTTCCGATCCCGAGAAAGGTTACATCGAGTTATCACGGGAATCGTGAAGCGCGCTTATCTCCTTTTCGATGGATCAATGATAGCGGGAGGGATGTTACTTGTCTGCGGCTTCATTACCCCGGGAAGTCTCAACCTCCCGTTGGCCTTCATTACCTCCTGCGATCTCAAGCTGCGGCGAGAGCACTGGACATCCCTTTCGGCGGTGTCGGTTTGTCTTAGGGTCTTCGGCGGTGGCATCCATTGGAGTCTCAAACCCATGGATTGCACTTTCATCGCCAGTGTTAACTCCCGTGTTCATTCCTTCACGTACCTCGGCGCCATCGCATCGCGTCATTAGCCTTGAAGCGATTGGCACCTCGGTGAGATAGTGTCAAGCTATGCGAGCTTCGTTGATGACAACTTGTCGTGTACTTTGTGGTTGTTCCTTCTCCACTTCGCCTCTTTGATTCATTGTGGAGTCATCTGCGACATCCTCGACCTTCTGCGGTGGAGGAGTTTCCCCTCGGTGGCGCACCAGTGAGTGACTTGGAATGGGGTCACTCGTCTCCAAACTCATTTTTCTCTCTTAGTGTTCAACCGTTGGGGTAGGTGGTAAGACACCTTCATTAGGGGTTGGCTCGACCGGGGTCCCCACTATCCCGGTTTCATCGCCATTTCCTTAGTTCATTCTTCCGAGTGAGTGGGGAAGTGGTGGCGGCAACAACGTGGCAATATGATGCACCACTCCCATTGGATCTATTTCGGTGTGTTTTGGAGGACTCTCCTGGTCCTCCATCATTCTTTGTTCATGAAGGACTGCGGATTCGTGCATTGCTTGCTGCATTTGCAACTCTTACGTGGCAACAATAGGGTCCGAGATCCTCATCATCTGTCGAATAGGGCGTCAAGGAGAGGGATGTGTATGTTACGTAGTGCGGTGATAGGGCGGATCTTTGGCCTTCTCACGTGCCTCGGCTTCCTACGCTTGTCTCTCCTTTTCCTTGTCCTTGAAGATCTGCAAGATATACATGCGATTTCTTCATCGATCTTGGACCACGGTGGTCACTCCAAGAAAATCCATCGTTCCTCTTCTTCTTCGATAAACTCGGGCCGTTGGAACTGCTTTCCTGGATCGACTCAACTTCCACTTCCTCCACTCTCGCAGACGATTTTGGATGTCGGATAAAGTGGGGATAGGATCATCACATCATCATCTCTATCGAACTTCTTCTTGCTCTCATTCTCGGGGATAGAGGGTAGCAAGCTCGTGCTCCATCTTTGTCGATTCTTGCGTGCATTGGGGAGGGGATACGATCATGTCAGCAGGCGAGTTAGCTTTCTCGCTCTTCTTGTGTCTCGATTGTTCGAACTACAGCTGGGTCTTGATTTGCCTCTGCGATCGCCTTGACGAGACTTGGCTGTTTCATCAATAATTTACGGAGACTCTACTTCTCAATGATCTCCGTATCTGTTTTTTCATGGGTGGCTGACTCGGTCGGTTTCAAGTTCGAACGCTTGAAGATTCTTCTTCTTCTTTTTGTACCGAGGGATTTACTGTTCGGAGAGTTTCTTCTCGAGTCTTGGGCGGTGGGGGCGTCTTTGTTGTTTTCTTACGAGGAGCTGGGCGTCTTGGCTTATCGAGTTCTCCTCTTTTTGACAATAGGAGAAGGTATTTGAGATTCTTTCTCAGCCGTTCTTCTTTGAGGCGGGAGACACGGCTGCGGGGGAGTGACTCGGCTACGGGCGGGAGCGGTTTGTTTTTCTTTCTTTGCGGGGCGTGATTCTCTTAAGCAGTGCGGGCGACCTTCTTCTTTTGGTGGGGAGGAGGCAGTCATCTTGGTCAGGTGATTCCCCCTCACTTGTATTAGCTCTCTTGGCGTACGCTCTCTTGTGCGCGAGAGAGGTTTGATCTGAACATCCTCTTGTTTACATGGAACGCCTTTCCATGTCTAAGAGGACTCCTTTGACCTCCATCAGCCGGCCAATCACCGGGCCGTATCCCGAGATCCTCCAAATGCTCCATTCTCCTTGAAGGATTTGTTCCCTACATTCTCGGCGAGTCTGCTGTAGACAAACTCAGCCCGATTCACTTTCTTTTCTTCAATGATTGCAGCCATCACGATCAATTTCGCTTTGGGCCGGTTGGTCAAAGCAAAACTGATGTCTATGCATTTGGCAACTATGTCCAACGTTTGTGGTAATCCTCCTTCAAAGAACCTCTTGTTGGGCTGTGTAGACTATCTTATCGGCATAGTCGTTCTTGGCTACTTTCCTTCCAGCGTGCCAAGTCAACATCGACTTCATTTATTTCTCGTGCTCCTTCCGCGGTAATGAGCGGCGTTACGCCAAATCCTTGGCGGTGATAATAAACTCCTTCCCGTGAACAAAGGATTTGATCCCTCATCGTGAATCTCGGCGTTCACGTGGGCGAGCGACCTCTTCCACATAGGTCATCGGGAGCTCCATCGTCGAAAATGGTTTTAGCCGGACTTTTCGAGCTTATCGGCAATCTTCTTTATGAGGCGTCATCGGACCCTGTTTGGCCATACCCTCGAAATCCACATAGACCCGGTGTGGATTTGCTTCCCTAACTTGCGAAATCATAAGTCGATGCCATTTTTCGATATTTCACGGAAAGAAACTTAGAAGTTGATTTGAAGATTGATAGGGTTTTGAGAGAGTTTTGCCTTTGCTTCCGAGAGAGAAATGAACATTTTTGGTAATATGTGAGAGAAAGCGAGGCGAAAATGGTTTAAGTATGGTTTTGAAAGGGCGTGCGGGTGGTTTTGAAATGTGATCGAAATCAACGGCTTAGATTTTGCACGCCGATTAGCATTTAATGTCTCGAATTTAATGTGGCAGCATTTATATCCAATCATAAGCTTGGTGTGCGGCTTTTGCACACATCATCATTATCTTTGCGTCATTCTTAAAAACATTCCCGCTTAGTAAAAGCATTTGCGTTTTTGTCACTTTGCTCATAAATGACTCGGCTTATCCCTCGGTGATTTAACTCTTCTTCTCACAGTTCTCATAGTGACTCATTGTCGGCTAATTCGGTATAGCTTTGTCTTTCCGATCTGACGATGATTCATTTAGGCGATTTTGAGAATTCACTCTTTTTCCCTTTTTGTGTTTCATTTCCTTTCTTTGAGTCTTACATGTGTGTCAACTCAATTAACCCTAACTCATGCTTGAGTTCTTCAAATCTTGACTCACATAATGGTTTTGTGAATATGTCGACTAATCTGTTTGCTCGGTTGAAATATATTCAAGGTGATGTCCTTCTTTTTCAACATGATCTCGTATGAAGTGATATCTCGACATCGATATGCTTTGTTCTTGAGTGAAACACATGATTACTCGAGTGATTGCAATTGCACTTTTATCACACATGATTGGAATTTCCTTTTCTTCAATTTCATAGTCTCTCACTCTTGTCTCATCCATAGGATTTGGGCACAACAATTTGCCCGCAGCTATGTATTCCTTTGTAGAGGTGGCTATTGAATTTTGCTTTTTGCTAAACCAGAAATTAGCTTTGTTTCAAGCATTTGACATGTACACGAGGTTAGGGGTGTTCATCGAATCGAATTACAATTCTTGACTTCCTCCGAATCGAATTTAATCGAATGAAAATTTTAAACCTCAATTCGAAATTCGATCTAATTCGATTAATTGAATCGAATTTAAGCAATTGGATTTCTCGATTTCGAATCGAATTGAGTCGATCAAAAATCCAAATTTTGCGATAAAGTGAATAAGGTTTGGATTCATAACATAATATTTTTTGGGTTATACCCATAAAATTCCAGATTTTATTTTTCAAAATTACAAATTATCGACTAACCGTTTTTTATTGTTTAATTTAACTAAAGACTATCATAAATTCATAACGAACTCCCTTATATAAATTTAATAAATTATTTTGTGCCAATTTTATACCAAAGACTAGTTACTTGATAAAAAACTTTTATACTCAAGTATGAGATATCAAATTGACAAAGTGTATGTGTGTAGATAAAGAGATATAGTGTGTGTTATCATATAATTTATTGTTTTAATATGATCTCGAAGAAAAATATATGTAATATAGTGTACAAATGTATAATATATAATGCATATTGTAATAAGAATTTAAAACAAAGGAAAAAAGTCAAAGACTATATTGTATAAATGTATAATGTATGTTGTATAGTGTATGTACACAAGTTTTGTACTTTCCATACAATGGACATAGGCAGTGGAATATTCTTATAGATTATTTCATCATATGCCCTCCACGTGAGGCTGTAAGAGCGAAATAGATTTTACCTAAAATATATTTTTAGCACAAAAAATGATTATTTGAATATGGTCTAAAGATAAAATTTTGAATTAAAATGTAAAATGTATTTCATATACTATTAAGTATAACTATTTCTAACAAAAACTAAAAAAACAAGAAGGAAAGAGCATATATTATAATTTTACATTTTCATTTAAAACATTATTATTTTATTCATTTATATATATTAGAAATGCATGTGTATAATTTACATATATACAATAAATAATTATGTATAGTGTGAAATATATACATATAAATTTTGAATTGAAATACGAATTGAATTAAAATAAGAATTTGAATTGTAATACTGATTAGAATCAAAATACGAATTCGAATTTAGTCGAATTTCACCTCGAATTAGGATTTTCGAATAGAATTGAAAAAAACCTCAATTCGTTATTCGATTCAAATATTCATATTCGAAATTCGAGTTGATTCGAAATTCGATTCGAAATTCAAAAATCTGGTTCGAAACTAAAATTCGAATTGAAGAATCGAATTTGAATCCATTCGAAAAATGAACACCCCTTACCGAGGTGCTCTTCCTGTCAACTATACACCCAAAGATATAGTCGAGTCAAATAGCCAATTAGCTTGAATCCACCTTCCTTTGGATACCATAAGCCAACTTCTTGGCTTTTCAAATATCTCAAAGATCTCTTGGCTGCGATCATATGGCTTTCTTTTGGAGCGATTGAAATCTTGCACATACACCTACGAAAAGGTGATGTCGGCCTCCTTCTTTGTGAGATAAAGCAATGATCCATAAGTGCTCAGTATCTTGTTTGATTCTGAGGCTTGCCATCCGCATCCATGTCCATTTTTGGTGATGTATTCATTGGTATTTTCACGAGAAGACTTCTCTTCCATACCAAATTTTTCATTAAATCTCTGGTGTATTTTTGTCGACTTATGAAGGTTCCATCCTTCACCATGTTTCACTTGAGTCCAAGGAAGAATGTCGGCTCTCCCATCATGCTCATTTAATTTGCTTTGCATGAGGTTGAAAATTTATCACTGACTCTTTGTTTGTGGATCCAAAAATGATGTCATCCACATATATTTGAACAAGCGTATGCTTCTTCCCTGTCTTGAATTACGAAGAGTGTTCTATCCACTTTTCCTTTTGTGAATCCATTCTTAGTCAAGAATTGGGACAGCGTGTCGTACCATGCTGCGGTGCTGTTTTAATCCATATAGAGCTTTCTTGAGTTTGTATACCTTATCTCCAAGAGTCTTCTGCTCAAATCCTGGTGGTTGTTCAACATACACTTCTTCTTCAATAAACCATTTAGGAATGCACTCTTTACATCCATTTGATATACAATAAAATTCTTGTGAGCTGCATAGGCAAAAACATCCTAATAGCTTCCAATCTTGCTACGAGGGCAAATGTTTCATCAAAATCTATCCGTTCTTCTTGGCAATATCCTTTGGCTACTAATCTTGCTTTGTTTCTTACCCGCGAACCTTCCTCGTTCATCTTGTTTTACGAACACCCATTTAGTGCCATAACATTTTGATGGGTGGGTCTTTGAACTAACTCCCATACTTTATTTCTTTCAAACCGATTCGACTCTTCTTGCATAGCTTGAATCCAATGTGTGTCATCGAATGCTTGTGACACATCTTTGGGCTCTATTTGTGAGATAAAGCATGTGAACATAACTTCTTGTTGAATTTTTTGACTAAAGGGGGCTCTCGAGGTCTCAACAATTCAAGCGGTCACTCAAAATCATTAAATATTGATAGTTGTTTTTGAATTTTGGTTGTTGCCTTAACATTTGAATTTTGTGATCTTATTCTTCTGATAGCACTTTTGGCTATTCAAGTTGTACGATCTTTTTATGATTTAATATACGGTAGGGGATCACGCCTCAATCCCCCACCCCAGGGGTGTTTATTTATTTAAAAAAAAAAAAAAAAAAAAAAAAAAAAAAAAAAAACATAGCTTCTTGTTGAGTTACGGATCTTGTTTTGACACCTTCTCTTATATCTCCAATGACAAGTTACGGTGGATGGTCTCTCGGCCATCTTACATCGAGGTTGGAGTAAGTTAGGCTGGATTGATCTCTTGCGTGTTTGCTTTGATCGGCTCTCTCGTCATCACTTAGCTCATGATTTTCCACTTGTTTTTGAGACTCGACTATCTCATCTTCATCGAGTTTATAATTTCGACTTGACTTGACATAGGGACTCTTACGCATGGTTGGTTGATTCGACTTATCGGTGATTCTTCAATGTCTTCTCCATTTACATTTCGCTCATCGAACACCACGTGAATGGATTACTCTGTAACCATAGTCCTCTTGTTGAGTACTCTGTAGGCTTTGCTTTCACCGGTGAGTATCCCAAAGATACCTTCATCGACTTTAGCATCAAAAGCCTTTAGATTATCTTTGCCATTGTTATGGATGAAGCATTTACATCCAAATATTTTGAAATATGCAACATTTGGTTTTCTCCCTGTCCAAATCTCATGGGGAGTCTTTGTCATTTGTCTTTTATCATGCATCTATTTTGAGTGTAGCATCTTTGTGTTGATTGCTTCAGACCCAAAATCTTTTTGGTAACCTGCTTGACTAACATGGTCTTCTTTCTTCTTTGAGAGTTCTATTCCTTCTTTCTGCAACTCCATTCTGTTTGTGGAGTCCTTGCTGCCAGATAATTCATGACCAATACCATTTTCAATACGATCTTGAGTTATTATGCCATTTACAAACTCGGTTCTACATCGATCTTATTTTGATAATGGTTTGACTCTTCTCATTTTGAATCCTCTTCATCCCGTGGTAGTTTACGTAGAGTTTCTTTCTTCTTACACATGAATATTGTCCATGTATATCTTGAGTAGTCATCTACTACCACCAAAGGTGTATTTCTTCCCACTTATGCTTTAATTGGTTCAAGCTGGACCAAATAGATCCATATGTAGCAGGATCTGATATTCTTGTTGAAGATGGACATGCCTTTTCTTTGAATGATGATTTGATTTGTTTTCCTTCGACATCGTCACATATACTCTCCTTCTTGTATCTTTTGATGCGGAAGACCTTCCACAAGATTCTATACGGCAAGCTTGTTAATTGTTTTTGAAATTGGTGACTCGGCTTTTTGTGCCACACAGACTTGATTCAATTTGTGTGCTCGCTTGCTAGTAGGCAGTCTTTGGGTGTTGCGATTGACCAATCCACGATATACATGTTCTTTTGTCTGCGCATCCTTGCAACACAACTTCATTTGATTACGTATCCTTGATTTGGCATGTTCCCATGTTAAATCCAACATTATAACCACTTGTCACGAGTTGGCTAATACTCGTGATTGAAATTGAGTCCTTCAACATATGCAACATCCGTGATTTCTAATCCATTTTTCTTGATGGATCGATGCCTCTTATTTCTCCTGGAGCTTCATTTCCTCCAAATATGACTTTTGCTCCTTTAACTTCCTTGAATTTTGACAGATTTTTCTTGTTTCTGTCATGTATGCGGAACAACCACTATCCATGTACTAGGTTCCTTGGCACTTTCACTTGTTCCTTGAACACTGCAAACAAGGAAGTTAAGTTTTAGTACCCATATTTATGCGGGTCACGAGGGGTTAGTATTGTAAGATGATCCAACCAACCTATAGCCAATTGATTTGACTCTAAGGGGTTGCCATCTATCGATGCCATAATCATAATTAATTTTGGCAAATTGCTTGGGGATTCTAGGTTCATACAATTTGTCTCTCTTGTATGCGTATGCTGTGTATGTGTTTTAGCAATTGCCTTCTTTGGGTAGTTGTGATATCTCTGAGTGTAGTGCCTAGGTGCATATGTGTGCTAATGAAAGCTCGTATACCTTTGGAATGGCCTTTCTTGAGTTCTAGGCCTTTGCCATTTGGGCTTATATTCCATAGGTCTTTCTTGATAGTTTACATCATTCCAATCGGCTTGGCTTGGATATTTTCTACCATTCCCATCAAATGTGTTTCTTTTATAGAACTTCCGGGGTTTTTGGTAGCTCTGTTTCTTCTTTACTGAGTATTTCTTGTTTGGAGTTCTTTGAGGAACTCGGTGGATTTCTTCTCAACCTGTCCTCTCAAAGACACTCAACTAGTTGTTTTCCTTTTCCTTTATAACCAATGTCGGTTTGCTTGTAATTGTGCTTTGGAATAAATGTGTGTGCACCATTTGGAGTTTTGGATTTTTGAGATACTTCATTGCTTGAAGATCCTTTTTCCAAAATCACTTTTGGAGCTTGACATAGCACAGAGAATTAAATCTAAGCTTTGTCTTGTCTCCACATTCTCTTTGGCTCATGATAAGATCATCCAATGATTTAGATGCCTTAGTGAATGAGGCAATCACATTTTTGAGGTCATTCTCCCTCTTTTCTATGGCAGCTATTTACGCTATTAGCTTGCATTTTCGATCTTTAAACTTTTATTCTCATAAGCTATTTGACTTAGAGTACTCGACTCCTTAGTCACCGTTTGTGAGTTTTGGCTCTTGGGTAGGTTGTTTTCCTCATTTAGTGGTGTGTGTGAGGATTTATTGTGTTCAAAATCTTTCATCATTTTGCCTAATGAATCATAAAGATCGAGTGGGTGATGAAGTGTGTGTGTCACGATCACTATCACTAGAGTCCGAGTGTGATGAGTCGAATGTACCTCATCTTCTTTGTCGAGGTTGGTCTTGTTCCTTGGCCATCAAACGGATCAAGGCTTCTTCTTCGAGTCACTTGAGTAGTCGAACTTCACTACTCTCACGAATCGGTATGTCTCTTGACTTGGTTATCTCAAAGTTTACGTAGCTAACATTGCCTTTTTCTTTTCTTGTCTTCTTTCTCTCAAGACTTTTCTTTCTTCTTCATTCTTGTATTTGTTGACTACAGGGATATGGGCAATCAATGGCATAGTGACCGGTTGCTGCGTTCAGCATAGATATTCAACCTTTTGATCGGCTCTTTCCATTCTTGAATTGTTAGCCCTTTGATATTCAGACTTTTTTGATGATCTGTTCTCTTGGTTGGCCTATCTTCCTTGACTTGGAGGGAGCCGAGTGTCTTACGGAGGATTCGCCATTGCCTCTCTTGTAGTTCTTATTGAAGATTTTGTTAAACCTTTTAACCATCGGGGCTATTTCCTCCGGGTCAATGACTTCTTTGACCTCGATTCTCTTGCCATCCTTAACAATTAGAGCAAATTGTTTTGGGTACGTTGTCTCTTCCTCGTCTTTTTCTTCTAAGCTCAAATTCGTAGGCTTTGAGATCGAGAATATCTCATGGTTGGATGTCTTTGATAGGTCCATGGAATGTATTAGTGCCATGACCTTCATTTCCCATTCACCGGGAGACTTTTTAGGATCTTCATACACATTTCCTTCTGTGTATATTCTTTTCCAAGAAGCGGATAGCTCGTTGGTAATTTACGTGAACCGAGCATCCGTTGATCCAGGTTCTCTCTTGCGATCATTTTGAAATTCTCAAATTTAAATACGACCACGATAATTTATTTTCCTTGATTTGCTCGAGCCTTCACAAATCAATGTTAGCTTGTCCCCGATTTCTTTAGCCGTTTTGCATGATTTGACTTTATTGAACATGGCTTTGTCGAAGGTTTTGTAAAGAATATCCTTGCCACATTGTCCAGGTTGTATCTTTTTCTCATCATCATTTGTCCATTCAGCTCTTGGTTTTCAACCATAGTTAGGTCTAGAGCGACATCCTCTTCACCTTCAATTTCGACTCTTCTTACATTGTGTTCACTTTTAAAATTTGTAGTGGCCCATCCTCCATCACTATCCACATCTCATCATGTAATCTTTGATAGATGAGCCGCATACGAATTTTCCAATCATCAAATTCTTCAATTGTGAACATAGGGATGCGTGTCAAATTTGCTTCCATGATAATAACTTTTGATAATAAAAAGAGTTTTGAAAACTTAAGTACTAAAACAGACTTTGAAAAATTTGGAGATCTAGTTCAAGAACCGGTGCGGAAGACTAAATGAACCAACCGCTCCGATACCACTTGTAGGTCCCAAGGGGTGTGAGTGTAAGGTTTAGAAGGGGGTTGAATAAACCTTACCAACTTTTCGATTTAGTCCTTTTAAAAGTTGAGTTGATACTTACACGTTGTGTCCTTGGTGAATGACTAATTTAGTTAATCGATAGAGTTAGTCATTCAACGGACTCACTCGAGTACATTGATAGAATAACTCGGCTATTAAGACTAAAGACTTAGTTCAAATTGTAGTTTGTTTTTCGATGGAAGACTTAACACCCTTAAATTTGTTTTGGTATTGATTTAATGCTTGGTTTAGTACTTAGAGATTATCAAATGGATAGCAAATTTCAATTAAACAGATAAGATGTAGGAATTAAAGTGTTGAAATGTAAATTGACACGATAAGTTTTATAGAGGTTCGAAGATGGGGTAATTCTTCTACTCATCTCTTCTCCAACTCCTAGAGGAATCCACTAAGTATTGATCGAAGATACAAAGTGGTAGCAATGATCCGGATACAAGTCTTGATCACACAAATGACTTGATCCTTTGGGACTCGATCGGAGATGTCTTGGTCACGCAGCCTGGCTTCTCGACGACTACTTCTTCACGGAGCGCTACCTTGCTACTACGACTCACTTGCTCAAGCTCTTTGGATTTGATCACGAAGCCCTCCAAAAACTCGAGACCGGTTCGACCTTGAACCTTTCTACAATCCTCCTTGGAATGTAGACCCCTTTTCTTCAAAGGTTTCCTCTTCAACCGATTGAAGCTATCTTTCCTTCACGGTGAGTGTTGGATTGATTTTCTTCGTAGTGTAGGCTTCAGGGATTAATCTTGAATGATTTGAGGATATTTTAGGTTACTGATTCAAAATGTTTTCTTGAAATGTTCGTGGTTCGGAGTAGTCAAGGTAACCTTCTCTCGTAGTCATTTCTCGGCCTTTTATAGTGATCTTTCAAAAATCTGCCCGTTGAAGAGATAGCTTATTTTTTAAAGTCACTTGTGGTCGCTTGGCTTGTCTTGTTGCGATCCTTGGAGTTGCCACTTCCTCGTATGAATTATTCTTCACCTTTTTCGAGTTCGACACGGTGTAGTGTTTCCCATTGGTTCATTCCCTTGCACGCTTCCTCGGGGCCGAGCACTTCGAGAAAGGTAGCATGGAGGTATTACTTGTTTAAGTAATTCTCTTGATTTACTCGTGCAACGGATCTCTTTCGATTATCTCGACTTGACGCATTTCCTTGCTTTCCCCAGGTGACTTAGAGTCGATTTTCAATCATTGGATGACTCTTACACTCCACTTGAGACTTGGCTATCTTGAGTTGACTTGATCGATACTTTACTCACCGTATCTCACCGCACCTTCATCGAGTTCCGTCTTCTCTTCTTTGCCATACTCAAATGTCTTGCGGCAATGAGTCTTCCTTCTAGTCTTGATTGTCTTCTTGCATGTTTAGGCATAGCTGACTTAACTCAGCTTGACCACTTTTATTTGTTACAATGCGAGTTTACAACAAAAATGGGGTGCCAACTTCCTATTCTAAGTTTTACATGGCATTCATCAAAATCTAAACAATAAATTTCCCAACAATGGGTTACCTAAGTGTCCCACTCATTCAATTCCAACATTGTCGGCCATTGAGGTTGGAAAACATACGCATGGTCTTAATTTGTGTGATTCACATGGATTTGATAAAACTTTGAGTGCCACTAAGGATTGTCTCTTGGGTCCACCATTATTGAATTTGAAAATGGATCATGCTCGTGCCACTAAGGAGGATAATTTGATAATTGAGTTTTTTCTAATACTATGACCGACCCAATTGAGGATAACACGGACGCTTTTTCGGATACCAATACTAAATGCGGGAATGATTTGAATAAGGATGCTTTGATGGAAGAAGGTGAGACTTTATCTCCTAAAAACTCAAACAGACGCCTTTGAATTTTGGAAAATTGGTGCGACTTGCAAATCACTTGAGTTGCTTGAAAATAGGGATTCCTTAATTGGACGAAATAATGGAGATATTTTAGATGCAAATTCAAAGGCACTGGACACTTTTTTGGAAACCAATAAAAAATGCGGGAATGATTTGGATAAGGATGCTTTGATGGAGGAAGGTGAGATTTTATCTCCTAAAATTTCAAAACAAAGTCTAGTTATGGGGAAAATAGGGCATCTTGCAATTCAATTCGATTGCATGAAAATAGGAGTCTTGTGCGATTACCTTATTCACGTGAGTTGCATGAATTTGGCAAGGATTTGGTTGCAAATAATGATTGCATTTTGGGTCGACCATTACTTAATTCAAATGTGGGCCACAATTTTAATTTGGAAATGGTGAAAATGGGCCACTCAAATTCAAACAGCCCATTTAATGGTCGTGCTACTCATTTAGAGATTAATGATGCGAGGCCCAATTAGATAATGTTAATTTGATTGGTCAAGACCATATTAATTCAGCCCGTGACTATTATTGCGATCAATAGCCCATTATGTGAATTGGACCAGGCCCAAGTGTGTTCCTCTACTTCATATTAGAACTATGTCTTTTTTAATACAATAGTTTTATATTAGAACAACTCAAAAACTGGAATTACAACTACAAACGTAGCCAACGGGCTAAGGGCCGACTTGACTAAATAAGCCAAGCGGGGAATTGGCAAGACCAATTCAGATCTACTCCACAATCATAAAACTTCAACCCCAAAACTAAGAACACTCCCACGCTGGGAGACTTCAACACTCCTTAATGGAGACCAAAACACTAAAGAACTAAAATCAAGCACGAGCAACCACTACATACTACGAACGGATAAATCGATCCGTCTCACGAGTTTTGCAAATCAACCGAAAAATGAAAATACAAAAACAAAATAAAAAAACTACAACTAAACAACAAAATAAAAAACAAAAAACAAAACTACACCTAACAAACAAATAAACAAAGGATCTCTCCCCCCCAAATAGCCACATCCCGACACCACCGCTCCCGCAAATGCCACCATCTCCCAATTGGCTCGCCACCACAAAAAAGCTCCCAAAGCCCGGATCTAAAAACAAAGAAGAAAAATATTGTACGGAGGATTTCGCCCAGCGACCCAAAAATTTCGGCCATCGCCGGTCTTCATGGCATTTAACAGCCAAAACTGGCAAACATGGACACCCTCATGGTTTCTATACTTACTGGAGAAGAAAAACAACCAAGAGGGGGAGGGGTGGGCGGCTGGGGGAGGGAAAAGGTAGGGGATTATAAGGTTTGGGGTTTTTTTAGAGAGTGGGAGAAGAGAAATAGTAGAGAGAGATTTTCGAACTTTGTCCAAGGCAAAGATATTAACCCAGCCACTTGCTCCAATTACTCTAATGTCCCAGCCCATTCTAATGAGTTTGTTGTTGAAGCCCAATCCATCAACTCGTCAGCTTTTGTTCCTCAACAAGTTGATGTGGGTCAAGTGGATGGAAATGTTAATGAGGCCCAATTTGCTTGTCTCAATCACGATGATTTGGCCCCGATTGGTTCGCATGGCTCGATCAAGTAAAGAATGGACAAAATATTTGTGACCCAAATTTACAAAATAATATTCTTTGATGGGTCGTCGGTTCAGATTTTAGAGAAGGAAAAATTGCAAAAACCAATTGCAATTGTGGGTGAAACAGTGACATCAAAAAAAATTGGGGTCGAAAAGCTTTCAAAGACACCAAAGAAAAATTTGAAGTCCGGCAAGGTTGGTCATACACTTCTCTCGAAAGGTGGTGCACCACGCACGCTTTAATCGATCAGTGTTTCTAAATCCTCTTCTCATTCTTCTAGTTAATTATGTCGATTAAATTTTTAACGTGGAATGTGCGAGGTATTGCTAATGTGAGTAGTCAGCGTCATTTGCATGCGTTAATTACTCGTTATAAATTGCCTTTTGTTGCGCTTTTAGAACCTATGACCTCTCCAGAGTTTAGTTTCTATTGTCGCAGATTTGGCTTTGATCATGGTTTATATAATTGTTCTAATCATATTTGGATTATGTCCGCTTACTCATTTGCATTTTGACATTCTTGTTAATCATACACAATTGTTGCATTGTAGGTTGACGCTCGGTTTTATTGCCTAGCCTATTTATTTGACTTTTGTGTATGCTAAATGTGATAGAGTTGCTAGATATTGTTTGTGGGACATCTTGCGTGAGATTGCGATTAGTATGGATGGGTTACCCCTACTCGTTAGTGGTGACTTTAATATTTTTTTACATGATCACGAGAGGGTGGGTGGTTCTCAACGATAAGTCCGATGAGATGTTAGATTTTGCGTATATGATTGCAGTTGTGAGCTATTTGATGCGGGGTGTGAGGGGTCTATCTTTACTTGGGCAAGGGATGGGCTTGAAGAGACTTGAGAGGGCTTTGTATAATGAACAATGGGCTGATGTGTTTACTTTTTTAGTTGTTACGCATTTATCTCGTGTTCGCTCTAATCATGCTCCTTACTCATATCCTGTCGCTTTTTACCGCATGTGCCTCGTTCTTCTTTTTATTTTCAAAGATATGTGGATACGTCACCATACTTTTTGCAGGTAGTCAAAGAAGCATGGGGCCTACCACCGTTGTTTCGGGATGAGGAACTTGCAACACAAAATGAACAGGGTCAAGCACGATTTAAGAATTGGAATTACCGGACTTTTGGTAATATTTTTGATCGGGTTAGACTGGCGGATGATGCGGTTTCATGGCTCATGTAGTGTACCATAGTGATCCTTCTCCGACTCATCGGTGAGCTACATCGATGTGTGGCCGAGTATGAGCTACGTTTGAAAATGGAGGAGGATTATTGGCGCCCAAAATCTGCGATTAAGTGGCGATTGAGGAGAGCACAACACTAAGTTTTTCATAGGGTTGTTAAGCGAAAGAGGTGTCGCGCAAGGATCCACTCGATTGGTGATGATGGGGTGAGAATCACATAGGATTACGAGATTCGAAAGTCGGTTGTCGATTCTTTCATCACTTTTGACTTGACTTGGAGTATCGACCATCCCCGTTGATGAGTTCTTTCCCGGTTCCTAATTCCGTTGATTTGGAGGGACTTTGTGCTATGCCGACGGCTCGGAGGTTCACGATACGGTTTTGGGATGGATCCATCTAGTGTTTCGGGGCCTGATGGATTTTCATCGTTGTTCTTTCGGCACTATTGGGATTTTGTCGGACGGATGTTGAGGATGCGGTGGTTGATTTTTCTCGGAAATCTCATGCCATCCACGTTCACGCTACCTCTATAGTTCTCATTCCGAAGGTTCCTCACCCTCGAAAGTGGACTGAGTTTCGGCCGATTAGCTTGTGTAACATGACGAATAAGATTATCTTGAAGATTATGAATGTGCGGTTGTTCTCAGATTCTGCCACTTTGAGTCGTCTCGCCAAATCGTGAGTGGCTTCACCCCCGCAGGCGTGTTATCTCGAATAACATATTGCTCTGCGGGAGCTTATCTATGATATCGTTTCACCACGATACAATCTATCTCGATCGGGGTTGGTGTCACCGTTGATCCGTCTTCACCTTCTTTGTTGATCTCGAATAACAAAGGTATCCCTTCTTTGTTGAACGTGTCATGAGGTCGAGGAAATCGGACAAGAAATCGGGGTTGGTGTCACCGTTGTCGGTCAAGCGCAGGGTTGTACCAGGAAGTGCGGATCGCGATTGCTTTGCAATGGTGGAGATCAAGCCGCATATGTACCAGGAAGTGCCAAATGTGATTGATGATTTGTTGACGGAGTTCGCGGACGTTATGCCCCCAAACTGCCGAAGGAGTTACCTCTAGACGCGAGCAATTGATCATAAGATTGAGTTGGAACCAGTGCTTTGAGCCTGCCGCCCAGGCTCCTGAGGATGGCTCTGCGGAGTTGGCCGAGTTGAGAAGCGATTGGATGAGTTGTTGGAAGCGGGGTCGATCCGGCCTTCCAAGGCTCCTTATGGTTCGCGGTTTTGTTTGAAGAAGCGGGGCGGTTCGTTGAGGATGTGCGTGGATTACAGGGGCATTGAATAAGGTTACTATCAAAAATAAGTACCATTTTCCGAATGCCTTGATCTGTTTGACAAGCTATCGCGGGCGGGCACGGTACTACAAAATCGATTTGAGGTGGGGATCTTGGCAAAAGCGGATTGCTCCTGGGGACGAGGCCAAGATGACTTATGTTACAAGGTATGGTTCATTTGAATTCCTTGTAATGCCATTCGATTTGGCTAATGCCCCGCTACGTTACGTAATTTGATGAATGATGTGTTATATGAGTACTTGGATCAGTTTGTTGGGGTTTATTTGGATGATATCGTTGCGTTTGGAGTCCTTGGAGGACAATGTGTGGCATTTATGGGTTGTTGTAAGTCCAAGCGCTACGATAATCTAGAGGGGGTGAATAGATTATCTCCATCTTTTCGATTTAACCTCTTTTTTGAACCAAATGCTCAAAGATAATAATAAAGGTGCGGAATGTAAACAACACACGTCGATTTATAGAGTTCAACCCACCTAGGGCCTAATCCTCTACCACCCCAAAGATATCCGGGATGGATTTCAAAAAGAAAAAGATTTTATTAATTACCAAAATTAATACAACACCAACTTACAACAACACCTTGAAGAGCACCACACTCTTCTTCAACACCACCTTTGATATTACCACAATCTCTCTTGAAGATTACCACAATCTTCAACGGCACCTTGTGAAGATTACCACAATCTTCAATCTTGAAGAATACCAAATTCTTCAACACCTCAACAAGAATATTACCACAATCTTCTTACACCTAACACCTAGATCACCCAAGTGTGTTCTTACCACAAGAACACTCACAGAGATATCTTGTGTTGAATGATAACCCAAAATTTCAAGATTACAACTCGATAATGAATTATACAATTGAGTGCAAGTGTAATAAAGAATAGCCTAGACCTTAAAGATGTGAAAGTGATAAGCTAGGCAAATTACAACAAGAATAATAACAATAGAAGACCAAGTATTTGCTTGAGTATATCTTGTTGTGTTGTGTTGTTCTCTCTTATAGTTGTGCTTCAAATCTTCCTCTATTTATAGGAGATGTCTTGTACATGATAGGCTCTTGGGGACTTGAATTCTGTAAAAATTTGCAAGACAATTGAAGAAAAGAGCTATTAGAAATCAACCCCATGATTTAAGGAAATGTTGTCTCATTTGTCAAACGGTCGAAATTTTCTTTGTCAAACCATAGGCAACCGTTCGCCGCGTTAAAATAGAAAAGAGATTACACAAAAAATTCATCGGGGGACCGGTCCTTGGGTGGCTCGGCCGTCGCCTCTATGGGACCGGTCACCCCGACCATTTTGTGGGTTTCAAGTTTTTACTTTCCCACGAAACTTGTTCCCAGTGCACGTCAGCCTCTTTGGTCGACGATCGACCTCCTAAATGAAATGTTGTCCGATTTTAGTCGAAAATAAACCTCAAGAAATACTCCAAAAAATTTGTAAAAACATTTTAAACCGATCGGGAGTATTTAGGACAACATTAGAAATATAGTTTTGATGAAATAACACATTAACACAAAAAGTGTTGTCCGATATAAATTCCAATAAATACTCCAAAAAATAGTAAAAGCATTTTAGACCAATCGGAGTATTAGGACAACATTTAGAAACATAGTTTCGATGTAAAAACCCATTCACATAAAATCATTAAATGTGTTGTCCAATATTACCGAAAATAAACTTGATGAAATACTTCAGAAAATATTAAAACCATTTTAAATCATTTAGGAGTATTTGGACAACCTTTAAAAACATTGTTTTGGTATAAAAACAAAATCATCAAAATCATGATAAAACCATTTATCAAACAGTTGTGTGTTCGTGTTCCGAGGAAAATAACTTGTATGCTAAGAAGGAAAAATGTGAGTTCTATTGGGAAGAAATCATGTTTCTTGGCCATATCATAGGCGAAGGTCGATCAAGATGGACGGAAAAGAAGGTGTGGATCGTGTTGGATTGGTCTGTTCCGTCCAAGGTTATAGAATTGCATTCGTTTTGGTATTGGCTAATTACTATCGGCGTTTTATCAAGGGCTACTCTAAAATCGTTAGTCCCTTGACTGATTTGTTGAAGAAGGACCGAAAGTGGGAATGGACGGTGGCGTGTCATGAATCTTTTAACTATTTGAAGCAAGCCATTGCTACAGAACCAATATTGAAGTTAAATATTGCCTGAGTTTGATAAGCCGTTTGAAGTCAAGGTGGATGCTTCGGACCGAGCAACACTTGGTGGTGTGTTGGTGCAAGACAAACACCCCATTGCGTTTGAAAACCGCAAACTTAAGGAAGCTGAGACGCGTTATAGTACTCATGAGAAGGAGATGACTGTTGTTATTGTGACGCCCACCCCTACTACTACATTACTAAACAATATAAAAAGTGAAATTTGACAATGTAAACCCTATATACTGTCCTACCAGTCTCTCACATACTCGGTGGATGCAAATGAATGTGATGCTCCCGAATCAAATAGTACGAATGTTGGGGTGTCAAAGATAAGAAGTTTACCTGTAACCACCGATGGGTTTGCCTCTGCATCCGCTCGTGATAGTAAATGCTCTGGCCGGCACATTCTTTTGTCTGTAGGGTTCACCTATTTGGGCATGCATTAGCAAAATGTCCTGGCATCCCACACGTAAAACATCTTCTCGTTATCTACCATGCGGCTTCGATGTATGTTGATCTTGCACCTAGGGCAAAAAGGTAATGTTATAGGTGCCTTGCCCCGATCGGCTCTTTTTGACGCTTATTTTGTTCCCATTGTTGTTGTCCTTGGTGTGGTTGAAAGTTATGTCTATGTTGTTTGTTGAACTTGGAAAACTCTCTTCTTTGGGCCTCCAACCCATCTCTCTCGTCCCACGTCCCTCGTTTGAATTGACGTCTAGCTTCCCCGGGCACGAAAAATCCTTAATTGACTTGTTTCGCCACGAGTGCTCTCTCAAAGAACTTTGTGAATACGTTACTCCTTGAATTCTGCCATGCGACATCTCTATACAATTAAGCCTTAGTCCTTCAAGGAATCTTTCTCTACTTTTAGTGCGTCGTACTAACCATATGAGTGGCAAACCTGGACAATTCTTCAAATTTACGAATATAGTCCCCGACCGTCATAGTTCCCTGACGTAGTTGTATGAATTCATTCATCTTCATTATACGAATAGGAGCCGTGAAGTACTTGTTTCTGAATAGTTCTTTGAATCTTTCCCAGGTCATTGCCGTAACATCTTCTATGCTCCTTATCGTATCCCACCAATGTCCCGCACTTCCACGAAGCATAAACGAGGCACACATTACTTTTTCTTCTTCTGAGACCCTACTGTATTGAAACATGTTATCTAAAGTCCTCAGCCAGTCTTCTGCAGCTGTAGGATCTATTGCATCTTCAAAGGTTGGTGGATTTAGTTTTCGGAATCTTTCCCCCACTATCTCGATTTGATCCGCCCTTTGGTGTGGTTGATTCATTTCTGCTCTTTGTTCTCCAGCTATATCTCTCTGATGGATGAGTTGTTGAATTTGTTCAGACTGTCGCTGGATGAGCTCCGTGAGTCGATTTATGACATTATCTCGATCACCCATTGGTATAGGTGTCTCCCCTCCTTGGTTTCCATCCCCACCACTACTCTCACCTCTAGTTCTCACCATGACTGAAACACTGCTTTAGGATAACCTAATAATACATGGCCAATATAATTTCATGAAACATAAAATGCATCAAACAATAAAGTAAAACTTACTGGCATTGCCGCGCTCCACAAGTTTTGAGTTCATGTACATGGATAGTCTACAGAACCTGTAGCCGGGCTCTGATACCACTCTGTGACGCCCACCCCTACTACTACATTACTAAACAATATAAAAAGTGAAATTTGACAATGTAAACCCTATATACCTGTACATTTTTTTTTCCCCGTGACATTATAACAACAAACAAGCAAGTTCACTTTACTTGTAAGAAATGACAACCCATATCCACAAGCAAAGAGGTAACAAACCTTGTTATTAAATGTTGGAAATTTGGGTTTGAGAAAGTGGGCGTCGTCCCGACTTTGACCAAATTTTCGGTGGCTAAGAATTTAATTTTGGAGGAATTAAATTGTATATTATTGATCTACTTTCCGAGTAGATGTTCGTAGTATTTTTTATTTCTCAAAACCGAATTTCGGTGAGTGAGAAATTAATACACGAAGTTGGCCACAAAAATGGGTATTATGAAAAGGAGTTGAAAGGATTTTCTTCATCCCACATAGCTTAGAAAGCTAAGTTTATCCTAGTTTATAAACTAGAAGATGTTATTAGTTGGATATACTATAACATAAGTGGATGATCACAAGCGGGCCACACGCGCGCGCGCCCGCTCGCCGGCCCGGCTGGCGTGGGCTTGGGCTTGGGCCGAGGGCGGCCCGGCCTATTGGGCCCGGTCCAGTCCACAACACTTTTGTCACTCAAAAATGGGCTTGGCCCAAATTCGTGATTGTTGGGTGTTGGGCAGCCGGATGAACCTGGACATTCTTTGGTGTCCGGATTCATAGTTGACTAATGGAGTATGTAACTCCTCGGATAGTGGGGTTGTAACCCCAGTTGTGGTCATCAATGTGTTTGTAACACCTGGGAGTTACAAAGGAGGTTAATGCCCATTACCTTACCATGATTAATTCCTGCGGTGGAGTTTTTGGCTTTGTCTATAAATAGTTTGGTTCCATTGTAGATTTTAGACATAGAAAAATCGCATACATTCAAAGATTTTTCAAAGGTGTCGTCGAAAGTGTCGTAACATTTCGTATCACATTTTCAACAACATTTCACTCGCATTCGAGTCCAAAGATTCTCGCTCCTCCGAGTTCGACATGTGCCTTTGTGTGCGGGGTGCTACTTTTGTACACGAGGGGCGTAAAGCCGTTTTATCTTTGGGGACATTACGTCAAACCGTGAGCACTAGCGGGGCGTATTTGTCTTGCGGATAGAGTTCTACTCGACTCGGCTTTTTCGATTGTAATAGTCGATTTCTATTTCCTTGTAATTTTCCATTTTTTTTGTAAAGCCATTTTTGAAGGCTCCGTTGTAATCACTTTGTAAACAAAGCATATTAATCAACAATCGCAAGACAAATAGCGATCTTCATGATGGCGAGCACAAGCGGGACCCGATCATCCCTCCCGCTCAGCCGAAAAACCCGATAAGTTCATGGGTTTCGACTTTAAGAGGTGGCAGCAAAAAATGCTATTTTACCTCACCACTCGAGCTTGGCGAAATATCCGACCGAGGACGCTCGGTGGTGGTGAAAATGAGACTAATCTTTGAAAAACGCTACGTTTGATGCATGGGGCCAGTGATTTCTGTGCGGAACTATGTCCTTAACGGGCTTAGTGATGCACTTTACAGGTGTGTCTTGTGCGGTGAAATCCTCCAAAGAGTTGTGGGAATCTTTGGAGAAGAAGTACAAAACCGAAGATGTCGGCACAAAGAAATTTGTGGTCGGTAAGTTCTTGGATTTTGTGATGGTTGATTCTAAAACCGTGATGGAACAAGTGCAAACATTCTAGTTGATCCTACATGAAATCTCTGCCGGGGGATGGCCTTGCCGGAGGCATTCCGTGTGGCCGCGTTGATTGAGAAATTGCCTCCTAGTTGGAGGGACTTTAAAAATTATCTCAAGCATAAGCGAAAGGAGATGGGACTAGAGGATCGATTATCAAACTCGGGATTGAGGAAGACAATAGGAGGATTGACTCTAAGTCCGGCTTGACCAATGGAGTCGAAAGCGAATTTCTTTGGAGCATGGCTCATCAAGCAATTTGAAGAAAAGACCTAAGAATAAAGGCAAGAAACCTGCAAGTGGAAAGTTCCAAGTGGATTGCTTCAATTGTGACAAACCGGGGCATATGACAAAGGGTATGCCGTCACCAAGAAAAAAAGAAAACAAAACAACAGTCCAATGTCAATGTGGTAGAGCAAAGGGAACTAACCGACGTTGATATGTCGGCGGTGGTGTTTGAAGCCAATTTGGTTGATAACCCGAAAGAATGGTTTGTGGATACCGGTGCTACTTGCCATGTCTGCTCTGAAAGGGATGCATATTCTTACTACGTCCCGTCGACCGGAAGAAAGCTCCACATGGGGAATCACGCCTCTTCTGATGTTGTTGGCGTTGGAACGGTGGTGCTGAAGCTTACTTCGGGAAAGGAGTTGAAGCTGAAGGATGTGCTGCATGTCCCAGACATCCGAAAAAATCTGGTTTCGGGTTCATTGCTGGTTAACCATGGGTTTAGACTAGTTTTTGAATCTGAAAAGTTTGTATTGAGCAAGTTTGGACAGTTCCTTGGTAGGGGTTATCTAGACAAGGATTGTTCAAAATGAATGTATTTATGTCACGCCCGTTTAGGCGATGTTGAAATGAATAAGAATGAATTTTCTTCATTTTACATTCTTGAGTGCTCGATTTATGGCATGTTAGATTAGGACATGTAAATCAATGCTATAAAAAGATTGGTAAATTTGGAATTAATAAATTTGCGAAGTAAACTCACAAAGAAAATGTGAAGTTTGTGTTGAAGCCAAATGGCTAAGTTACCGTTTCATACGGTGGAAAGGAGCACCTCACCTTTAGAATTGATACACACCGATGTGTGCCATCCGAAGTTTGTGCAAACTAAAGGTGGTAAAAAGTATTTCATCACGTTTATTGATGATTGCACAAGATTTTGCTACTTATATTTGTTAAGAAGCAAAGATGAAGCCTTGGAGGCGTTCAAAAATTATAAAAATGAAGTTGAAAATCAACTTGGCGGCGGATTAGGATAATTCGGAGTGATAATGGTGGCGAATATGTTGCACCATTTGAAGAGTTATGTACCCGATCGGAATAATTCATCAAACAACGGCTCCATATTCACCACGATCTAATGGTGTTCTTTGAGCAAAACCGGACTCTTAAAGAGATGATGAATGTCATGTTGATTAGTTCCGGATTATCACGAGAATATGTGGAGGGAGGCCGTGTTAACGGCAAACCACATATTGAATAAAATCCCACTTAAAGGGAAAGATAAGACTCTCTACGAATTGTGGAAAAATCGTAAGCCTTCTTATAAATACCTTAAAGTGTGGGGGTGTTTGGCTAAGGTTGCGATACGAACTAAAGCAAGTGAAAATCGGCCCTAAAACGGTCGATTGTGTTTTTATTGGTTATGCACTTAACAATGAGTGCATATCGCTTTATGGTACATAAGTCGAAAAATCCTAAATGACAGTTGGTACCATAATTGAGTCAAGGAATGCTATATTCTTTGAGAATATTTATCCTTGTAAAGAAAGGATAAATGTAAGTCTAAAGAAAAGATCGTATTCGGATGTTCTTTGGAGATGTGGCTTCCGGTGTTATCACATCTGGGAAAAATGCGGATGTTACTATTGCAGATGTTGATGAAGGTCTTTGCTTGAGGCGTTATAATATCCGGAACGACATCCGGTACAACATCTCGTCACATCACATTTGACAAGCAGTGAGTTCAACACCGAGTGGTGAAGAACTAAGACGGAGTAAGAGGCCAAAGGTGGTTAAGTCCTTTGGACCGACTTTCTAACATTGATGTTAGAAGGTGAGCCGAACTCGATTAAGGAGGCTCTAAGTAGTCGGATGCTCCGCTCGGCAAGAAGCAATCAATAGTGAAATCGAGTCCATTCTGCAAAACCATACGTGGGAGTTGGTTGATCTCCTGTGGTCATAAGTCTTTAGGATGTAAGTGGATCCTAAAGAAGAAATATAAAGCGATGGAACTATTGATAAGTATAAAGCACGGCTTGTAGCCAAAGGCTTTAAACAAAAAGAAGGGTATGACTTCTTTGACACTTATTCTCCGTGCGAGGATTGCGTCTATTCGGTGCTTCTTCGTGATTGTTTTTGCACAATCTAGAGATTTATCGAGATGGATGTCAAAACGGGCGTTTACGAATGGAGAGATAGATCTTTGAAATCTATATGGAACAACCTGAAGGGTTTGTTGCACCGGTCCAAGAAAAGAAGGTGTGCAAGTTGATAAGATCCTTGTATGGACAAACAAGCTCCAAAACAATGGCATCTTAAGTTTGATAACACGGTGTTGTCAAACGGGTATAAAATCAACGAATGTGATAAATGTGTATATGTCAAAGGGACATCGGAAGCATTTGTCATAGTTTGTCTATATGTAGACGATTTGTTAATCATGGGCGATGAGTCATGATGTTATCATGGACACGAAAAGAATGTTAAAGAGAAACTTTGACATGAAGGATATGGGAACTACTTGATGTGATCCTGGGGATAAAAATCGCGTGAACTCATGATGGAATTATCTTGTCACAATCCCACTATGTGGAGAAAGTGCTCAAGAAATTCAATGCTTTTGACGATTCACCGTCAAAGACGCCCATTGATTTAAGTGTAAATTTGGTTGCTAATAAAGCGAAACCAGCTGGCTCGGATGGAATACTCACGTATTATAGGCGATCGATGTACATTACAAATTGTACACGCCCGGACTTGGCCTACCCTCAGAAATATGTTGAGTAGGTTCACGAGCAATCCAAGCCACGAGCATTGGAAAGCGTTAACCAAGGTGTTAAAGTACATGAAGTATACCTTGGAGTATGGGCTATACTACTCGAGATATCCCATTTGTGTACTTGAAGGGTATAGCGATGCTAGTTGGATTTCGGATTCGAAAGATTCTTATTCCACTAGTGGATACATATTCACCATTGGAGGTGGTGCGGTATCGTGGAAGTCCACGAAACAAACGTGTATAGCTTGGTCCACCATGGAATCGAGTTTATAGCTTTGGATAAAGCTGGTGAAGAAGCGAGTGGCTTGAAACTTTTTGGAAGATATTCCATGTTGGAGGAAGCTTTGTGCCTTCGGTGATGATTCACCGTGATAGCCAAGCGGCTATAGGAAGGGCACGCAGCAATATGTATAACGGTAAGTCTAGACATATTCGTCGGAGACATAATACCGTTAGACAATTGATCTCAAATGGTGTGATGTCAATTGACTACGTAAAGTCAAAAGACAATTTGGCAGATCCTTTGACGAAAGGATTAAATCGAGATCAATTGTGTAAATTGCTAGAGGGAATGGGCTTAAAGTCCACAAAGTGAAAATAACCATCATAGTGGTAACCCAACCATGATGACTGGAGATCCCAAGAACTTGGTTCAATGGGAAAACTAAGCTATGAAGGTTGAGTTGTAACACTTGGAAACAATGTTTCAACCCATCCCTAGAGAGCAATGCCAAGTGTTGAACACCTGCAAGTTGTGGTGAGGCTAAGTCATTTGACTTTTAATGATTCCTACACCTCATTGAGGTAGAGTATGGCAGGATACTCGGATAGGAGATCACCTATATAAGTGAGAAGTGAGGTCGCTTCAAGGTAACACTTATGAATCCAAAGTGGTGTCCATGGCCGAAAAGCGGACACAAACGTGAGAACAGGAGAGGTTGAGACCTTCGTGTTAATCTTTATTGTCTCGGTATACACCGTGGAGGAATAGTTCAAGGCATTACGTCCACTAGGCCGCCGGTGTACCCGATAGTATTGACTATGGAAGGTTCAAAGCCACAAGCTACCTATCCCGATGCGTGTTGTCTCTTAAGGATCAGTTGCGTGTCCGCATTCATGCATGCATTAATTTCCACTCATGTGGGGGATTGTTGGAAATTTGGGTTTGAGAAAGTGGGCGTCGTCCCGACTTTGACCAAATTTTCAGTGGCTAAGAATTTAATTTTGGAGGAATTAAATTGTATATTATTGATCTACTTTCCGAGTAGATGTTCGTAGTATTTTTATTTCTCAAAACCGAATTTCGGTGAGTCGAAATTAATACACGAAGTTGGCCAAAAAAATGGGTATTATGAAAAGGGAGTTGAAAGGATTTTCTTCATCCCACATAGCTTAGAAAGCTAAGTTTATCCTAGTTTATAAACTAGAAGATGTTATTAGTTGGATATACTATAACATAAGTGGATGATCACAAGCGGGCCACACGCGCGCGCCCCCCACCCACCCTACCCGGCCTGGGCGTGGGCTTGGGCTTGGGCTTGGGCGAGCGGCCCGGCCCTATTGGGCCGGGTCCAGTCCACTATACTTTTGTCACTCAAAAATGGGCTTGGCCCAAATTCGTGACTGTTGGGTGTTGGGCCGCCGGATGAACCTGGACATTGCAGGTGTCCAGATTCATAGTTGACTAATGGAGTATGTAACTCCTCAGATAGTGGGGTTGTAACCCCCAGATTGTGGTCATCAATGTGTTTGTAACACCTGGGAGTTACAAAGGAGGTTAATGCCCATTACCTTACCATGATTAATTCCCTGCAGGTGGAGTTTTTGCTGTCTATAAATAGCTGGTTCCATTGCAGATTTCAGACATAGAAAAATCGCATACATTCAGCATTTTTCAAAGGTGTCGTCGAAAGTGTCGTAACATTTCGTATCACATTTTCAACAACATTTCACTCTGCATTCGAGTCCAACAGCCAGTTCTCGCTCCTTCGAGTTCGACAGGTGCCTTTGTGTCTGGGGTGCTACTGTACACAGAGGACGTAAAGCCGTTTTATCTTTGGGGACATTACGTCAAACCGTGAGCACTAGCCGGGACGTATTTGTCTTGCGGATAGAGTTCTACTCGACTCGGCTTTTTCCAGTTGTAATAGTCAGATTTCTATTTCCTTGTAATTTTCCAATTTTCTGTTTGTAAAGCCATTGTTGAAGGCTCCCGTTGTAATCACTTTGTAAACAAAGCATATTATTCAACATTAAACACAACAGACATCCATCCTGTCCAAACACATAACCCACATCACCCAGCTATTTACATGTGCATATTTACATAAGAGTTTTCAAAAGAGGGTACAACCCTAAACCAAAATATAATACAGGACCAAAAAGAGAAAGTGACCCATCAACATAGCCCAACAGGTCGTCATCCATATCCATGATCCTCAAAACCTGAAGGAACTCCAGCACTGCACAGTAAGCCAAAAGCTCAGGCATTCCTATGCTCACCTGCAATGCATGAACTACATGAGCTAAAGCTCAGCAAGTAAAAATCATGCATGTCCAAAGAATAATGATGCTTTTCCAACGTGTAATGCTAGCATGTCAAATCCATGAATCAAAATACTTTATTCAAAATCATTTTCTTTTATTTGGGCCCCTGACCCAACTACTATGCACCGGAAAAGAGCTCTGCACACAACAATAATCAAATGGCCAATAATATCAGTATGGATCTACGTGTGGACCATCCTCCCGCGGCCCAGCCAAGGGTCCCCTACTTGCGTCCCTTGTGTCCGCCAAGAAGTATCCCACCCCGCAGTGCCATACATAGGTACTCACAAATGGACCATCCTCCTGTGACCCACCAAGAGCCCATCTCCTATCTAGCTCTGTGTTCACCAGGAAGTATCCCACCTGCTATACCTAAACATATATCATAAGCACGCCCGAGCGTGCCTCGGTGCACTAGCGGGTCAACAAATAACCATTTTCTTCCGAAAAATATTTTCGTGCATGCGAACATCCTCTTGTAATATGCATGCACATGCAAATGCCTTGTGAATGGCATGTTCAATAGCTCACCAAGCACCATATTGCAACATCATACAAGCCATATGCATCATGTAATATCCACGTATATTCAACAAGATACCACAGTCACATATAATGCAATCAATTCACACAATACTATGTTCATGCATTACAGTTGCAGATGGATTTTTACTTACCTTCTAGCTATAGATACTTTACTAAAAAATTAAATATTTGACCTTGCCGCTAAGACCACCCGCAAAGATATAATCTATCGATTTTCATTTCTCGATCATTAAGTTCATTATATCTACTTTCTTATAAATGTGGAATTTCAAATTTTAATCACTTAATTTACCGATTTTGAAGCTTAATCAAGCTGAAATGAAATATGCCAAACATCTTAAATTTGTCATTCTTAAAGCATACTCCACATTACCTAATTAATGCATTTTAACCTTTACATTATATCCTTATAGTTTAGATATCATTCCAATTACTTTAAATTAGATTTCTACATATAATCCCTCGTATGATTAAACATGTCTAATATACTATTTCTAGTATTATATTATTATTATTATTATTTTAAATATATAATATGCTTTTCTACAAATCTGACAACCATAACAATATGTTAGTTTGGTTAGAAAATGGATAATCCTACCAATCATTTGAAAGTAAAATTAACACTATTCCAACTACGCTTTCTCATGAAATAATTCCCATCTCTCTCTACTTTGTAATTATGCGGTTTTCTTGTTAATTATGTTATCCTAACTAATCAAAAAAAAAACTTTTACTGTTGTTTGCATCCATCTTTGCCACGACAGTTAACATTAAGAGGTAGGCTACCATTTCCTATCTTATCTTTATATATATACATGTGTGTATAAAAGTCTAAGCAAGATTATTACCCCAGAGTTTCCAATATTAAACTATATAATTGCTATCTTCCTATTTTCTTTCTTTCTTCTTCTTCTTCTTCTTCTTTTTTTTTTTAATCATGTGGATACTCAAAATCATAAGTTCAACTGAATCAAAGAAAGTAGGAATAACACTTACAGAGCTACGATGTTCATAAAACACTCTTCTAAGATGGCCAAGCACTCTCTTTTTTTTCCTCGTTTTGTACCTTTTTTTTTCTTTCTTCTTTAATTTTTATTTGTGTTTTCCTAAGTCTTTTCCATGATCTCTCTTTATTCAGCCGTGTATGTCTCCTATTTCCTTTTATTCTCAACACGTGTCTATGTGAGTAGATTACACATTTATTCTTATCATTTAATAGTTTATGGCGGTGATGGTATGGCTTATCTATATGTTGTATATATGTACAGATACCTTAAGAGTGAACTAAGCTTTACATATATAAATAATTAAATATATGTATGCTTTACTCCTATTCATTCACGTAAATAGCTCCTACATATAAAGTACAAACCTATAGTTATATATATTTATATATATATATATATTGTTAGTCACTTAGATATGTTAGACACATTTATATATATATACTTTTTTTTACACATAGTGCATCTAAATTTAAGAGTGGGCAAAAGAATACAATTCTAAATATATAAATGCGAAAACCAATTAATTGATGAGTGGACACGTCACCTCTTTTTTTTTCAACTTCTTAAATTAGTAATCTGATGACTAACATTATAGGTGAGGTCTAATAGTATAAAACTAGTCATGTCGTATAAAATAATAAGATTATGCAAATAGCACATAACCAACATGAAATGCATGAATTATATTGACCTAGTGAGTAGTGAGAGGCTCGGGTATTACAGTTATCCATTGTCTTGAGGCGTGGAAACACTATCTGTTGGGAACAAAGTTCACGGTGGTGACGTATAATGTTGCTAACACCTATTTTAGGACCCAAAAGAAGCAGACACCTAAGCAGGCTCATTGGCAGGAGTATTTGAGGGAGTTCGATTTCGACTGGGTACACAGGCTGGGCAAACACAACGATGTTGCGGATGCCCTTAGTCGAAAACTGGTGGAAGAGTATGTGGCGGCCCTGATTCTTGTTGAGTCAGATTTCTTGGACCGGGTTCGGGAAATATCTCAAAGCGATGCAGTTTACAAGAAACTTGTTGGGCAAGTGCATGAAGGGTCGATTCAGAAGTATTGGTTGGAGAACGAGATGTTATTTATAAAAGGTGGCAGGACCTATGTCCCAAGTGGGCCATTACAAAGGCAGTTCTTGAGGGACACTCACGACCCTCTATGGGCTGGTCACCCAAGCGTTGATAGGATGCTTGTCTTGTTGTCTTGTCAGTATTATTGGCCCAAGATGGAGGACGACGTTGAGGCGTACGTTCGGACTTGTCTAGTCTGTCAAGTAGACAAGTTGGAAAGGAAGAAAGAGGCAGGCTTGATGCAGCCCCTGCCGATACCCGAAAGGTCCTTGCAGTCCGTCTCCATAGATTTCATTTCGGAATTTCCTAAAGTGAATGGTATGGCTTCGATTCTTGTGGTGGTGGATCGAATGTCGAAGTATGGTGTGTTTATTGTTGCTCCTAGTGCATGCCCAACTGAAGTGGCAGTTGACTTGTTTTTCAAGAATGTGGTAAGGTATTTCGGGATTCCAGAGGATATAATCAGTGGTCGGGATACTCGCTTCACAGGCCAGTTTTGGATTGCATTGTTCAATATGATGGGAACAGAGTTGAAGTTTTCAACTGCGAATCATCCTCAAACTGATGGTCAGACGGAAAGGATGAATCAATTGTTGGAGGAATACTTGAGGCATTATGTATCAACGAGTCAGTGGAATTGGGTAGAGTTGTTGGATATGGCTCAGTTCAGCTATAACTTGCACAAGTCTTCAGCTGTTGGCATGAGTCCGTTCAAGGTGGTGTACGGACAATAACCAATGACCCGCATGAAGTGGTTGTGCGGCGAGCGGGGCAAATTTCATGCCGCTACCATTTTGCTTCACAAAGCGGGAGTTATTGGATGAGGCAAGGGACGACGACTTGGCTAAGGCCCAACGCCGTATGAAAAAGTTGTTAGATAAATATTTTTATCATGATTTTGATGATTTTGTTCGATTTTGTTCAAATGAGTTTTAAACCAAAACAATGTCCCTAAATGTTGTCTGAATACTTCCGATCGACTTAAAATGTTTTTACTATTTTTCGGAGTTTATTTTTGGTTAAAAAATGGATAACACATTTGTTTCAGAGCTCGACCGGTCACCCTATAGGGCAACCCGTACCTGAGTTGAGTTTTGAAATAGAAAAAGGGACGTAAAAAAATTGAGGGAGAAGGCCAGTCGACCGACTGTGGTTGACCGGTGAGGGCGACTGGTCGACCCCGGGGCGGCCAGTACCTAGAGTCCCTCGTTTGGTTGATCTTCTCTGTTTCGTATTTTTATCACCACCGTCAACATCAAGTGCGGCGACCGGTTCGCACCCCTCCGACCGGTCCCCCTGTAAAATTCGCGAAAACCAATTTGAAACTTATCTCTACGCGACCGGTCGCACCCACTTTTATCGAAAACTATCCGTTGCATTTTTCGAATGACTTTTCCTATTTTGTGGGATTGATTTCTAACAACTATATTGATGATTTTAAATGGTTTCTTTTGCAGCAAATCACTCCCCGGAGGAGCCTATGTCGGAAATCAAAGCCAAGACCTCTCCTATAAATAGAGGCTTCATTCAAGCAACAAGACACAACACTCTACACAAGCAAAAAAGAAAGAGCAAACAAGCAAACACTTTCATATATCTTGTTGTATTAGCCTAAGCACTTTCACTTGCACTTATTTGAGGTATAGGCTTTCAATTCTTGATTACACTTGTACTCATATTGTATCAATCATTATTGAGTTGTAATCTTGATTTTGGTCATCATTCAACACAAGACATCCTTGTGAGTATTCTTGTGGTAAGAATACACTTGGGTGATCTAGGTGATAGGTGTTTGAAGAGTGTGGTACTCTTCAAAGGTGTTGTAAGAGGGTTGTGGTAATCCTCAAGGTGTTATTAGAGGTTGTGGTAATCCTCAAGGTGTTGTATTAATTTTTGGTAAATTAATAAAATCTTTTTTTCTTTTTGAAATCCATCCCTGGAATTGAGGTGGTAGAGAATTAGGCCCTGGTGGGTTGAACCTCTATAAATCGAAGTGTGTTGTTTAAATTCCGCACTTAGCATTTCGTCTTTGCTTGAGTTTTTCGAAAAGAGGGCAAAATCTGAAAAATTGAGGTAATCTATTCACCCTCTCTAGATTATCGTAGCCACTTGGACTAACAAGTGGTATCAAAGCCAAACTCTTTGTCTAGCTCGTTCCGAGTAAAGAGGAAAGATTCATGGCTACAAATGATGCTTATCTCACCACCGGCGCCTCCACCAACAAGCCACCACTATTCGACACCAACAACTACGCATTTTGGAAAGACCGTATGGAGTGCTTTCTACAAGGTGCGGGTTCGACATTTGGAATGTGGTCATTGAAGGAGTTGATCAACCAACCAAGAAATCGGAGGATGGCACCTCGGCTCCTAAACCTTTCAAGGATTTCGATGAAAACGACAAAAAGCCTTTCTCTCTAAACGGTAAGGCCTTAAATATTTTGCATTGTTCTCTTACCGCCACCGAGTATAATCGCATAAGAGGCATAAGGTCGGCACATGAGGTTTGGGAAAAATTGGAGACAATTTATGAAGGGACTAAGAAGGTCAAGCAAGCAAAAAGACCATGCTTGTTAAAGACTTTGAAAACTTTAACATGCATGATGGTGAAAGCATCTCCAAGATGGTGGAAAGGCTTGACAATATTTGTCAATCCTCTTGTGGCCCTCGGTAAAGTCATCTCCGAAGAAGACAAGGTGACTAAGGTATTGAATGCTTTTCCGGCTCATGGTCCGAAAAAGTGACGGCAATCACAGAGGCACAAAATTTTGAGACACTCAAGTTTGAGCTTATTGGAAACCTCCTCATCTATGAAGTCTATCTCAAGGAGAGGAAAAATTCCAAACCATCCATAAATCAATCGGGTATGCAAATTATTCCTAAAGGTCTTGCTTCTTCTTCTAATAATTCATACTATGATAATGATGATGAGGAGGAGGAGACGGCGCACTTGTTCGAAAATTTGCAAAATTTGTGAATAAAAATAAAGCAAGAAAACCAAGAGATAATGCTTGCTTTAAATACGGAAAACCCGAGCACTTCATTGCCGATTGCCCAAAACTTCGATGAAGAGGAACAAAAGAAAAAGAAGCCTTTCACGAAAAAGAAGTCTTTAAATGCGGAGGTCAAAACGTGGATGAACTACTCGAAACAACCGATGAGGAAGGAGAGACCGAACATGGTCTCATGGCCATAGACGATGAAAATAATGAGGTCCACTCTAATTCTTCTACCTCATCCATAGTTGATGATTTGCAATGTGACTTTGATGAATTGCAAATTGAGTTTCAAAATTTAATTGTTAAATACAAAAATTTGAAAAAGGAGCATAAGGAGCTTAAGGTTGAAAAAGAAAAATTATTTACCTCTTATGAATCTCTAGACAAAGCTCATACACTTACTCTTACTAGAGTTCACTCTCTTGAAACCAAAAAGGAATTGCTCACAAAAGATATTGAATGTTTGAAAAATGATGTGCATCGTTTCAACATAAGCACGGATAAAGTCACAAAAATTTTAGATGCACAAAGAGGTGAGCATTCCAAATTGGGACTTGGTTATAAGCCATTTCAAAGTGTTTTTAAGAAAAATAACCAAGGTCCGACTTTTGTACGTGCTAGTAGTTCTAATACTTCTACTTGTTTTTATTGTGGCAAATTTGGACATTATGCTAATAATTGCAAATTGAGAAATAGCTCTAAACATGTTTGGAGACCCAAAGGTCTCAAGACTAACCCCCATGGACCCCAAAATTATAAATATAGGGTACCTAAAAGAAATTCTTTTGTAGGTAATAGGGGCTATAACAACAATGGAAGATTCAAAATGGCTCGTGGACAGCGGATGTTTACGCCATATGACCGGGAGGAGAGAACTTTTTACCAACATCAAACTCCAAGAAGAGGGTATGGTCATGTTCGGAATGGCAAAGGAAGAATTCTTGGAAATGGAGAAATTGGTAACTCTTCTTTCTCTCTTAGTAATGTTCTTTTAGTAGAAGGGCTTAAGTTTAATTTGATAAGTGTTAGCCAACTTTGTGATTCAAATTATGATGTTTCTTTCAATAAAGAAAAATGCCTTATTCTTAAAAACGGTGAAATTATTTGTGAAGCAAATAGAAAAGGCAATATTTACAAAATTTGTACAAGTGATTTGGATAGTCAAAATGTTTCTTGTTTAGTCGCTAATAATGATTTAACTAGTTTATGGCATAGGCGACTTGGACATGTTGGATATAAGAATTTGAAAAATATTTACAAAAACCAACATGTAAAAGGACTACCCAAATTGAATTTTGAAAATCTTGGCTTATGTGACACTTGTCAAAAGAACAAATTCGTTAAGAGTAGTTTTAAGCCCAAAAATGAAATTTCCATGACAGCCAACCCCTACAAATGCTTCACTTTGATTTGTATGAGGATATTGGTACAAAATGTCTAAGTGGAAAACATTACACTTTCGTTATTGTCGATGATTTTTCTAGATATACTTGGGCTCTTTTTCTTACCAATAAAAGCGATGTCGTTAATGAGTTTGTTAAGTTGTGTAGACTTATTGAGAATGAAAAGGAAGATACTATTAAGTCTATTCAAGCGATCGAGGTGGAGAATTTGATGGTGAATTTAGAGTCTTTTGCGAAACTAAGGGATATGCTCATAATTTTTCGGCTCAAGGACACCTCAACAAAATGGAGTAGCCGAAAAGGAAAAATCGGACACTACAAGAGATGAGTGGTCCATGCTCAATGAATTTTCACTTCCAAAATATTTTTGGGCCGAAGCCGTAAATCTGCTTGCTATGTTATTAATCGAGTTTATATTCGTCCTAAAATGAATAAAACTCCATATGAGCTTTGGAAAGGTAGAACTCCAAATATTAGTTATTTCAAGATATTTGGTTGTAAATTGTTCACTTGGTTTTATACCATTGATTTGGGCTTCCGAGACTAGAGTTTTGTGTTGTTTTTGAGTATTTTGAGTCGTTTTTGTTATATCTCATAGGTTAGGCATTAATTTCCATTATTTCGAGTCATTTGAGTGGCCAAGCCATGTTGAGGGCCAATTATATTGAGTCTAGAGTCATTGTAATGAGTCGTGTGTCAAAAGACGCAAGGATGATCAAACAACGAGAGATTGATTGGAAGAAATGCCCAAACGCGTATGAAATTTCCATCACTGGCAGGGTTTCATATTTTGGCCATAACTCTCTCTACAAAATTGATATTAAGCTGATTCAAGTGGCTATGGAAAGCTAAGAGATAGGGCTACAACTTTGATGAAGGGAGCAAAAGCAAATTCGGACATTTCTTTGGGGCGCGCGCTGCAGCGCCCAAGGTCGGGCTGCAGCGCCCGTGATGAAATCTGGTGCGATGGCGTTTTTGCGTTTGGCGCTGCTGCGCCAAGGCCGAGGCTGCAGCGCCCGTGGGCGGACAAAACAATGAAAGTCCAATTTTTGGATCTAAAAGGAGGGTACTATAAATAGATACATGGGAGGCTTGATCTAGGGCATGGAGGACACTTGGAGATAAAAACCAACACCACCAAGACACAAGGAAAGAGTTGGGGAAGAAGATTGAAGACATTTATCATCTAGAAGTAGATAAGATTCTTCTTTAATCTCTTTAATTCCTTCTTTGTTGTTTCTTGCATATCATTTGAGATGCATTCTCATTTGATTATTGATATTTGTATTTTCATCATGAGCTAAACACTATAATTCAAGAGGGATGATGTAATCTATGTTTGAACTTATGTTTTGATATTGTGGTTTGTCAATCTAGATTTCCCAATCTATTTGTGCTATTTGGATTTATTGCTTCTAAATTACTTGATCAACAATTTAGAGTGTTTGGTGTATTTGATTTGACACTTGAGAGAGGTAATTGAATACATGGCCTTGAAATAGCATAACCAGGATTTCATAGAATTGAGAGATTTGTGAATCCTTTGAAGTCATTTATTAAGATTCATAGTTTTTATTGATTTCAATTGGTGATTTTTATAGAGATATTGATTTCCCAATTGAGATCTAAAATTATTTGGCACTCGAGAGAGGAAATGATTATTGTAGAAATCTTGACTTATAAATTGGTAGTTGATGATTGATAAACTATATTGATAACATAAGGGAAAAGTAGATTCATCACACCTCTAGAATTCATTATCCCATAAACTTAGATGTTTAGATTTTGATTAGTTACATCTAGTTGTTTTTATTTATAAATTGAGATATCCACCTATTATTGATCTGTCAAATATAGCATAGGTAATTTATACTTGGTACTTATGCATGCATTCCCTGTGGATACGACAACCCTACTCATATCACTATATTAAAACTTGACACCGTAGACTTGCGGTTAGAAAATTCTCTAATATAAATGCTTTATTTTGAATACCAAGGATCAATTGGACAAACTTGATCCTAAGGCCGATGAAGGGATATTTATGGGATATTCAACAAAAAGCAAAGCATATCGGGTTTACAATAAGACTAGTGGGGTTGTTGAAGAATCCATCCATGTCAAATTCAATGAAGCTTCGGGTGTTGAAAGAATACCCAATGATGAAAGTGATGAATAGGATATTATTGAACCAATTGTTCAAGTTGATGATCAACCGTCTACATCAAATGATCAATCGTCCACTTCAAATGTTCCTCAAGAAGATAGAGGTGATACTTCGGATCTTTCCGTTGCATTAAAATTTAAGGGAGATCACCCAAAAGATCTTATTATTGGTGATCTCCTTGACAAAGTGATGACCCGGAGAAAATTTGCCGAGAAAAAGCTCTTATTTCTCAAAAGGAGCCTAAAAATTCTAAGGAGGCTATTGAGGATGAGGATTGGTTCCTAGAGATGCAAGAGGAGTTGAATCAATTTGAAAGAAATGATGTATGGGAATTGGTACCTTGTCCTCCATCTCAAACTATTATTGGTACAAAATGGGTATTCCGGAACAAACTTGATGATCAAGGCAACATTATTCGAAATAAGGCAAGGTTAGTAGCTCAAGGGTATTGTCAAGAAGAAGGTATTGACTATGATGAAACTTTTGCACCCGCAGATGTTTAGAAGCTATTCGTATTTTACTTGCCTATTCTTGTTTTAAAAATTTCAAACTTTACCAAATGGATGTTAAATCCGCTTTCTTAAATGGTATTATTCAAGAAGAAGTCTATGTAAAACAACCTCCGGGGTTTGAAAATTTTCTAGGCCTAATGATGTTTATAAACTTAAAAAGGCCTTGTATGGTTTAAAGCAAGCACCCGTGCATGGTATGATAGACTTAGCTCTTTTCTTTTGCAAAATGGTTTTATAAGGGGTAAAGTTGATACAACTCTCTTTGTTTTTGAAAAAGGGCAAGATTGCTTACTTGTGCAAATTTATGTTGATGATATTATTTTTGGTGCTACTAATGATTCCTTGTGCAAGAAATTCTCTAAGTTGATGCAAGGTGAATTTGAGATGAGTATGATGGGGGAGCTCAACTTCTTTCTTGGACTCCAAATTAAGCAATGCCAAGAAGACATATACATTTCGCAATCAAAATATACAAAAGAACTTTTGAAAAAGTTCGGCATTGAAGAAGGAAGAACCGTTTCTACTCCCATGGAAACAAATGTCAAAATTAACAAAGATGAAAAATGCAAGTCCGTGGATGAATCAAAGTATCGAGTATGATTGGTAGTTTACTTTATTTAACCGCTAGTAGACCGAACATTCTTCATGTCGTATGCCTATGTGCTCGTTTTCAAAGCAATCCCAAAGAATCTCATATGAGTGCCGTTAAAAGGATTTTTCGATATTTGAAAGGCACTATTCAATATGGTCTATTTTATCCAAAGAATGAATATTTTTCTCTTAAAGGTTATAGTGATTCGGATTATGCGGGAAATATTGATAATCGGAAAAGTACTTCCGGATCATGTCAATTTTTAGGCGATTGCCTAGTTTCTTGGTTTTCAAAGAAGCAAAACGTGTTTCTCTTTCAATGGCCGGCGAATATATTTCCGCCGCTTTTTGTTGTACTCAACTTCTTTGGATAAAACAAACCTTAGCGGATTACAAATGCTCTTTTGAAAACGTACCTATCTTTTGTGATAATATATCCGCTATAAATATTGCTCAAAACCCAGTTCACCATAACCGTACTAAACATATTGAGATTCGACATCATTTTCTAAGGGATTGTGTTTCAAAACGAAAAATTGAGATATCTTTTGTACCATCTCAAGATCAATTAGCGGACATTTTTACAAAACCGCTATCTTCCGAGACTTTTGCATCCATACGAGCTCGGTTAGGCATAATGCATATTGAATGAGGTTTACGTTTATATTTTGCATGTTTTTAAAACTTAGGGCAAAAAATCGGATTTTTGGTTGAAAATTCGGATTTTGAAAAACTTGACAAAACAAATTTGAAGAGATTGAGGGCAACCGTCCGCCCTCAACGTCGACCGTCGCCCGAGCTATATTTTGGATTAAAATCGTTCTGTCTTTAGCATTCGACATTTTAACTTATGTTTGCCATTTCGTCCCCTTTGCCAAATTCACACATATTTCACTCAAAATTAGGGGTGTTCATTCGGTCAAACCAACCAAACCGAACCGAAATTTCGGTTAATCGAAACTTCGGTTTGTCAAAATTTAAAACCAAAACCGAACCGTATTATACAGATTCGGTTCGGTTTCAAACCGAAATTATTTCGGTTTTTCTTTCGATTTTTGGTTAAACCGATTCTCAAAAAAATTAAAAAAAAACTCTCAGAAGACATACAGATCATCGCACAGGAAAAAGGAAAAATGAAAAAAGGAAAACACTGGACATTGGGCCTTCAATCTTCAAAGAAATCGATGTATATGTTTAAAGCTTTTAATTAAACATCGAAAGAAATCTTCATCATGCATGCGGATGTGGACCGAGCCCCGTGGCGGCAATGGATTGAAGACACGATGTAGAGATGTGGAGAAATGAGAATTAAAGACGATGAGGTCTCTCTGCGCTTTCCTTTTTACCTTCGATGTGTGTTTGCAAAACTTTTAGGAATAAAAAAAAATAATAAGTTCGGTTTTTGGTTTGGTTCGTGAACCGAATTATAAAACCAAAACCGAATCGAAACCGAAATTTTGAAAATAAAAAATCCGAAAACCGAACCAAAATTTCGGTTTGGTTTCGGTTCAAACCGAATTTTCGGTTTTGGTTTGGTTCGCCGTTAACCGAATCTGTGAACACCCCTACTCAAAATTGGTTTTCATGCATTCAATTCATGTCTTGGACCTTATATAGCATGTTTATCATCTTCATTGTTCATCTTTACCGATCGAATGGTAAGAATTTTCCTTTTTTTACTCAATTGGGTTGAACCCTTGAGCTTGTGGCTTTCTTGTATTTTTTTTGATGAAATTATATTATGATCATGATGAGCTTGATTGTTATATTGTATTGTATGATGTTTGATGTGAATTGGTGATGAAAATTTTTGGCTTGATTCATTTACAAGGGTTCTATACAACTTCTTTTCATTTTTACGCCCACAAGGTGTTCGATGAAATGTCACAATGAACATTTCAACTTCTACATGATTCTCTTGCTTCCAAAAGTCTTAAATACTTATTGAGATCATGTTTTGGCAAATAAAACGAGCGAATGAACACTTCATGATACATTTCTCCCATTTTCCTTGGATTTTAAGCCTAAATTGTTCAATGGTTGATAAACCGTTTCTTTGGCGCACTTTGATATAATTGTATGATGTTTTTATCTTCCTAAACATTCTTTTTGATGATTCCAAAGGGGGAGAAACAGGAAATTAGCTCGTTAGCTAAAAGAAGCTAATAAAAGCTCGTAATAAAAGCTAAGTTATGGCTTCCTAAAGCCAAGTAAACCTAGTCCATGGCTTGTATTATGGACTCAATTGCAAAAGATTATAAGTATTGTGACAGGAGGAGCTTCTTAGCTTATGATGTTTATATGCATCTTATATAAGCTTGTTATAGCTTGTGCTTCTAGCTTATGCAATATCTCTTGTTGATATGCTCATAGATAGGGGGAGCTTTGTATGGAATGTTTTTAACGGATAGTTCACTCGTAAAACCGGAAACTTTATTTGTTTTCAAAATCGTCCTCGAGAAAATTGTTTTGATTTGTAATCATCAAAAGGGGGAGTTTGTTAGATAAATGTTTTTATCATGATTTTGATGATTTTGTTCGATTTTGTTCAAATGAGTTTTAAACCAAAACAATGTCCCTAAATGTTGTCCGAATACTTCCGATCGACTTAAAATGTTTTTACTATTTTTCGAGTATTTTTGGAGTTTATTTTCGATAAAAAATTGGATAACACATTTGTTTCGAGGCTCGACCGGTCTTCTATAGGGCAACCCGTACTGAGTTGAGTTTTGAAACAGAAAAAGGGGCGTAGAAAAATTGAGGGAGGCGGCCGTCGACCCGGTGGTCGACCGGTGAGGGCGGCCGTGCACTGGAGTCCTCTTTTGGTTCATCTTCTCTGTTTCATATTTTTATCAACCCCAACCGGTCAACATCAAGGGCGACCGGCCGCACCCTCCGACCGGTCCCCCGTGTAAAATTCGCAAAAACTAATTTGAAACTTATCTCTGCGCGACCGGTCGCACCCTGCTTTTATCAAAGAAACTATCCGTTGCATTTTCTTGAATGACTTTTCCCTATTTTGTGGGATTAATTTCTAACAACTATATATTGATGATTTTAAATGGTTTCTTTTTGCAAATCACTCCCCGAGGAGGAGCCTATGTTTGGAAATCAAAGCCAAGACCTCTCCTATAAATAGAGGCTTCATTCAAGCAACAAGACACAACACTCTACACAAGCAAAGAGCAAACAAGCAAACACTTTCATATATCTTGTTGTATTAGCCTAAGCACTTTCACTTGCACTTATTTGAGGTCTAGGCTTTCAATTCTTGATTACACTTGTACTCATATTGTATCAATCATTATTGAGTTGTAATCTTGATTTTGGTCATCATTCAACACAAGACATCCTTGTGAGTATTCTTGTGGTAAGAATACACTTGGGTGATCTAGGTGATAGGTGTTTGAAGAGTGTGGTACTCTTCAAAGGTGTTGTAAGAGGGTTGTGGTAATCCTCAAGGTGTTGTTAGAGGGTTGTGGTAATCCTCAAGGTGTTGTATTAATTTTTGGTAAATTAATAAAATCTTTTTTTCTTTTTGAAATCCATCCCGGAGATACTGAGGTGGTAGAGAATTAGGCCCTAGGTGGGTTGAACCTCTATAAATCGAAGTGTGTTGTTTAAATTCCGCACTTAGCATTTCGTCTTTGCTTGAGTTTTTCGAAAAAGAGGGCAAAATCTGAAAAACTGAGATAATCTATTCACCCCCCCTCTAGATTATCGTAGCCACTTGGACTAACAAAAGTATGCGGACGTGGGTAGACGGAAGTGGAGTTCAGTGTTGGCGAAAGAGTATTGCTGAAATTGACTCCTCAGATTTGGAAAAAGATCAGTTCGAAAATGGTTCACCGTGGGTTGGTTCCTAAGTATGACAGTCCATTTGAAGTATTGAAGAAAGTTGGGAAAGTTGCCTATCGTCTAAAGTTGTCGGACAGATTGAAGATTCACCCTACGTTTCATGTAAGTTTTCAGAAAAAAAATTATGAAGATGGTGAGGATGGTTCAAGGGAGAAAGCGATGCAGGCGCCTCTCGTTATCCGATGACAGTATGACAATGAGGTTTCGAAGATCTTAGATCACCGGACGTTTGGACAAAGTAAGAAAAATCGAAGAACAGATTACTTAGTCAAATGGAAGAGAGAGTCTAAGGTGGATGCGACTTGGGAACGTGATGTGAACTTATGGCAGTTTGAGAACAAGATTGAAAAATATTGGGCGACTTTAGGTGGAACCCTACCTCCAACGAGGGCGGGTGGGGGAGGTTTGTTAGCCCCTTAGAAGCTCAAGACTCGTTGGTGCGCTAGCTTGCGTGCCAACGAGCCTAACGGTGCCGGCATGGCGCGACACTAGTTGGGGACGATGAAAGTGGAAGTCCTTAGAGGTTCTAGCATGGATTGGATCAGTGCTAGGACTTGGGGACGTTGGTTCGGAATGATGGGCCAAGATGGTGAATGTCGGCCACTCAGTGTGCAGCAGCGTGCAGGCATTATGTGGACGACATAGCCCGTCGAATGTCATCCATGGGTTGAAACTACGTGTGCAAACTTGGGGGTTTGAGTTTCCACTTGGTTCATGCATCATTGGGATCGATTTGGGCAAGTTTGAGGTGATTTGGAGTCGGACCAAAAAGTCGCGCTCCTCGACCTTTCAGTGTCTAGTGGTATCACAAGGCTTTTATTTTTAAGCCTATTATAGGGGAAAGTGTTTTGAGAGCCCCCCCCAAGCAGGTTGGCCCAAAGGTGGCTGCCAAGAGTCGGGTTGCCCTAATGGGGCCGACCAATTTCTCAAAGCCCAAATTCTGAAAATAGAATGTGCCCATATCTGTATTGTACTTTGGCTGATGAAGGCCTAATTCTCCCGCCCATTGACCTTAAGTAGATAGACCATGGCAAGAAATGAGACCCAATTGCACAGATTCAGCTTCCTTTGCCCATTGAAATTGGCTTAGGAACAAATGATGGATTTTGGCCGATTTGTTGATAAAGCATATTCGGGCCCCTTCGCAAATCAAAAATCGAAACATCATGAGGACTTGAGCCCATTGTTTCCTGAAACTTCGAATTTGTGGAATCAAATCCAACTAATTGCTTGGTTAGCTCTCAGCATTCCGAATTGGGCCAGTGGAGTTTTGTGGCCCAACAGCATAACGAAGGGACATTGATTTCTAGTCCATCAAGAAATTGTGATAAGGATATTCATTTAGCTAAGGCCCAAATGGATGAAGCCGAGCAGACTTTTGCAAACCACACGTATGGACAAGATGGTGATGGACCCACTAACCTTTGCTTACTCAATCAAGCCCAACAGTTTCCCTTATCCTTGAACGCCTGCCCATTTGCACGAGTAGCTAACAGTTTTGGGCCCCATTGTCCAGGCCTATTCCCAAGATTCCACAGCCGAAGTCATCGAATTCAGTGATTCCGAAACCAATTGCAGCCGAAGTCCACCGGCGGCCGTCACCCTCTCCGGTCCAGGTCCTGGCCACTCCATTTTATCAGTTATATATCAAATTTTTAATGTTTCACATCTATTTTTTTTGAACTTGTATAAAAAATTGTGCATAAATTTAGGAATCTTATATTAAATGGAAATTCATCTTTAATCAGTTACTAATTAGGTATTTCCAGAGGATTTGTGTGTAAATTAGTGATAGGATTTGTAAAATGAAGATTGAAAAATTGTATGAGCTCTTCTTTTTTTTTTTTTTTTTTGAAATCACGCGCCGCTAAGATCTGGGCCCTCCGTTTTCTTCTCCTCTGGATTTCAGATCACAGTATCACACCGATCAAGAAATACAATGGCTTTCACAAATTATTGTTTCCTCTTCGCAATTGTCCTTTTCCACAGTTATCGACTCGCGATTGCTGATTCTATCCAAGGATGTGGTGGATTCGTTGAGGTGTTGTGAAGGACTTTCTGGATTTTTTTATGGTGTTTCCATTGATTTTTTACTGCATTCTTTTAGAATGTGGAGATTATATGTTTCTTTACTTACTCAGAGAGATTAATATGAAGTGACTTTTGTTTGTCATTTGGTAGGCGAGTCAAGCGTTGATAAAGTCGAGGAAGCTAACTGATGCAAAATTGGATTATTCTCATGTTATGGTACGTGGCTTTCTTGCAATCTTCGTTAATTGTAAGGATGCACGCTATGTGTTGAATTCTTTTATTCAATTAGTGCCTTAGAGTTGGGATCTGGTTTATTGTGAATGTAACGATACTGGTTTCGAGATTGTAGGTTGAACTTCGGACATTGGATGGCCTGGTTAAGGACCGAACGCAATGTGCTCCTAATGGTTACTACTTCATTCCGGTTTATGACAAGGTCATTGCTACATATTTCCCTTATATTGATGCTTTCACCCGCAATTAGCTTTGGTTTTCTTGAGTCTTGTTTTCATGACCACTGTTCTGAATTCTTAGTTGAATGATATTCTCTCTGATAGTTCAAGTAATACCCTCATTCATTTTGTACGGTGAGAACCGTGTCACTTGGAGAGCATGTATTGAAAACGGAAATGGGCTTCTGGGGAGGCTTCTGGGATCTACTTACTATGAGGGATTCTAAATAGTACATGATAAGTGATTGCCTCATCCATCCTCTTCTCAGTTTCTCTTTCCCTCCTCTCAATGTTCAACCCCTCACTTCCTCCAATCCTCCCTACCAGGCATACCCAGGCATGTGGCTGCCGAGTTAGGTTGGAAAAATAAAAAGCAAACTACATTATATCCTTTAAAAAATCTGCATTTCTTGTTCAAATGCTATGTTTGCAATCTTAAAACCCTCATAAATTATATCAGTTTTGTTCAATGCATATTGGTTGGGGATTTACATCCCTGATTACTATATCAAATTGAAAGAGTGGTTTAACCAAGCAAACAGAGAATAATTGATTTTGGACTAGACTTTAATTCTTTTGGTTTCATTTTCAAGTAGCAATTCTTGTGGTGGTTGAATGAATAGCCTAATGACAAGTTTGATCAATTAGGGAAATATGTACATTCGTTATGCCTCGATGACTTAACTTTTTATTGTTCTTGTGTCATCTCACTATAGTAATTATCGTATATTGAATAATATATTATCTTGATCTCAGGGTTCTTATGTGATCAAAATAAAGGGACCTGAGGGATGGACATGTTCCCCAGAACAAGTTGAGTTTCTTGGTTACATTTTAGAAATATGTTTGTCTTTAACAATATGCTATTTCTATTTTAAGGTATCAGGTGTTTATGTTTTATACATCATTTGCATGAAATTCTGACATAACCAATTCCTTTTAGGTTCCTGTTGTCGTTGATCACACTGGCTGTAATGCTAATGAAGATATAAATTTTCAATTTACTGGGTAGGTACTAATTGTCTATAAGTTGAGTTCTTGTTTCGAATTAATAAATCCTTGCTTCACTAACTCTCTACTTCTGCAGGTTCACCTTATCTGGGAGAGTTGTGGGAGCAGCTTCCGGGGTAGCTGTTCTCGTAAAAGTGGTGGTCCATCAAATGTGAATGTCGAGCTTTCATCTCCCAATGGGAATGTTGTTTCTTCAGTTTCAACTACATCAACAGGAAATTACTCATTCAAAAACATTATTCCAGGTCTGATATGTTTCACTATACCTTTTTTGCCTCTCTATTTGTTACGATCATATCTTCTATTGTTCCTTCCTTTTCTTTAACTATTCAAATTTTACTTTTTAACTCGTCATGAATCAGGATAACCCATAAAATAACACATAATTCATACTATATAAATAATTATCTTTAAGTTAGTCTTATTCAAAAATATGCATCGCATATAGAGTGTGAAAGCCACCGTACGAACTTCATATCTATGAAGTGTATATGCTTTAAGATGGTTGAATCTTGGCTGTGTGAGGAGGAAAGTGACCTCTGCTCTCCATAATTTCAGTTGAATCAATTAGGTTTTTTATATAGTTAATGTTATCATCTTTGATATTCATGATAATATCTCTACTTGGATGCAGGAAAGTATAAAATAGGTGCTTCGCGTCGTGATTTAAATATAGAGATAAAAGGTTCGGAAGAGGTAATCACGTGGGTTCCTTTTTCCTCTCACAATTTTATCATAGCCTGTGCATTCCTACTATTGTTGGCACATTTAGAGCACACATATTGCACCATCTTTTTCAACACTCCTAATGATGATATTGCTTCAAATTCATATATATTTATGTAGGTGGAATTAGGATTTGACAACGGTGTGGTAGATGATATTTTCTTTGCATCTGGCTATGATATTCGTGGGTACGTGGTTGCTCAGGTAAATTTTTGCCGACGTCTAATTGATGACTTGATTCATATATTTTGTCTTCAAATTGGAGCCAAAGAGTTCTGTCTTTCTACTTGGTTCAGATTGAATGTAAAATCACAAAATCACAGTATGCAACTCAAGTTTTCTCTGTGTTTGGTAATGTTTTTGAGTGTTTTGGGGAAAATTAATGTGAAGATTAGATGATATTTATTAATTATAATGTAAATATATATTTTTCCTTTGATATAATTATATTTATATGTATAATGATATATTAAAATATATAATAATTGGGTACATATATATGTATGTGTATAATGGTTAGGATTTTGTAAAAGTATTATAGGAAAAAAGGAAATTTGTTTAGGGAAAATGGGATTAAATGTTTGGTTTAATTTTGGGTGAAGTTTAAATTTTTAACATTCCTGAAAAGACCAAGCCTCGTTTATGGAATAGAATCCATGTTTTCTGAGATGTTTTTCTAGCTTATAAAACTAAATGTGACAGTTGGTAACTGCCTCCAAGGTAAACCTGTACTGCTTATTGATCATGGACTATATTTTTTGAAGCTGTTTATGGCGATTATCTGCATTATCCAGTGCTTCTAATTATAGAATAATTTGTATAGTCACAATGGTTATCCTGAAGCAAACAAATCTAATGTTATCTGATGTGATATTGGTAGGGAAATCCTATATTGGGAGTTCATTTTTATCTATACTCGGATGATGTCTTGGAGTTGAATTGTCCGCATGACTCTGGTAATGCACCTGGGCTGGGGAAAGCTCTTTGTCATGCTGTATCCGATGCTGATGGGATGTTCATGTTCACATCAATACCATGTGGTACTACTCTCTACTTCTGCCCTTTTTTTTTTTGCTAGGTATGCATGGTTCTTATTGGTTTGTTCATTCTTATCCAATGCATGTTGCCTATTTATATTGTGAAGTTGTAATATTAAACTTCTACATTCTCCATATGAACTATATGTTCCAAAATTTCCCAGACTTCTCAGGCTTTTGCTTTATGTGGCGATCCCTGTTTAATTTATGCCTTTTATTATATTAAGTTGTTTCCAAAGAATTGTTCTGACTTGATTCCGGGTTTTTGATGTACTCCTTACCAAGTTTTTTTCTCAGGCATAATGTGGTCTTTTTCCCCCATAGCATGAAGTGCTTTGCTTGGAGAATTTTTTCCTTTCTTTTCAACATCCCTTATGCTGCTAGTGTAATTTCTGGTTGTTGAATTTTGCACTGGATATGCATCCACAATCCCTCCTTTATTGGAATCGCTGAATTCATACGGAAATCGATTGGTCCCATTTGGGAATTTCAATATTTCATTTTTCAAAGCTAAATTTTCTCAACAGGAACATAAGTTACGGCAATTTAGTTCTCTTCATTAGCCATGGAGTAAAAGTAAATAGCCTTGCCCTTATAGCTCTGATAAATTATTTCTACATCAAATGAATGTCATGCTTGTCTGCTTGTACCGTGGTGCTTGGTTAAGTCCTGTTCCCATCAAAGTTATTGCCTCTGAACTCCTATGTCTGAATGCATGTGAAACAATTCCACAATTTTTGTCAGGTGATATTGAATTTTTTTGGTGCTTAGCCGATGGATTTTTTAAACTTGTCAGGTACATACAAGCTCATACCTTTCTACAAGGGTGAGAATACAGTTTTTGATGTTTCACCTCCTTCGATGTTGGTCTCTGTTCAGCACGATCATGTTATAGTCCCTCAAAAGTTCCAGGTAAGGGTTTAGTTGCTTTGTTTATCTAGCAAAAATGTTTTAGTTCAAGCTAGGAATGGATGCCTGAATGTATGTAAATATAAGAATTAAGAAGACATGCTTCTAGTTGTGTATTCTGTTATGATCCTACTTCCAGTTTTACTCTCGATACCTAGGTCTTGCCTAAAGGTAAAAAAGTTACGCTTTCATTTTCTAAAAGTGTCTAGAGCAACTATCTCAACTTATAGCCGTCTCATGATAGTTTCCATGCAAGTGGAAGTATGACGGTTTTGGAATTTATTCTCATTTTTTATTCGTATGAAGGTTGCAACAGAAAGGGCATCCGGTGTAAAACTTTGCTACTTTGTGTTTTGCATATAATGTTAAATATTTTAGACAAATAGTTGATGATGGTGATGTTGATGATGATGATGATGACGACGACTGTATTGTCTGCTTGAAAAGCTATCACTGGTTTCACCTTTGCGTGAGACTGTTGTTTCTCTCTTATCTTCAAAATGGATGTTTTAGATAAATAATGTAGTAAATTACCGAACAGGATCTGTGTTATGTCGTTTAGTCCGTTAATTATTATTTTCTTGTCCTTTTTTTTTATCAAATTCTGTCAACAGTAACACATTTGCTACAAATCAAACTTTGGAAAGATCAAGCTTCCCTCTGCCTGCAAGGGCCGTACTGCTCACAATGCAAATGCATTCCATAGGACATACTAAGTACTGGATGATTTTGCATAATTTGAATTTTATCTATTTCTTGTAAGAGAGTAGTTGTTTATTTTCGTTCTCCTTTCCATTAAAATTGTGGAAGCTATACTTGCTGCACCTTGAATACAGTGAACATCTGCCACATTGATGTTATATAGGTTACTGGATTTTCTGTTGGGGGTCGTGTGGTTGATGGTAATGGCAATGGAGTGGATGCTGCAACAATTTTAGTGGATGGCCTTGAAAGATCAATAACTGATACAGAAGGATATTACAAACTTGATCAGGTAAATTTGTGTTCCAACTTATAATAGCAACACTTCATGTTGACTTCCTTATGTTTTAACTTAAGGGTTATTAAATCAATTATTATAATTATTACTACAGAGGACTTGAGCAGTTTTGTTGTTTTGTCCCCCTTTCCATTTTTGTCCAGTTTTGATAGGTATATGCTGTGAACTCCGTAGTATCATCATATATGTCGTGCTCATTTCTTACCTATTTAAGGAATATTCTTTTTCCGTTTTAGTTTGTTGAAGTCCTGTACTATAATAGATATGTCTTAGGAACTGTGGTGTCAGGAACTGTAATATATATTGAGATTATAACTTAATATATCCTACTGTAGGACAAGAGAGACATGTAACTTAAGCTTCTCAGCATTAGTTATTTGAATTAATCTAAGTAGGCAATAAACTTGTTAATTATCGGCACCCCATTTAAAGTTGTCAAAACCCTTGCGTTGGACTTGAGTTGTAGACCTTATGAGAGAATATCTATTAGGTTGTTAGGATCTCAAAAGCAACTACGTTTACTTGGGTAAACAACATGTATAAAGAAAAAGAAAGAATAATTTGAAATTAAGTACAATACTTCGCTGTGATTGCATTCTGTTCAATCCGTTCTCATTCCTCATCATGTCCAATCTGCTTCATATGCATTCATGGCATTGCCTGCACTTGTGAACAAACCATTAAGCAACCAAATTCAATTTTTCTTCTTTATCTTAAGAACTTGAAAAAATGTGCCCTGTGGTTGAGACATTAAATTACGCGAACAAGCAATATATTGCTACTTCAACTGAGCCACCTCAATGTCCTGGAAATAATCAGCTGGTTTCCGTTTACACTTAATATGATTAAGTTTTACTCCCCCTTCTGGGTTTGCATGATGAATGATCAATGCTTTTAGGTTACATCAAAAAGATACAGTATTGAAGCCATCAAGGAGCACTATAAGTTTGAAAGGCTGAATGACTTTTTGGTGAGTCACTCTCCAAGCTTTAACTTTGTTGCCGACATTCCAGTACATTAGACAAGTAAATAGATGAGAGGGATTCAACACCAATTTCTCCTTTTGATCTTCATTATTGGCTACTCAGTGATTTATATATTTTCTGCCCTAATCTGATTAAGTTGTTTAGGTTTTACCAAACATGGTTTCAATTATTGATATCAAAGCAGTATCATATGATATATGTGGCTCAGCTCAGACAGTTAGTTCTGCTTACAAAGCTAAGGTAATGCCTGTCACCTCTTTGCAGATCTCAAACAGCATTGTGCATATTCATTTTTATATTAGTAAGTGGCAGGATACTTGATTTACAAAAAAAAAAAAAAAAACAATGACAAAGTAACACTCACTTATTTTCTTTCGATAATAATTAACTATATCAACTATAGATGTAAATCTTCTCTCAAGATCTGCAAAATTTAATTTCTTTGGACGGCGGTAGTGACATTGAGGATGTTTGCACCCACTGATTGATGTATTGACTGGTTGCGGTGACAGCTGATTTGCTGCAAATGCCATTTTGGAACTTTTTGAAACTTATCTACAAATTGCTTGCATCTGTTGTTTTTGTGAATGTGAAATATTTTGTAATTTATGAGTAATCATCTGAATGTCAGGTTGCTTTGACTCATGGACCGAAGAATGTCAAACCCCAAGTGAAACAAACTGATGAAAGTGGCAACTTTTGCTTTGAGGTAAGCTTGTACTCTACTTCAGTTCTTTTTCTTGTTTATTGGGTTTTCTTTTCAAGGTTGACGTTCACAGCGTTTCTTATGTGTCTACCCTATTGCCTATTTCACTTCTTTTTAGACCCGATAAGTAATCTACAAAGCTATATCTTGGTTGGTAGTGCAGATTTTCATTTCTATCATTGTTCTTCAGGTTCCACCTGGTGAATACCGGTTATCTGCTTTTGCAGCCTTACCTGAGAGTGCTCCAGAACTTCTGTTTTCTCCACATTACATTGATGTTATTGTTAATAAACCATTACTAGATATAAAGTTTTATCAGGTATGAGTTTACATGTATAAGACGACCGAATCATTTCTTTCTTCATGTGGAATGCTTAATTAAGAAGACCATGTCTGCTTTCAGATGGTTGACAATTCTCAATTATTTTCATTCTCTCATTGTATCCTGGAATCTTCGTATTGCTCACCTTGTACTTGTTTAAAGCTTTGTAATTATTATGCCATCATCATCATCATCTTGTTTTGTTTGGAAAACTTAGGCACAAGTCAATGTCCGTGGCTCTGTAGTCTGCAAAGATAAATGTGGGCCTGCTGTTTCTGTAATGCTTGTGAGACTCGATGGTAAAAGTAAAGAAGAGAGAAGGTCAATTAGTTTGACTAATCAGAGTAATGAGTTTTCTTTTTCCAATGTTCTCCCCGGGAAATACAGAGTTGAGGTATTGCCTTTAGCCTTTTGTTTTCCTTTTCCTTTCTAAAACAATGTTCTAGTTTATTTCTTTTAGTGTGTGTGTGAAAGTGTGGATGATAGGCATTTCTATCTTTTCTTTTCTATTCTTTCCTTTGCTTTGCTTCGTGAATCTGTTACTAACTGATTGCTTACAATTATTTCCTCTTTTGTTTCCAATTTTAGAAATTCTTCTTTATAATAATCAAATATGTTCCATTGTAGGTCAAGAATTATTCCCCTGGAACCAAATCAGGAGAAGATATCTGGTGCTGGGAACAGAACATTAAAAACGTGAATGTTGGTGTGGAAGATGTTGAAGGGATTACCTTTATTCAGAAAGGCTACTGGGTTAGTGTAAATTCCAGCCATGATGTGGATGCTTACCTGGTACAATCTGACAGTTCCCGAGTGAACTTGAAAATTAAGGTAAGATTCATCCTTTGGTTATTAAAATCTTTAATCAATCATTTTGTGTGAAAGCAGCATCTTAATAACTGTTTCCAAATTGCAGAAAGGTTCCCAGCAGATTTGTGTAGAGTCTTCTGGTGTTCATGAACTCCATTTCATCGACTCATGTATTTCCTTTGGGATCTCTACTTTGAGAATTGATACATCAAACCAGTCGGTATGATGGTTATTTGGGTTACCCCCTCTCTTGTTTTCTCTTGTCGTGCATTTTTTTTCCTTTTTTTGTTTTATTTGTTGTTAGGATGCATAGGAGTTGGGGTTGGGCTAGAAGAGATGGTGGGAGGGTGTTGGAATGGACATGATTTGATTTTTCTTTGTCTTGAGGATTCATTTTATTTCTTTTTTGTGCAGCCTATTTATTTAAAGGGTGAGAAATATTTGCTGAAAGGACATATAAATGTTGAGTCAAAAGAGAATTTACCTGAGAATATACCACTTGACATCTTAGACAATCAAGAAACATTAGTTGATGGTACAATTGCCAGACTTGTCTCAGCTGAAGTTGATCAATCAGGAGCTGCTGTCTACGAGTATTCTGTTTGGGCTAATTTTGGGGGAAAACTCATCTTTGTTCCTCGGGACTCGCGGTATGTATGTATGTGGTTTTGGTGCTAATGGTTTAATCTCAGCTCTGCCTGCTTTTGTATTTCTGGGAAGGTTTTTCTGTCCTATAGAGTTAATTGTGCTTTACATGAGATCTTTTTTGACATCCTACAGTGATTCAGTAATTTCACCTGATATCTACATATTATGTCTTTTCATCTTTATGTTCTCTTGGGATTGCCCGTCCCTATTGAAGAAGTTGTTTAAATACTGGAAAATGGTTTCTGTTGAATGCTTAATGAAGTCACTCCTTGAAAAAGATGCATCATTTTCTCCTTCCTAATTTTTGCAATTTTTATAAGATGCACTCTTACAACACTTGTGATTTACATTCTAAGTAGTTTATCTCTCAAACTTATTTATATTGCCTTGTACAAAAAAGTTAATTGTGTTTCTTTGCCACTTAATTATTTGTTGATACACTTATATCTGGGAGTGTTTTTTTTTCTTTTTTCCCCTTCTTTTTTGTTTGATTTGTATAGATTTATCCAAATCTTTAAAGTTTGCTCAGTTAACAAGATATGTTGCTACCGCTGGTGAACATAAAGGCTAGTACAACTGCTACTCAAGTTTGTCTTTCTAAAAATTGTGCTAATCATGAGAGATAAGCTTCTTCTTTGTCTATTTCTTCATGTTGAGAGTAACATAAAATGCACTAGTGATATTTAGAGATTAAATAATCGATGTCTTTTGGATGCCCAGCTTGCTTTTACTATACCATTGTTGAATCAATAAGACTGTTATGTCATGAAATTTGAGAAGCGATTTGAGGTCACCCATTGAAAAAAAATCTTGATTTTCCATATAACCTGAGTTACTAAAGGTTTTATTTCTATCCTTTCCCAAATCATATCATAATATCTTTTAATTGATTATTATTATGAACTCTATGTCCTCATTCTTAGTTTACTGCTGCAGGAATGATGTGGGAAATAAAATTTTATTTTACCCTAGACAACAGCATGTAAGTGGTTTTGAGAGTTTCATTTCCACTCATATATTGTATTTGTGGGGAAAGAATCAGTTTATTTAAGGTTTTCATCGTATTTGATTAGGTTTCAGTGGCAAAAGGTGGCTGTCAAGCTCCAGTTGCTCCGTTTTCTGGCCGATTAGGGTTATACATTGAAGGATCAGTTTCACCCCCTCTTTCTCATGTTTACATAAGAGTTCTTGCTCAGACAGATAGCCATATTTCTACACTTAAACAAGGCGATACTGCCCTTGAAATTACAACAGGGGCAGATGGTGTATTTCTTGCAGGACCACTCTATGATGATATAGGTTACAGCGTAGAGGCATCAAAGGTTTGAAAATTTGTTATATACAGTTCAGGTTATGCTTATTATGGCATGGTTTTGTTTGGATATATTGCTTTGAGTCAGCAGCTTGATGTTAGCTTGTAATGCTTGTAGTCAGCGCCTGCCATTGACAAGGATTTGTTTTTCGTGATTTAATTCCAGCATATGGAAAGTTTTTGCGGATGTTGTTATTTGGATTTCGCTGAAAAATTCTGGAAAAATGTAATATATAAGGGGCATATTGTGCGAAGTCAGCAATTTTGCTCAGGTCTAATTTGTTCTGGAGTCAGATGTAGCTCATTTCTTTTTAATAGTTTCTACTATACTAGCAACCATATTATCTTTACGAGAGGGACTTTCAGATACAGGGGTTCTGACTGACTTTTTCTTGAGAAGTGAGAACTAGCGCTGCTTCTTTTCTGATAACTTATGAGTCATGTTGGTCTGAGTATCCCAGGAGGTGCATTTTCCCTTCCCTATCATTTTCCTTTTGCATTTGCCTTCCTATTGAAAGAAATGTTCTGTTTTTCCTTACAATCAATCCTTTTCTTTCCTAAGAACAAAGTGAGCTACCTAGATATATCATCAGATAGGGGTGTTAATTAATTGTCGGCAGAATATGCGAATATGTAATACTGTCTTTGAGTAGTTAGCACCCTCTCTTTCATTTACATTTCTTTTTTGTACATTTGCAGTGTGTCGATCAATTAACTGAAGAAAATCAGGATATCTCTTTAACTTCAAACACTGAAAGTGAAATTACTCTTGCATAGATATTGCTTGCCGTAAACATTTCATGTGAATATGCGCATAAGAAAGCATGTGCTGAGGATTCAATGCTAGGAATATCTCGTGCGATCAACATGAATGATGACTGAGCTTTTTTCTTTATTGCAGCCTGGTTATTACGTAAAACAAACTGGACAGTATTCATTTTCTTGCCAGAAGCTCGGTCAAATATCTGTGCGATTATATTCTAGAGAAGACAACAATGAGCCTTTTCCTTCTGTTCTCTTGTCCTTGAGTGGCGAAGATGGATATAGGAACAACTCAGTGACTGGCGTCGGTGGCACTTTCATGTTTGATAACTTATTTCCTGGGAGTTTTTATCTCCGACCTTTGTTGAAGGTACCTAAAGTCCGTTGTTTGTGCTGATTGGTCATTTTTAAACTATTTTTGGTTGACTGCAATGTTCCTGATTTCATGTTTTGATGTCTGTTGTAGCATTGTAGTTGTACCATTCCAAGCTAAGTTGTTGATTAGAAGTAAAATATTGAAAGAATCTCAAATTGACCAAAATCTAGATCTGGCTTTGTTGCATCAAAAATTGTTCAAGATTTCATCTGCTTGTAGCATCACATGCTTCCTTTTAGTTTATATTTAGATCAACTTATGTTAGAACTTGTGATAATTTCCTACCTATGGCATTATAGTATATGCTTCACATTTTGAAAATATGTGGGTTCACATTTGATAGCTGAATTTAAGTAATACTGTTGTAGTCATTCAATGGCATTCCCTTTTCTGCTTCCAGGAATATGCATTCTCCCCTCCTGCAGAGGCAATCGACATTGGCTCTGGGGAATCGAAGGAAGTTGTCTTTTATGCTACTCGTGTTGCTTTTAGGTAACATTATCCGAAAGGCTTTCTTCAATATATATCATAACAGTTGTAAATTGTATTTGACTTTGGTCCAGCAATAATATGCTTTCTTTATGTTAATATTGCTTTGTATATATCTTGTGGAGTGTTTGCTCTGTATAGCTAAAAAAACTATTCTTTACACAAATTTTGTCTCAAATTCCATCTTTTTATAAGAGCATACGTAGTGCTTCAATTTTTTTTATAAGCCTGGAATCTGGATTACTCCCAAGGATTCTGATATAGGACTCATGTTCTCCTATGTATACTTCCTTTACTCTTCATGACAGCATGAGTGCATCACTTAATACAGAGTACTTCACTTAAGTTCACTGCTGCTGCTTTGATTAGAGTGTTATATGTTGAACAACTTCACAATGGAAATCAGCCTGAACATAAGTCCCAATTGTGGTCTAAATTTGTTAATCTGTGCTAAAGGTGCAACCTACAACATCCTACTTGTCATCAGAGGTTGGATGATTGAACTTTTGCTCTTTATTATATGCTTAATATTGTCTTCTCTTTTCTAGTGACTTCCAAATCTCTGAAAACCTCTGTTAATAATCAAACAATTTGTGTTGTAAGTCTCGGAGCAGGCTGAAAGCATCATTTGTCTAAAATTATATGGTTATTTTAGGGAATTTGATGATATCTAACTTGATTTCACTTCTAGAAGTTTTCAAACAAAGCCCAATAGCTTTGATAGAGCCTTGAAATCATTTACTCTCGTTGCAGTGCCATGGGCAAGGTGACTCTATTGTCTGGTCAACCAAAAGAAGGTGTGTCAGTTGAAGCGAGGCTGAGTCAAAAGGCTTTTATGAAGAAACAATAACAGATTCATCAGGCTGTTATCGGCTGAGGGGACTCCAACCTGACACTACTTATGTAATAAAAATAGCGAGGAAAGGCGAGCTTCATGGCATGCATATCGGCGCGCATCTCCAGAGTCCTTGAATGTTAAGGTTAGTTTCAGTTGTTGGTTGAGATTTCAAATCATACCGCAATTGTACGCTAGACTCTTTTCCTGTCATGTCACTTAGTTTTCAGCTCTTCCTATAATATGTACTTTGAAAAGTATGGTTTTCAAGCAGTATGCCCAAACAAGGTCTTCTTCATATTAAATGAGGGATATACAGAATGTTAAATGGTGTGCTATGGTATCTCAAGCATTAAATTTGGATTTTTATCTCTATCATCACCACATTCAGTGATCTGTTGTTTACTTTTTGCTTTCAGTCTAAGGCATGTTCTAAATTTTTTCTCTCTGAAGCAAATATGACCAGCAGGAGGAACCATTTAGTTTAAAAAAGAAGGAAATAGAAAATTTGGTTGTTTTAGTGATAAGGAAAAATGAGAAATCTTGAGAGTTCTCATGCACAAGTTTAGTGATCCCTGTTGATTTCAGATAAATAAACATGTACTAATGAGTAATGACTACCCCAAAAAATAAAGATGCCAAGCAATGCCAAAACCTTTCGTATTTCAGATTCGATTTTTAGGCCAGAGTTTTTGTCGTTTACATTCTTACTATGCAGCTCTTGACGTGGGTGCTATTTACACTTAGAACTTGGTTTGTGTTTATTGTCCTTGTTTTATTCTTCTCTTGAAGCTGTTGTGTATTGGCCTGACCCATGTCATGTTAGGTTGGCTTTGAGGATATCAAGGAGCTGGATTTTGTGGTCTTTGAACTGCCAGATGTGACCATTTTAAGTGGCCATGTTGAAGGGAAAAATTTCAAGGAGCTCCGTTCACATATCAGGGTTGAAATTAGGTCAGCTGATGATCCATCGAAGGTTGAGTCCATCTTTCCCTTGCCAATTTCAAACTTCTTTCAGGTGAAGGACTTACCCAAGTGTAAGCACCTCCTCCAGCTCCGATCTGCTATGCCATCTAGTACTCGTAGATTTGAGTCTGATGTTATTGAGGTCGACTTAGAGAGGCAACCTCAGATTCATGTCGGTCCATTAAGCTATAGGATTGACGAGGACATCTACAAGCAGGTAATTTCAACTTGTCGGCAAAATTGTTTGAGAATTCCATTGCATTTTGGCATTTGGCAAAGCACTAACCTGTATTATCTGAATGTTGGGTTTTCCAAGTAATTCAAATATGGGAATGAATAGGTATTTCCATCTCGATTACTTGGTCTTGGTTCTTATATTTTAATCTGGGGTGGGGTTTTCAGTTGATTGAATTCCCAAAATTTAGACTGGCATTTTAATGTTATTCACCAGATGCGTTTGCAATTGCCTATATATGGTTTTATTCAATGCATATTCTCGAGAGCTGTTGCCACTTGATTTTGACACTGCCCCACATAATAACAGCATGTTAGTGGAGTATGTAATGCTAATGATAATGTTTTCATTGTTTTGTTGACCTTTAGGAATTGACTCCTGCTCCTGTGTATCCTCTGGTAGTCGGAGTCTCAGTGATGGCTCTGTTCATAAGCATGCCAAGGTAGCTGAGATGGTTTCAATGGTTCTTTTAGGTTTTCCTACCGTTTTAGTGGTACTATTTATATGTTGCACTTTTCACTTGTAGATTGAAGGATCTATATCAAGCTTTGGTGGGAGTTTCAATGTCAGGGTCCTCTGTAACTGCAAAGAAAGATGTTAAGAAGCTGGCTGTGAGAACAAAAACCTACTGAGGACCTTGTTTTTGCCCCAGTAGAAGCCTGAAGAGTAGTTAGCAAATTAATACAACTTAATCTAACATCTGCCACCTCATGTTAGGCACCACGCTTTTGTTTTTTTTATGGTGGCCTTGTCAATTTCATGTTTCATTACAATGGAATTGTTCTATTTTGTAGTGACATGATAGCTATAGAGCTACTTGTAGTTGTAGTGATAGTGATCCTTCCCCAGTGGTATTTTTGTATTTAACTGTGGAGAATTATACAATCAGTTGTTCAAGTAGGTTGAGGGCCCTACTACGAGGTTACCTTGGGACACGCTCAAAGTTACTGTTATTGGGCTCTTTTTTTTTTTTTTTGCTTTATGCTTGAGTAAAGAAGAAAAGGGAAAAAGGCTTGCAACCATGAGTGAGTGGGTATGTAATGCTGGATTTTCGAATATTATGTGTTTTTCCCCGTCAGGTGTCAGCACTCCTGGAAATTGTTACTCTATTTTATTTGAATTTGATTTTCCCTGTTTCCCTCATTTGGGCCAACATATCACTTCCACTTTCCTTGCCAAACAAATCACCTCCTTAAACCTTCATAACTGACTGAATAGAAGAAAATCAAACTTGTAGTTCACAAAATCAAAATCATTGCTCTTGTTTGATGTTATGCAGCAATCTTTTGTTCTAGTTAGCGTTTGACTTTTGGCAAAAACTCGCGTGAGACGGAGTCCTTACACAAAGTTTTAAAGGTTTTTTTTTTCAGATTTTATTTTTCCTAGGGTTTATATTTTTTTTTAGGGTTTATTTTGTTTGGTGGGTTTATTTTTAATTGATTTAGGTTTTTTGGATTTTTAGTTTTTTTAGGGTATATTTTTTATTTTTTGGGTTTATTTTTCGTTTTTTTGGGTTTATTCTTCATGGTTCATGTTTTTAGGGTTTATTTTTGTTTCTTCATGGTTCATTATTATTTTTACATTTATTTTCATGGTTCATATTCTCAAGACGGAGCCCTTAGGAGGTCCGTCTCATGGATTTAGATCGTGAGACCGTCTCACAAGAGACTTGCTCTTGACTTTTTGGTGTCCGAATATTCAATTCAGCTGCTAAATAATCCCTATTCACCTTTATCTTCCTAGCATTTAGCACTGACATAATAATTACCATTTTATAACTTTATGTAAGCTTATATGTTTTTAAGTTTGGATAATTACAAAAATCCTCCTGAGGTTTTGGTTAGTTACAAAAACATCAAGAGATGTTCCAAAATTCACAAAAAGTCCCTTAGGTTTGATTAAGTCTTAAATTTAAGGTGCTAAATCTGTAATATTTCTATAAATCTCAAGGAGATTTGTGAAATGTTTTTCGTTTATGAAGGAATAAAATATAAGACGAAGTCAAACTTCAATGATTATTTGTGTAGGGTTCGGGGTTTATAGTTTAGGGTTTTAAAGTTTAGGGTTTAGGTTTCTTTTAAGCAAAATAAACACCTGGGGGATGGAGGATTGAGGCGTGATCCCCTACCTGTATATTAAATCAAAAATAGATCGTACAATTGAAATAGCCAAAAGTGCTATTCAAAAAGATCAACTTGGCCAAAACAAAATATCACAAATCAACTAAAAATCAAACGTACATCCCATTTACTGACTAAATACCACCAGATTTATACTCTGGTTTCAGGGTTCAGGGTTTTTCGGGTTTAGGGGTTTAGTGTTCTAGGTTTTTTTTTAAAAGCGAAATAACACCACGAGGGTGGGTGATTGAGGCATGTGTATATTAAATCATTTAAAGATCATACAACGTGAATAGCCAAAAGTGCTATTCAAAAAAGATTATAAAGTCTAACGTTTAAATATTCGAATAAAATCTACTCCAAATATTAAACTCTACAAACTTCCGGAATGAGTGCTTGTTCGATTTAGGGATGGCAATGGGGCGGCCAGGACCCAGACCCGCCCCGTGCCTAGAACGGGGAGGGGCGGGGCGGGTCGACCCGTCACGGGTCGCGGGGCGGGGCGGCTCATTATGTCTCATTTTAAATTAAATTAAATTGAAAAAAAATATACATTTATAAAATATTATTTACAAAATTTATTATTATCAATTTATAAATATTAAATATAATATAAGAATACATAAAAATTATATTATAATATTTATTATATATACAAAATATATATTAAGATATATTTTTAAACTAAAAGTTCTTGGTGGGGTGGGGCGGGGCGAGAGTGAGACTCGGGGTGGGGCGACCCAAACAGGACGTGCCAGGGCGGATACCCATGAGTCGGGTCAAAATTGTCATCCCTAGTTCGATTATGTCCTCGAGAGCCACCTCCTTCTGGTCAAGAAATTGTGAACCAATTTTCCCGTTTTAGCATTCGATTGTGTAGACGTGGGAAATTTATCAACCACGAATCGCTTAAATGCCTCAGGTTTTTTATGCGAATTATATTTCCATTTCGACTTTTTACTACAAAAAAGATACTTTAATATCATTACATCATAAATTTAAAGGGGAAAAATTATCAATATATAAATATCTTCTTGATTTTGAAACTGATTTTGCCCCTTCGTAAAAAAATGTATTTGTGGAGGATCGAACACGCGACCAGAGTTTTACAAGAGAGAGCACAAACCACTACGCCTAAAAGTTCTTTCATTAAAATATTACATTTTAAATGGTTCAGCCTAGGTAAAAAATAATAAAACAAACTTTGTAGATCTAAAGGCTTGAACACGCAACCTCAAGAATGAGAAAAAGGATACAAGCCGCTTTGTCTAGGAGTTCTATTGTGAAAATTGGTAATCTTTATCTTAAACCATTATATTAATTAAAAAAATCGGGTCTCGGGGCCCTTGCCGGAGGGGGCCCTTTGCAATGCGTGACACCGCCTTGGCCACCCCTAGGACGGCTCTGGGTGAAGCCTGTCAAATTATTTTCCCATATGATGTAATATAATCATGTATAATTGATGGTTTTTTTCTATTCGATGAAGTTGCATTTGGATAGAGTGATTTGTAGGTAAGAATTTCAAATCAATAATAACAAATCCATTGTGTTTGTTTGGATGATCTCGTGATACACTGAATTTTCAAATTCTTGAGCTCATATTTTAAGCTATTTTCTGAATAATTGTGATGGATTCCAAATCTGTCGTATATTGAAATCTTTTCCTATAGTGTGCCCTCCAAATCCAAATTATTCCATCCAAATGAAACGTGAAGGTTCTCCAAATCCATGAAATATTTTGAACTCTCTCTGCTGATGTATCCTTCATCAAAATGGAATTCCACAATGTTAATTCCAAAAGGCAATGAAGGCCAAATGCTTCTTTACATGATGCACATTTTTTTAGCTTTTCTGGCTTTTGCTTTTTGACTGCCCTTTGCATTGAAATTTATATGGTTATTTCTTAGTGGAGAAGCATAGCAGATATTATTGTCTAATGCTAGTCCTTTCTACTTTTGTTTTATATTGGATTTTCAACTCTTCACTGTTTCTATTATAATATATTCTGATATACCTCTTTAAACAAGTAATGACCATACTGTTACATTCTTCATACAAGCGAAAGTTACGACCCATGTTGAGAGTATGGGGCCATAGGTTGTTATAACTCAAAGTTGTTTGCTTCATTAAATACTCAATTGTTGGTCCTGAGATACTACGGTATTAGATAGATATTTCAGCAATTATTAGAAGGAAATTATTTGGATTGCACCATCATAGCTTCCGTGTCAATGAAAAACATTCACTAAGGTCCTCAAATATCTGTAATTTTAAAATCAGAATACTGGAGTAAAAGAACTCAAACTTTGACATTTAGAAAATGTCAAGCTAACAGAACAAAAAAAAACATAAAAGCATGGATTCAAGGGCATGCATGGCCGCATGGGAAAAACAATGCTCATTTCATTTTACTTTCACCTCGAGGAAATGACATGTCCAAACACCCACCGAAGAATAAACTGGATGCTATATAAAGATATGACCAAATAATTGTGATCCACAATGGATAGACCAAAATCAAGGAACATTATACAAGAAAAATTCATAAGAGCCACTACACTGACCACTATAATGAGGCTGACAAAGTTCAACTCACTACCTTTGCAGCTTCCCAATGGAATGTAGATATACGGATATTGAAACAACGCTGCAAACAGAATAATGTCAAAGGATTGACAATAGCATAGTATAAATCATATGTTGCTGTCTGAATGGAAAAATTAGAAAATATACTCACGTGGAACCAAGAAAGAAAGCAAGAGAAAGATGAAATCCAAATAGGAAAACAGACACAACTGCGGTCAACAACATTGCAACTGATGTAGAATACACCTGCAAAATTTGCTTTCTTAAGAATTCTAGGATGGAAGATAGTAAACCAGATATATGAAAATTCTGATTCCTAGAGTATGCAACTTTACTAGCATGCTCAGTCTAGTAGGTTTCAAGAGCAAATGCATCATAGTTATAAACCCCGACATTATTTAATAGGCCTCTCAAGGACATAAAAAAGCTGACACATTGGACAGAAAACACACCAATTTTAGCACGGAACTGCTATAACACTTTGCTTACATTTGATTCATTTCAAAACCATTTCTACAACAAAAAAAAATTATGCAATATCCAGCAATTAAGCAGTGGCCACTAACCTTAATTGGGTCTTCACACAAATGACAACATAGAATCATGGAGTGCACTTCTATTCTATATGGGGGATAGGTTGCCATTTCAATTATTCAACTGTTATAATAGTGAAGAGGTGCCTGATTATCTTTTTCATCAAGCATTTGAAACCACACTTTGGAGGGAAAATTAAGATATTGTAAAGCTCCACCGCAATGTCGTCTTACATATATGCAGCTGCCCAATAGTTGAGTTAGGTTGCCCGCAACTAAAACATTTGTTAGATCAACTTTAACCCCTCCTCCAACCCATCCACCACTTGTTCAAATATATTATCACAATTATAATATTTTCTTCTTACATTGTCAGATCTAGCCCACTTTCAGATGCACCTCTTGGAAGTATTAAATTATCGTCGAATAAAACCTAATAATTGATTCATGAATTACATAGAATGCATGATCAAACTTTACCTTCACTATGTTGTCAGCATATTTCATAACCATTGATACAGCAAGGCCACTGCATTGACATCAACAATATTAGCAGCAAAGTAGGTAATTACACCTAAATTTACATGTAATTGGGAGAACACGATTAGTAGCAGTATGGTTCTAACAAATACTCCTTATCCCAAATTGAGTGTTATTACTTACTTTTTGGGATGTCCACAATCCATTTCCTAAAACACAATTTTTTTCGGCAAAATACCCTCTCACTTAAAGTATTAAGCAATGATGTGCCAACACTAAGCCAACCAAAACATTTGAAATAGCAACTATTTTGAGCTGGAAATGTAAAAATACAATTTTCACTTTCCCATCTCCTAGTGCCAAATGCCAATTCAATTCAAAATGGGACAATCAAAATCGGATCGAGTTAACACTTAACATAGAACTGCAATTCTTCCATAAATCATTAAAAACCTATGTTTGTTGGATAAAAGGAACTAGAACAATCAGCATACTGTGCCTCAAATGATAAATTTTCATCTTAAAGTTATTCTCAAAAGAAACTCGGTGTCCATAATAATAGCTTAAAGAGGTGCCAAGAAAAAAGTACCTCAGAGCATGATTCAAAATCATGAGAACTGTAATTAACGAATATCCATGAAAGAATCCCCTGCAGACAACATAGCATACACTTAGGACATGCATATAGTTTGCCCGATAGAAGCAACCCAAAAATATAATAAGAAAAATTCAGTATGGCACTTCATCCTTCAGAAAATCTTGCCAACTAGTCTAGGTCAAGGACAATGCCTATGGATGTCCAACTATATTATGTTCTGTTTGTAGGAGAACCTCTTGAAGCAAGTTGTCCAAGAGAGATTATATTGTTGAGATATTGTAAAGTAATGTAAAATATGTTTTAGTGGGAGTTTTAGTGGCAGCTTAGTGCCTTAAATTAGGTAGTGTATTTCCACTTTTCCTTAATTTCTGTTGAGTGTCAGGCTAACTAATGCCTATATAATGTACAATTTCAGACATGATGAAGGGACAATAAGAACACAATCAGTTTTCTTCTCTACATGGTATCAAAGAGCAGGTACGAAACCTGAAGTATCTTGCTTATTCTTTCCAGCCTTGCCTTCAAAACCCTAGTTTTTTTTTTTCTCCTCTTTCCTGTTACTGACCGGAGCAGTTCACCACCGCCGGAGCCCCTGCCGGAGACACGCGCCGGCCCATCGCACTCGCCAGGTGCCGACCGGCCAGACCTCCGAACCCCGTCAACGGCAGCCACCACACGCGCCGTCACGCGCCGCCTCTCTCTTCGGCGCGTGAGCCCCACGCGCCTCCGTCCTCCGGTCGCCGTCGCACCCGTGCCGCCCGGTGCGCCTCCTTCTCCTCTTTCTGTCCGTACCACTTTCAGTTCGTGGGCCCTCCGTTTCAGACTTCTTAAGTCATTTTTTCTTCTTCTCAGTCTCATTTGCTCTTTGTCCAAAGTTTTCCATATATTTTTGATTGTCTAGAGTCTGTCTCTCAATTACAATGACTGAAACTCCTGACACTTCTTCACAAAAAAAGAGTTTGGTGTCGTTTGCTTTTCAAGGTTCTCCTACCATTACAACCGAAAAATTGAATGGTAAAAATTACTTGAATTGGCATTCCTCTGTTGAATTATGGTTTTTAGGTCAGAATCTTTCGGACCATCTTACTAAGAAATCTTCGGATATTGATGCTAAGTTGCGCGATAATTGGGAACAAGCTGATTACCAACTTGTCTCTTTGTTGTGGAATTCTATTGAGCCAAAGTTAATGGCACATTTTCGTCCATATCGGACTTGCTATGATGTTTGGGTAAAGGCTAAAAACCTTTATGCTAACGATATTCAAAGACTGTATGAGTCTGTTCGTAATCTTGCCACTCTTCAGATGACCGATCCCGATCTGTCCGACTACTTAACTCGGGCTCAATCCACCATTGATGAGCTCAAGTTAATGTTAGTTAGTACGGAGCTTCCACAAATGTTGACAAACCTTGACAATATGTTCATGGTATTTATTCTTCATGGTCTTCCAAAGGAGTATGGATCTGTACGTGACCAGGCTTTAACAAATCCTACTATCCCTACAGTGGAAGAGCTTATAAGTCGTCTTCTCAGAGTCTCTTTTTCTGCGCACTCCACACAACCATCTCCCGAGCCATCCGCTCTTGTTTCTCACATGAATGACCGTGGCAGTGGAGGTCGGGGCCGTGGTCGTGGTCGAGGTCGTGGCCGAGGGGGTCGAGGAAATCTCTATTGCACTCACTGTGGTCGGGATAACCATACTCAGGATCGATGTTATAGCTTACATGGTTTTCCCCCAAAAACGGCTAATGTTGCTCAATCCTCAACTCCTTCTGCATTGCACTCTGATTCTGAGATTACACTTTCTTCTCGTGACTATAAAGAGTATTTGCGGCTTAAAGCGACCAACAGCCACCTCTTGACTACTATTGCACGACACCGGTAATTCTACGGTTTGTCTCTCTCACTCTACACCTACGAGATGGGTTTTGGATTCTCGTGCTTGATCATGTGATTGTAATTCCTCAAATTTCTCGATATATCACAAAATGAAATTTCCACATTATATTATCGTTGCGGATGGATCTAAAATCCAAGCAACCGAGTTGACGAGTCTCACCTACTCCTCCATATCTTTAAGTTAATCTTATTAGTTCCCAATTGCCCTTTAACTTAATTTCCATAAGCAAATTAACTCGTTCTTTAAATTGTGCCATAACATTCACTCTTGACTCCTTCCTAATACAGACCTAATACGGGAAGATGATTGGAGCGGAGATCACGAATCTCGTGGACTCTATTACCTTCAATCCACAACTTCTACTATATGTGCCACTCTTTGCATCCCCCGATCTTCTTCATCGTCGCTCCACCCGAGTCTCCTAAGTTAAAATCAATGGTATCCCCGGTCTTTCACAATGAGTCTTTAAATTGTGAGTCTTGTCATTAGGAAAACATGTTCGTGTCTCTTTTCCTAATCGTATTAATAATAGAGTCATCTCTCTTTTGATATTGTTCACTCGATGTTTGGGGTCCAAGTCGTGTTTTGTCTCTCTTAGGTTATCGTTATTATGTCACTTTTATTGATGACTTCTCCGGATGTACTTGGGTATTTTTAATGAAAGATCGCTCTCCGAGTTGTTTGATATTTTTCAAAAATTTTGTTCGAAATCATGACTCACTTTGGTAAAACAATCCGTATCTTACGTAGTGATAATGCAAAAGAGTATTTTTCTGACCGTTTTAATACCTTCATACGTTCTAAAGGCATTATACATCAATCTAGTTGTCCTCATACACCTCAACAAAATGGTGTAGCCGAACGCAAACATAGACACATTGTTGATACAGCTCGCACTCTCTTGATATATGCTAATGCACCTTTACGGTTTTTTAGGCGATCTTTGTCTTAATCGCCACTTATTTGATAAATCGAATGCCATCTTCTGTCTTAAATGGTCAGACTCCCTACTCTATTTTGTACCCTATGGCCCCCTTATATGATGTCTCTCCTCGTGTTTTTGGTTGTACTTGTTTTGTTCATGATCTTTCTCCAGGTCGTGATAAACTATCTGCTCGATCAATCAAGTGTGTTTTCCTAGGCTATTCCCGTGTTCAAAAGGGTTATCGTTGCTACTCTCCCCCTACAAATCGTTTCTACGTCTCAGCAGATGTTACCTTCTTTGAAGATATCTCATACTTTGCCACAACGAATATTTCTTCCCATGACTTAGATCGGGTTTTGCACCGGCCTTATTTTTCAACCGCTCGAGCCTTTCGTTCCCAGCATGTCAATTACTCCTTCTTCTCCATCACGTCTCCTCCGCCCATAAACCTAAGATGCGGCATCACTTATGAACGACGGATAGAGTCACGTGCTTCACTCTGTTCCGGATATCTCGTCCCTCTACTCCGCTCCATCTCGCTTCCCCGATTTGCCTATCGCCCTCCGCAAAGGTATACGTTCTACTCGCAACCCTTATCCTATTTACAACTTTCTCTCTTACCATCGTTTGTCTCCCACATATTGTACTCTTGTTTCTACACTTTCTTCTTTCTATTCCTAAGACAGGTTTCAAGTACTTTCTCATCCAGGATGGAAACAAGCCATCTTGATGAAATGTCGACTTTAGACTCAATCACACTTGGAAACTTGTTCCTCTTCCATCCGGAAAATCATTTGTTGTTGCCGATGGGTTTTTAATGTTAAAGTAGGTCCTGGATGGACAAGTTGATCGCTTAAAAGCTCGATTGGTGGCCAAAGGATACACACAAGTCTATGGTCGATTACGGATGATACATTTTCTCCGTTGCAAAGATGTCCTCGGTTCGTCTATTTTTTAGCCATACGGCCGCCATGCGACGTTGGCCCCTCTTTCGATTAGACATCAAGAATGCCTTTTTGCATGGTGACTTGGATGAGGAGATTTATATGGAGCAACCTCCGGGTTTGTTGCTCGGGGGAGTATGGATTGGTATGTAAATTACAAAAATCTTTGTATGGCCTAAAACAATCGCCTCGAGCATGGTTTGACCGATTGAAGAAAGTTCTTCAAAGAATTTGGGATGATCCGATGTGAAGGAGACCATTCTGCTTTCTTTAGGTGCTCCTCATCAAATACCTATATCTATCTTGTGGTTTATGTTGATGACATTGTAATTATCGCGATGATTGTGATGGTATCAAGGGCGAAACAACATCTATTTCGAATTTTCAAACTAAAGACTTAGGCCCTCTTTTACTTTCTTGGGATTGAAGTAGCCCAATCAAAAAATCAGTGTTGCTATCTCTCAAAGAAAATATGCTCTTGGTATTTTAGAAGAAAGCGGGTCTTCTGATTGTAAACCAGTTGCTACACCTATGGATCCTAATGTAAAACTCCTTCCTAATCGGGGGAGCCTTATCCCGATCCAGACGATCTGCCGGGCGCTGTTGGGAAACCGAATTATCTCACCATGACGGACGACATATCTTTCCCATAAGTGTAGTAAGTCGGTTTCTAAACAAGCCTTTGTGATAGTCGTTGGAATGTTGTTTATTCGTATTGTAAAGTACATTAAAGAATCACCGGAAAAGGACTTGTTTTCACCGATAAAGGCCACACTAATATTATCAGGTATTCGGATCTTTGATTGGGGGAGATGAGAGTGATCGAAGATCTACTTCTGGTTACTGTATATTCATAGGAGGAAACCTAATTTCATGGAAGAGCAAGAAACAAACCGTTGTTGCTCGATCAAGTGCGTAAGGTTTAGCATCGAGCTATGGCTCATGCAACATGTGAACTCTTGTGGCTAAAACACTTACTTTGCACGAATTACACTACGTGACATTGGTCTATGGAGCTCGTGTGTGATAATCAATCGGCTCTACACCTCTCTTCCAATCCGTCTTTCATGAGAGAACAAAGCATATAGAAGTCGGTTTCATGTCATTTCCTTGAGAAAAGATTCTCTCTGGAATCATCAAGACCTCATTTGTCAACTCAGAGATCACCATTTGATATATTCACTAAATCTCTCACGAGGCCCTGGATAACTTATATATGTGACAAGATGGATGCATATGATATATATGCTCCACGCCGAGGGGAGTGTTAAGATATTGTAAAGTAATGTAAAATATGTTTTAGTGGGAGTTTTAGTGGCGACTTAGTGCATAAATTAGGTAGTGTGTATTTCCACTTTTCCTTAATTTACGTTGAGTGTCGAGGCTAACTAATGCCTATATAATGTACAATTTCGGACATGATGAAGGACAATAAGAACACAATCAATTTTCTTCTCTACATATATCATCGGAGTTCCAACTGTCCTCCCAAAATAACTCCATTGGTTATAAAACACAGGAGTAGTTGCATATTTTTTGTCCATGGAAGAACGTGAATCATTGACATAAATAGGAAAAATTCGGAAGCAAAAGTGGTTTCAATTTACTTGTTCATAACAAAGATCAAAATCTTGAGCGAGTATTGCCATAGCATTGAAAACCATCCCAAATACATACAACCAGAAGTTAAGAACATTAATGTTCCTTGAAGGCCGTTTCTTAATTATAGCCTCGAAAAACAATAGCAAATATGAGGCCAAATTAGTTCTAACATATAATTTTTCACAAGAATTTTCAAAGAATACGAAATGGAACGTCAACAAGAACCAAAAGGGATTCTTATGATAATGGTGTTTATAAGCAAAAAACAATACAATTCCAGCACAACATTACAGGCTGCAGAATTTGTAATGCACTAACTGCTTGTTTTTTATAAGAAATAATACTCTTCTGAAGATAAAAAGATGTATTACAAATTTACCTCGGTGTAGACTCCAGCAAAACCACTAAGAAGAGCCATGATCTGAAAAAATCCACCAAGAATCACTTAAATAATGTTTAGACTTTAGACCTTGGATTTTAGTCAGGAATACTTTAATAAAAATATTTTCTCTTCATCTGATTTAAAAGAGAACACAACAGCCATGTGGATACAATAGGGAAGTCATTTGCTGACTTATAACTCATATTTATTTCTTCTTCCATAATTAGCGACAGAATTTGATGAGTTAGTAAAATGGTTAGTTTCTCATGATTTTGCTTTTCCATTTCACTTTCTCCTGGTAAATCATAAGATCAAACTGGGTATATAAGTAATTTTAAGAAAAAAAGAACAAAAACCAAGTAAAAAGGAATTCATTTTGTTCCTTTGACGAGTAATCGTGGATTGATATTGATATACTGTCAGATTTCAGTTTCTTCAACTTACAATTGCCATCAGCCAACCTCAAAAGGTGTTTGCAACACTCGATCGAACTGCACACAAAATGAGATCCCATAAAGACACAGACTATACACATGATCAGGGTTCCAAGAAATAGAACAAAAAGAAAAACTGGAAGGAAAAACATACACTTAAGGTCAGAGACTCATTGGCATGCTATATTGTTTAAGTACAGTTGGGGCAAAGTAGTGTAGCAAGAAACTTTATCCATTGGGATCACTTATGAAACTATTATCAAATTAAATTTTTAGATCAATACTTATAATACTAAAGAAGGTTAATACGTAGCCTAATATACATCAATCAAATTAATATGCTAATCCCTCCCCCAAAAGAAAAAAAAAAAATACCAAAATATAAATGAAAAACTAAAATAAAAACAAACAAGAATAGAGCAAAACTTGCAGGTGACTTTTTGTTGTCCTTGATAATAATGAGTCAGAAAATATGGCTTATGACCGCAAACGATGGTGCGATTTGATCCGTATAGCCGACCCCACGTAGTGGGATTAAGGCTTAGTTTGTTGTTGTTGTTGTTGTTGATAATAATAATAATGAGTCATAAAACGTATCTAACACTAGCAGCCATTTAAACATGCATTACCCAACTAATTTTTCCCTCTGCTTTTTATACACTTGAAGCAAATGAAACACACTCTACAGTTTCTATAATTTCAAGTTTGACATGCAATTAAAATGTCAATATGATATTCACATTTGACCGACAAGTAACGTGTCAAATTTATCCCCTCTTCAAAAGCGTTAGCCCCCTTCTACGATTCTTACATTACCCAACTAATTCTTCCCTGTACTTTTTATACACTTGAAGCAAATGAAACACTCTCTACAGTTTCTTTAATTTCAAGTATGACATGCAATTAAAATGTCGATATGATATTCACATTAGACCTACAAGTAACGTGTCAAATTTATCCCTTCTTCAAAAACTTTTGCCCCTTATATTGGATTCTTATTTCAAGCGGGTAAATAAAACGTTGTTTGTGAGTGCTTCATTAGAAAGAAGTAAAAATTAAGCAGTCAATAAAACTTACAGTGCCTTACGAACAATGTATATTCTTAAAGAAAATAGAAACACTTGGTTTTATTTTTTTAAAGTTTGATTTGCAATTAAAATATCAATATTACATTTACATTTGGTCTGCCAGTACAATGTCAATTTTGTTCCCTCATCACTGAGTGTGATCCACTTCTATTGATTTTAATTCTTCATTAGGGCCAATTAAGCCGCCTCTAACTTTATTATATCTTGCATGCATGAAATTTATCAGGTGGTTAACTAACCCCCACGAAGTCGGAGTGACTAACACCGCTTGGCCAAATAGAAAGCATGCACAAAGTTTACATCCTCCTATCATTATCTTGCTATGTTTACATAATCAAGGAAATTCACTGCGTGCATTATTAATATTATGGTGATCCCTCTAAACCATGCTTGAATACAATAACACAGAGATATAACCATAACATCCTTACTTAGAATTAAGTTGTGCGGTGGTGCACCCAGCACACAATAAAATGAAAGCAGCCCATTGAATTTCACTCAACCTGGAAAAAAAAAAGATCAGTTAATGTTTGTTTGAGAAGACTATATCATCCATCCTCCACCACCTTCTTGTCCATAAACACATGAAAATTGATTAAATGTTATTTTTGCGGGTATAACATCACAAATATCTAGAATTTTTAACACTAATGCCCCCCTCAAAGGAGGAGTGTCAAGTAGAGACTTTTTACATTTAAACTTTAAAGTCAATAACAGTACGTTGAGAGGAATAACTTACTTTTTCTTGAGAATGATACGGTACAACACACCGGTGCTGATAATGTTAAAGTTCTTTAGTATTTGGTAACCTGGAGCATCCACATATGCAAAGATGTAGTACTGCCACAAACACACATATTTAGGAATGATTGATGTAGTACTGCCACAAACACACATATTTAGGAAACAGCATTATGCAGAAGGAACTAAAACTGCGGAAATATTCAACAGACGCGAGACTGAAAACCTACTTGAAGTAAATTCTTGATGAGGTAAAGAGCGGCAGGAATGGGGTATACACTAACTTCATCCCATGACGTACTCAACCTATAGTGGCAGTGGACATTGAAAACAGGAAAAACAAATTTAGTTGATGGAGCAAAGCAAATCTCCTGTCAAGGTCAACAAAAATTAAAAGTATTATAGCTGTATCAGAAGATGCCCCCACCCCTCCCCCCACCCCCAACAAACATTTGTGAGAGCTTTAAGTTTTGGCCTACATTCGTAAACATTTGCTGAAAAATGGTGAAGGGGCAGAATACAAGACATAGTTGTGCTCGAAAATGGTAAAGGGACCGTTTCAGTTATGCTTCCTTAATTCTTTTAAAATGTTCTCAAGAAAAAAATTCATTGACAGATGAACATATGTGCCCAAATACTTGATATATGTTGTTCTGTCAATTAATGAAAAATGAACGAAAGTCGGGAAGGGGAGAAAACCTGTTATCCTCAGTAACACCTTCATTCCTCCAGATCCTTGTCAGGGCTGCAAGTGATAGCGCACATTTCAAAGCCTCTACCTGGTCAGCAATAATCAATTAAAGACCAAA
>JABTTQ020000350.1:600000-887076 GCA_016081115.2 Rehmannia glutinosa | reverse complement strand
ATCTTTAAGCTTTGAAATGTGGTTGTTTGATTTTCGTTTGCTCGCGAAAGCGTGAAAATATCGCGCGTGTTTTCTATCTCTTCCTTATACCAATGTTGTTTGGCTTTTGTTTCCATTTAATGTCCAATTGATCAAGAGATAAATCGAGTTGAATTTGCGGTGGTGTAATTACGATTTTGTGTCCTTTGTGATTACCCCATTTTTCAGAATATTGATTCTGCTTTTGATGCCTCAATTTGCTTGTTAAGATCCTTTTGGCTATGTCTACTCCAATTAAGGAGACCCAGAGCGATTTCGAGCTTCCCGGGGAGGTCGGCTATGGTGTTGTCCCAATTTTGTTTGATGACCTCCTCAAAATTTTTTACTTTTACCCAAAGCCTCAAAACGGAAGATACGGCGTCTATTATGTCGGAATAGATGAGGATTTCGGTCTTTAACTTGGATATGGAGGAGAGAGTGGTCGGAGAAAGAAGGTGGTGCGTGGTTGACTCGTGTCCACGGGAAGAGATCATGCCATATCGGATTACATATAAACGATCAAGTCTAGCTCGTTGGGTGTGTGGGAAGTTAATAAATGACTCCATGTCATCGAGATCCTTCGTACCCCAAATCGAACATATTGAGATCTTTGAGAGTGCCTCGAGCGAGTTCCGTTTGCCATTTGCCAACGGGCGAGTAGCTGCCCGGAACTCCGATTGGGTTAACACCTCATTAAAATCTCCACATATAATCCAAGGCGACTGCGGTGGTGGCAATGTTTGAAGGTTATTCGGCTCGTCCTTGAAGATTGACATTTGGTTCATCGTAGATACCGCAAGCGAAATGATTTCCCCCGTAGTTCAACATCAACATCAATAAAGTGGTTCAAAAAGCTGCGTAGAGATCAGAAGTGTCTTTGTGCCAAAGAAAGCTAGCCCGCCCGTCGTCGACGACATCAACAAATACCATGGAAATTGAGAGTTTGTTTTAAATTGTCAATAACTCGGAGCACTTGCATTTTGTTTCGCACAAGAAAACCGATTGGGAGCATTTGCTACGGATATAACCCGTAGTTCTTGAATTGTCCTAGGATTCCCAGGCCCGGCAATTCAAGATATGATACTCATTGTGATCGTGGGATTGGCTCTCGCCAATCTCGCCGTGTACTTGATTAGAGATCGAGATGTATTGAAGGGTTGTTTTACTTTTCTTGCCAATGTTTTTCGTAGAGGATCCGGTGTGAGGATGTGTCGATAAAAGTGGAAGGAAGCTTTTTCGCTTTGAGGAGGAGTTGGAGTTTTGGGGGTGAGGAAGAGGTGGAGAGTTTTTGCGAATGGAAATCATACACACAGCTGGTTTGCGGTTTGGGGTATCTGTTCCATATGCTGAACGGGGACGAGAAAGGGTAGATGGGGTGAGAGGAGAGGAGGGTGGAATCTTTATTTTTACCGGGAGGGGTGGTGGTGAATGCGAGTGGTTCGATAGCGAGAATAGGGGTTGTCGGGGGAGTCATTGCTTGATATGGGTTCAATAGTGTTTTGGGTATTATTTGGAGATGTAGGGGTTGGATGATGGGTGGTGTTGAGAGAGTTTTTTATCTTTGTGGGTGGATGGAGTGCAGGATCGGATTGGAGTCGAGGAAGTCGAATTATTTTGTGCGGGGTTGGTGTGTTCGATCGGATAGGGGGGATGGTGGAGTTTAGATGAGAAGGTTGGGGTTGTGGGCATTTGTATGTTTGTTTTGAGGTGCGAGGTCGGTAGAAGGTAGAAGAGATGGAGTGATTGAGACGAGGGTTGGGTGGAAGTGGGTTGGAGGTTTCGAGGGATTTTGGGTGGTGTTTGTGTTTGTGAGTCCGGTGTTTTGATTTTGGTTGCGGGGCTAGTGAATGGGTTCGGCGGAGATGCACGCATTCATGGGCCATAAGATTACCGTGGATTTATATCACCGTGGGGCAAGGAGTCGTGTTTCGCATTCCCGGTCACCACGGCCTATGATTCCTCGCAGTAGCGAGCAGTTCGGCAACCTTTTCGTATTTTACCTAGGCAGAGTGTATTCGACTCCATTTAAAGAGGCCTTGATTACTCGTCGAAGGGGTTTTGGAGATATCCAGTTGACTCGAATGCGCAGAATCGCACTTTATGGCCAAACTCTTCGAGTCTACATCCATCATGATGAAAAGAGCGATGGTATTAGCCGATGTGGTAGCGAATTCCTATTCATTAATCGAGTGGGGCGTTGTGTAATCGATCCAAAAGGGACAGGTTGTAATGTCGGTGGATCCAATTTGTGCGCTGAGATTTCGATAAAGCGAGGAGTGATTTGCTCGAAGAGCCACGGGGATCCTGATAACCTTTTGTTTATCAATCTTTGCGAAATTGGAAAAGGGCGTTGTTATCTCCCAGGGGTTTACAAGTTAAGCCATGGCGGGGACCGAGTCGTTTAAACATGGGCGCGATGGAGTCGAAGTTGATGATCCGAGGAGAGGATTTTACCCACAAGGCAAATAGATCCATCAAGTTCCCTTAGTTGGTTTTGGTTCCAGGTGAAATAGGGGTATTCTCCTCGTCATTGAGGGTGAGGTTTGCGTAGAGGGTGGAAATATCTTCGGACATGGGAATAGGTGCGGGTGATCTTATCTTGATCGGGTTGCTCCCAATGAGTCAGTGAAGCCTTCCAGAGCGGACTGTAAAAACAAACAAACAAAGCCACGGGGAGGGGAGGTAAGGATGGGGAACGGAAAGGGGAGTGCGGGGAACCACGTGGACCGGCAATAGCAAAGGAAAAATCGGCGCAAAGGGACTCTATGTGGACCAAAACTGCGAAGTAAAGCAAAAGCAAAAAACACGGATACACGGACGAAGGTGGGGTATCTTTGAGAGGCAGCACGCGGGTGGATGAGTTGAGTGTGTAATGATGAGGGAATGTATCAAATAGGCGAAAACCCGGGGAGATCGAGTTATGGTGGATGAGTACACGTTGGGTCAGTGAGGGAGAATTTTCATCTTTGGGGAGAAGGGAGGATGGATTGGGCATGCGTGAGACGGCGTGAGGTACCCACCATGCGTCTGGGAACCCAAGACAGTCTTAAGCTAAGGAGAATCTCCGGACAGAGAATTCCTAGGACTAGTGTACTATTTTATATTGTTTGAGAAAAGGAAAGAAAAAAAAATTGAGACAAAAAAATAGGGCTTAAGCGCAAAATTTGGCCTATTCTTGGTAGGAGGCAACAATTTTGGTCCTATAAATATTTTATATAGTAATTTTGATCCCATTAGATTTTTATCTCATAAGTTATATTTATGCGTTGTACATGCAAGTTTTGATTTTTTGCTATTTTGGCGCCAACTAAATGTTTCAAATATTTCATTATTCCCATAATATCCATGTCATTTAGCCAAATGTTTATGACCGCTAAAAAGTTATATGGTTGAAATTATTATTTTTACTAAAGGTAAAATCCTCGGACTAGAGTTACATGACTAAGATTGTCAACTCCTAAATGTTACATGACTAAACCGTCCCCCTTCTCTCTCTCTACCTCTCTACCCTTCTCTCTCTAAAAAATCCTAAAACCTCTAATTTCTCTCCCTTTTCACTCATCCACCAGCCGCCCACCCCTTCCCCTCCAAAATTGATTTCTTCTCATTTGAGATGGAAGCCATAATGTGATCGGGTTTGTCGATTAGGCTCATCTTTTGTCACAAAAGGTCGCGACAAACCAGGAAATTACAGTCGCCCGGGCAACCTCCCATATGATGTTTTTCTACTCTATCTCAAGATTCAGGCTTTGGGTGTTTATTCATGGTGGCGGGCCAACTGTGCGGCAGAGCAGACATATGCGGGAGGCGTGATATCGGGATATGGGCCGTGGATTTGGGGGAGGATATACCTTTTTCTTTGAATACTAGGTTGTTGTTTTGTTTTATTTTTTATTTTTCTATTTTTTTGTTTCCTTTTTTTTTTTTCGGTTGAAGGGCAAAATCCGTAGCAAGTCGATTATGTATGTCTTACAATGCGTGATGGCGACTTGTGCCCGAATGTTCCGTGTTTTGCATTCTCCTTTGTGGAGTTAAAGTCTCTAGTGTAGGAGTGATATAGTTTTGGAATGTGATTTGGAATTGAATTATTTTTGCCAATCCCCGCGTGATTTCTAGTTAGTCAAGTCGGTCCATAGCCAAGGTGGTCACGATTGTCGTCATAGTTAAAGTATTTGAGTTGTTCTTATATAAAAGCTATCGATTGAGAAAAAAAATGTTGCGACTAATATTGCAATTAAGCCAAAAAAGGCGAATCATATCACACGCAATGACATAATAATAATAATAATAATAATAATAATAATAATAATAATAATAATAATAATAATAATAATAATAATAATAATAATAATAATAAGGGATAATCACAAAAAGTACCCCGAGGTTTAGCCTAATTACAAAAATAAACCGAGAAATCTTTCGAAATTACAAAAATTCCCTTGAGATTTCTGCTAATTACACGACCCTGACGAAATTATGAAAAGTCCATTTTGCCCATGCCTAATTTTTTAAAAAAAAGAAAAATTGAAGGAAAAATAGAAAATGTGACTGGACAAGAATATCCTACAAATCTTTGGTGCCTAAACACGAGGCTTTCACTTCATTTTTCCAACATTACACCATTATCTTCCAAAGCACACAACCCATTGAAGAAATCCAAATCCTCCCCATTTTATTACACCATTTTGTATTTTTCTTTTTTTTTTTGTTAAAAACTGATTTTGAGGACTTCTATGTTGTATTCATTATGGGCATACTGAAAACATGAGGCATTTTGTTGGGTTAGCACAATAACCGAGCTTGATATTTGATACTAAAGATTTTTGCAATTTTTGTGTATTTTCGTAAATTATGGAAAACCAGGAGAATTAAGGCCCATTTTTCTTTTTAAGTAACCATAAGGGTTATTTGTAATATTTTGGTTGGTGAGAGTTTTATGTGCTACAAATTGTGGGAAAATGAAAATATTTTAAACTATTGTTGAATTTAAACATGGTTGTTAGAATATTTGTAATGTTTGTTGAACATCTTTGTGTAATATGAAAATTATGTGCCTCTACACAATTTCGTGAGGGGTTGTTTGATATATTATTATAGGTTTAGGGGTTGCTTGTAATTTTAAAACCATAGTAGGGGATACTGTGAAATTCTAAAATTATATCTGGTGTTAAAACGAAAAAATTATATTCCAATTAATTGATTTTGTACCCATTTAACCTATGAATCAATATTTGTTCTGTGATATAATGATATACATAATACACACACACACACATATATATATATATATATTACTTACAGTTAGTTGTGTAATACCTTGATTTGCTATTTTTAGTACATTTTCTCTTAAAGTATATATACGTGACATAATAAAATTGTAACTATACTATGTATAATAATGATCAACTACACCATTACGTAAAGACTTAATTCAACAATTCACAATGTATGGTCTAATTCGACAATGGACAGAGGTATAACTACACTAAATAATTTGTTGCCGAAATTTCAATCAAAATTTCATTACTAAAAGTTACAATTACACCCCTTACCTTTTCAAAATATTACAAAATAGCCCCAAAGGGCACTTTTGTTTACTCATAATTAATGAATAGTACCTCAAGGGCATTCTTGGATTTCATCATTTTCCGTTAGGTCAACTAACATAAGGACCTAAGGTGTTGGACGGAATAAACCTCAAGGATATTTTTGTAATTTGAAAGTTTCCTGGGTTTTTTTTGTAATTAGGCTAAACCTCAGGGTACTTTTTGTAATTATCCATAATAATAATAATAATAATAATAATAATAATAATAATAATAATAATAAAGAAGATAAAAAAGGCTGATCAAGCTAATCCAAATATGGATTGACAGAGAACTAGAGATGAGTGTTAATAATTCAAATATTGCAGCATTGTCGGTAGCAGCATATAGTCGTTGAACTAATAATCAAGAGAAAAAGAAAAAGCATCTACGTTTACCGTATTCTTGTCATTTTCCGAAAATTTCCAACGCCAGTCCTAGCTTTGGTTTTGTCCGGCAGCCGCCGACCACCACCGCCACTTCATATTATTATTATTATTATTATTTTTCAATTAGTGGCATTAACAATAATGAAGTTTTTTAATGCTGTATTTGATGCTTAATTAGGTAAGGGTGTGACCATTTCTTGCCACCTGCCACCAAAAGGTTCGCTGTGGAAGATATTTTGGGTTTTGTGGTTTAAATGTGTAGAACATGAATAATAACTTCAACAAAAAGGAATCATTGTTGAGAATAATTACAATATGAAAGTATTACAAATGTGATTTAAGAAGTAAATTAAATGTACCGACTTAGCGAAGTGAAATACTTTGTTTAAAGGTAACCTAATTACCTAAAATAGAACATACGTTAATAGCCGTGTGATGCATTAAAGTATACGATATTTAAATCAGTTAGGTAACAGATACTAAAAAACTTGAGAGTGATATGATGTAATTTAAGAATAATTGTAAGTTACCTTTTACATAAATTCTCGTGTCTTTTTATAGTACTGTTCGTAGTGGCAAAATCAAGCCTGACCCATGGGCCGGTCCAACCAGCCCGAGGTTTGGGCTGGGCGGGTTGTAGTTTTTAGGCACGAAGAAGTTGGGCCTATTTTAGCCCAGAATGGCCCGATGGCTTGGTATAGCCCGACTTTTCCGGACCGGCCGAATTTTCCTACATGACCCGACCAGAAATTTCGCAAAAGCCACAAAGATCTTCATGGTATTTTAGCAAGTTCTGATGAGACGAGATCAAAATGGTAATTTCAACCTATATGAGGGCAGTATGGTAATTTCACTATCACAATTGTATTTCAGGTTCAGGTTGGCTTTTGCATCATCCAAAGAATCTAAACAGCAGATTTGCTTTCTTATCTGAAATGCCAAACACATGAATGTCCCATCCCATCATCATTGACCAGCCCATGTTATATGTGTTTCATGGTTTCCATGGATGAATGATTATTATTCATTACTGTAAATTTATTTTTATCTTTCTCTTTTCTTTCAATTGGTGGGACTTGGGAAAGGAAAAAGTGAGTTGACAGGGCTACGTACGGAAAGTGAAAATTTACCCTCATCTGTAAATAATATAATAGCTGGAGGGATCAAAATATATTAGTGGGAAATTTTCTTTTATTCCCACCATAACAAGCTTTCAATTCTATCCACTAAAATATAAATCACAATTTTATTTTGCATCCATCTACTAGAAATCAAAGAATTTAATTTCCCACATAGATGCCAAATAAGTTATGTCGAGGGAATGTTGAAAAGAATGGAATCCAATTCCATATGTGCAAAATGTGGATCTTAATTTCATTTTATCCCTTTCCTTCAAAAATTTCATTTTCTCCATGTCATTGAAATCTAGATCATCATATGACTAAAATGTAGTTTATCATATGCAAATTCTAAAACAGTAGGATTAACAGTATAATGAACTCAATCTAAAGTCAACTCGGGATCTTGGGCTTCGTTGATATTCTGTGGCGAGACGCATGAAGGCTCCGGATGAGTTAATCCTTAAGAAAAATAATAATAACCTCATCGCTCATATTTCTTCAACAATTTCCCAAGTTTCCAAAAAAATCCAAATTCCAAAAAACATCCAAAATCATGTCACTATCATTAACAATGATTTAATATAAATATCTAACAAAGGTCCAAAAAAGGAAGTAGGTTTTTAAAAATCCTTTTACAAGTTACACCATCCCAAGAAGATTTTGTTGACTGTTTGAATTCACGTCCAAAACTCTATCATTAATAATAGATTTTGAGTTGTCTATTTTTACAATAGTTTTCGTACTTCTATTCAAAATTATTGATTGTATTTAACTAATTAGTCTTTGACAAATTTAATTAATTAAACTTTAAATTTTAACTAATTGTATGATTGAGCCTGTCATTTCCGTCATATCAAACAAACTTTTCTATCATTAATGAAGAAATGGAAACATCAATGAAAAGTAAAACATTAAGGTAATATAATTGATTATCATCCCTATCATTTTCGCTACGTATTTTTTAGCTTATCTTTTTTGAAGGTGTTAATTAGTTAATTACAAGTATTTGTAGCTTTGCACTTCATATCATAGTACTTACTAATTTAATAAATCGAGCTTGAAATAAAATAAAGTGTATTATAAACACAACGAATATAGTACCTACTAAAAAAAGCAAATAAAGATTGTCTACCTCCAATACCAACAAGATTTTGTAGTTCTTTGTTGCATGTGGGCCCGTCCAGGTTTAAATGTGATGCGTCTATATTTGGGTTAGAAGGGGCCTAATTTTAGAGATTATTGGACCCGGAATTGTATTTGTCTTGGAGTTAGTTTTGGGCTTCAATCTGGATAATGGACCCAAAGAGAAATGGAGAACAACAACCAGTCGTGGCCCATTATATATAGACCAAGTCTTTCAATGTTCTATTCCATTATAAAATCCCAGGTCCAAACCCATGTTCTGTTTTACTTTTTCTTCTTTTTTGTTTATTATTATTATTATTATTATTATTATTATTATTATTATTATTATTTTTTTTTTAAGAATAGGATCAGAAAAATGAGTGTGAAATTACAAGCTTAAACCCTAAACCCTCAATTCATCTTCTCCAGTTCAAGTCAAGTTCTCCGCCACCAACGGCCGACAAGAAACAGGAAAATGGTGAAGGCGTACCTACGGTACGAGGCGGCGTCGGCGTTCGGGGTGATAGTGTCGGTGGATTGTAACATAACATACGACAGCTCCGGCAAGCACCTTTTGGCGGCGGCTCTAGAGAAGCTTGGCGCGTGGCACGTCCGTCAGGGAATCTGCACCAAGTCCCTAGCTCCCCCCTCCTCCTCCTCCCGTGGCCCCTCTCTAGCCGTCACCTCCATTGCCTCTTCTCCGTCTTCTCTAGTAATAGTTCTTAACAACATCTTTATTTTAACGCATTGCTTTCTCAAACACTAACTGGAACCGTATAATTATTATTTGTTGTTTTATAGATATTCACGAGCATAATTTCTCTTGATGACATTTGTGTGCATGAATTAAAGATGGGGCAATTCTTTTTAAGATTGTGAGTGGACGAACTATGTATTTTCATGGATGTTAGACGTAATAAGGAAGCTTAGGTAGTGAAGAAGAGGTTATGTTTTGTGCATTTCCTCTTGTTGATAGAAAACATGTTTCTCGTTACAACAGTTATTGTATTTGTTTGATCAATGATGGCTCTAGCTGTGGGCAAATTATTTCAATAAAAGAAGTGATGAAGAATGTACTTTTAAATTATTGTGCTGGAATATGATTAAGTGATAACGGGTTCGGGTTTGCAGATTGCAAGTGGCTATGCTGATGGTGCTGTAAGAATATGGGATGGTGAGAAGGGAACATGTGAAACCACTTTGAATGGACATAGATCTGCTGTAACAATCCTTCAGTACAACAAGCTTGGATCTTTGCTTGCCTCTGGAAGCAAAGACTGTGACATCATCTTATGGGATGTAATTGGTGAAGCTGGGCTCTTTCGCCTTCGAGGGCATCGTGACCAGGTTTACGTGATTTCTTCAGGAGATAGTGTTTTTTTTTATGGTACTTTAATTTTGAGATAGCAGGATTCTCATTATTGCTCCTTTGCTTTTATAATGCAGGTCACTGACCTTGTGTTCCTGGATTCCAGTAAAAAGTTGGTTAGTTCATCAAAAGACAAGTTTTTGAGGGTTTGGGATCTGGAAACCCAACACTGTATACAGATTGTTAGTGGTCATCATAGTGAAATTTGGTCAATTGATCTTGACCCTAATGAAAGATATCTAGTCTCTGGGTCAGCAGACCAGGAGCTCAGATTTTACTCAATCACTAATGATTTGGCAGATCGAAAATTTGGGCTGGAGAAAATTGAATCTGATGTCGACAATGGAACTGCCTCTGTGCCGAACAAATGGGAAGTTTTGAAGCATTTTGGTGATATACAGCGTCAGAGCAAAGATAGAGTTTCTACGCTGCGGTTCAGCAAGTCTGGAAATTTGTTGGCTTGTCAAGTTGCTGGGACAATGGTGGAGATATTCCGTGTGTTGGATGAGTCTGAATCCAGACGCAAAGCCAAAAGAAGAATCAACAGGAAGGAGAAAAAAATTTGAAAGGAAAAGCTGAGACTACGGAAAATGGAAATATGATTGTCGAAGTTGAAGAGGGTGGTGAGTTCCTTGTTACAGTGCCTGATGTCTTTAAGCCTCTTGAGATTATACGAGCTAAGAAGAAGATATGCTCTATGTCTTTCTGTCCTATAACTCCGAAAGGTTCCTGGCAACCTTGGCTTTGTCTTTAAACAATAATTTGTTGGAAATTTATTCAATTGAGAGCACTTCGGCTACAAAACAAGTTCCATTGAGCTCCAGGGACATCGTTCTGATGTGAGAAGTGTCACTCTTAGCTCGGATAATACTCTTTTGATGTCGACAAGTCACAGTGCTATTAAAATATGGAATCCTAGTGCTGGAACTTGCCTTGAACTATCGATTCAGGATATGGATTGTGTGGCCTCTTTGTCCCTGGTAATAAATATGCAATTGTTGGTACAAAAAGTGGGGCGCTGGAAATCATTGATGTTGGGAGTGGTACTTGTGTGGAAGTAGTTGAAGCTCACGGTGGCTCTGTCCAGTCTATTGCTGCAACAGCAGATGGTTTCGTCACAGGGAGTTCAGATAAAGATGTCAAGTTTTGGGAGTACCAAACTACGCAAAAACCTGGTCAAGTGTGTGCTAGTTCTTGTTCACTTTTCTCTTCTTATTTCTTTGAATTAATTTTTGTCCTTCAACTGAACCTTCTAACGATTGATTATCCATGCTACTGACTGTTTTTTTTTTTTTTTTTTTTCCTTTATGATGCATTTTTATAATAGCTAAACATATGTTAATAATCATTTTTTGATTGCTGTTGGTTCTACAGGATTATAAACATCTGACAGTGTCTCCAGTGAGGAATCTGAAAATGAATGATGACGTTGTAGTGGTCGCTGTCAGCCCGGAGGGTAAACATATTGCTGTTGCCTTGTTGGATTTCACAGTGAAGGTTGAATGACTTTTTTAGTAAAACTCGTTCATTTGTTTTACTATATGCCGTTAGATACAATGCCCCAAATGGAGGGTAATCACAAATCAGCATGCAGTAAACGTCTTTGATTGCTCCAGAAAAAAATGTTACTACATATAACATTCATTTTGGGCAGATCTGCTCAAGTCTAGAGTCACAAATTTACTGATGAGCTGATTTGGCTCCGTGTATTCACTAATTGCGTTTACTAGTGTTTAGTCCATACTCAAGTTTTTAGTATATAAAACGATTTTCTTTCTCCGTGTGGATGAGTGGCTAAGATCATTTCCCCTTTCATGTTGACATTCCTCATTTCTCTATTGTGTTTGTGACATAATCTGAGCAAAAAAGTTGGGTTGGTATTACTGAGTGGTGAAATCGTTAATTCTCTCTAAAGCTGTAATACTTGATGAAATCTTCTTAATTTATTTCTAATCGTACTATGCTGTCATAAATGATTCAGGTCTTCTTCATGGACTCGCTTAAATTTTTCCTCTCCTTGTATGGCCATAAGCTGCCTGTATTATGCATGGACATATCTTCTGATGGGGATTTGATTGTTACTGGATCTGCGGACAAAAATTTGAAGATTTGGGGTCTGGATTTTGGTGACTGCCATAAGTCTCTTTTTGCTCATTCTGATAGGTACTTCAACACTAGCTACAAGAAATAACCCTCTACCTCCATTCATTCTCTTTTCCACTCTCCCAATCCATAACACTGAGTGGTTTGTTAAATCTGAAATGCTGTTTTTATTGCAGTGTCATGGCAGTTAAGTTTGTGAAAAATACCCATTACATGTTTAGTGTGGGCAAAGATCGCCTGGTGAAATACTGGGATGCAGACAAGTTTGAATTGCTTCTAACTCTTGAAGGTCATCATTCCGAAGTCTGGTGTCTTGCAGTCAGCAATCGTGGTGATTTTCTTGTAACAGGTTCTCATGATAGATCTATTCGCCGCTGGGATCGTACTGAAGAGCCTTTCTTTATCGAGGTATTGCTTTGTATACAAGCGATTCTCTTAAAGCTGCAGTTTAAATGTCATGACTTCTGTTACCTTATCTAAGCGCAATTTTCTGGGAGCTTCTGTTTGATTGTGTGACATCCTAATCTAAGTCCTGTTGCTGGGAATTTTTGGTTGGTGTGAGATATCTTGTGATGTTTTCAAAGTTTGTGTCCATAGAGGTGACAATTGTATTGTATTTTGCAGGAAGAGAAAGAAAAAAGGCTGGAGGAGATGTTTGAGTCTGACATTGACAATGCGTTTGAGAATAAGTATGCACCAAAGGAGGAAGTTCAGAGGAGGGGCTGTGGCATTATCAGGAAAGAAAACTGGAGAAACTGTGACTGCAGCTGACTCTATTATGGAAGCACTAGATACAGCAGAGGAAGAACTGAAGCGTATTGCTGAACATGAGGTGTTTGTAATATATGTTTTGTAATGTGGGGTTCTGTTAACTGATTGACAATCAATGCCTGAATCTCATGTGCTTATCTATGTTGTTTTTCTCGTCGTTACTGATGCTCCTTGGAGTTGAGGCCAGCCTATAACGAGCTAATCTTGGATGCAGGATACATTTTGAGTATTTATTTTGAACCCCTTTTTGTTGATTTTCAGGAGGAGAAATCAAAAGGAAAGCTGCTGATTTCAGGCCAAACATTCTTATGCTTGGTCTTTCTCCATCTGATTATGTTCTGCGGGCAGTTTCAAATGTTCACACTAACGACTTGGAGCAGGCGTTGCTAGTAAGTTTGGTGATATAGCTTATATTTTTGAAATCTTGTATGTCTTACCGAAATAAACTGCAATTTTCCTCCTAGTTGGTGTCTCGGTTCTTTTATTCTTTCCACCTGTCATGTAAGAACCTGTGATTAGAACTTAAGTCTCAGTTAATGAGGTATAAGAAAGAACACATTATACTTTACTTATTGTAGCTTTAGAAATTGCACTGTGACCATGTCTTTGGCTTCTGGTGGATATTTTGTTTACTATGGGAAACTAGCATTTTCTCAGTCTAATTTCCTATATTCCACATTTGGAGGAAGAAGCTTTATTTACTCTTTTGTGTATTCTTGCAGGCTCTGCCATTCTCAGATTCCTTGAGGGTTTTGTCTTATTTGAAAGACTGGGTCGTGTTCCCTGATAAGGTTAGTGCGTCTTAGACGCTGAGAGCTGTCATCATGCATTAGTTAGGGGCATACCATTTTATCGAATAAGTAGATCCCTCTATCCTTAATCCATGTTCTTTACATGTGAAAATGTTAATTATTGAGTCTGTTATATTATAACATTAATTGCTTGTCATAAGTTCTACATTCGTAAACGGCGTCTTTATATCTGCAACTTGTAGATTTTGTTCTAACTTACGAACCTCCTGACTGCAACTAATCAATATGTGCCATTCGGCCCATTCCAGTCTTGTACATCTACAAGTGTGATCACTTTGTTCCTTCCTTCTCAAACTCTGGGTTTTGGAGTAGCTTTTCTGTTTTAGTTCTTATCTAGCATGCACTTATCCCAGCACTTGTTCTTGTGCATATTTTAAATACATTCCAAAAAGTCTATGAAGCGTGGATTATTAATTGAGACTTTCAGGGTGAATCACATGTCCATGTGGGATTTTAAAACTTTAAACTCCTCATCAAGTTAATGATTATATGGACCTTTTTCGTGATATTTAACCTAGCTGGTGAAAACCTCAACTCCTCGGCCCTGTCGTAGATAGCAATGGTTTTCTCATTAAGGTGGATTGCAGACTGTAGAAGCAGAGATTACTGAATTTTGATGTGCTTGGTGGATAAATGATAGCAAGGATGACCTTATTTATATACTGTGGCTCTGATTACATGCTTGGTCTAAAAGTTTGATCAATGGATGAGGGTTGTTTTTCTTATAATCAGTAACATATTTATCATATCATTTTGTTTTGTTTTTTTTGCCAGGTTGAGCTTGTGTGTCGGGTTGAAACTGTGTTGTTGCAGATCCATCATAACCAGCTAACCTCTACTGTGTCTGCAAGACCTGTCTTATCTCTTCTCAAAGACATATTGCATCCAAGGGTTAAGGTAATATTCTGAATGGAATATCAAAACAGCTTCTGACTGAGCTTTTAAGCTATTTAGAGTATTTTACCTTGAGAATTGATGAATACCAAAGACGAGGACTTGGGCTCTTACCAGAACTGGCTAGTGAAATAATTTTTCTTACTGTTAATTGTTTGTAATTGGTTTGTCAATTTTAATTCTTAAATTGAATCCATCCATATAATATGTTTAACATTCATAGTTAAAATAAAATATGTTTCACCTGATTGAACTGTGATGTTTTTGTCGTGACAGGAATGTAAAGATACCTTAGGCTTCAACTTAGCGGCAATGGACCATCTAAAGGTAATAACATCTTCACCCACAATTTACGGCATCTGATTTTACTCGATCTAAGACCCACTTTTATATTGTCCCAGCAATTGATGGCCGCAAAATCTGATGCACCATTTCGAGATGCAAAAGCTAAATTACTGGAGATACGTTCTCGTATTCGCAACAAAATGATGGACGTATGCAAACGAAAGAAAAACGGAGGAGAAAGAAAAAGCAGAAGGTGGATAATGGGCACGTCTGGTCGTGATTTGCAGATACTCTGTATTCTTCAATAGATCAGAGTGTACGGGACAAGAAAGAAGCCCATTTGCTGCAACTGTCCAGGCTTTGGCCCCATTATATTGCAAATTTTGTTGATTGAGCTTAAAATATCGGTGACAAGTATTTTTAAGTTTGCTGTGATGTTGTTGTAAATAGATCTTGAGGAACAAAACGGATTACATGTTGCAGCTTTAAGGTCTGTAGCAAATTTTTGAGCCAGGAAAAGATTATTTAATTATTGCAACATCTCACACATATTTATCTTGGAAATAGGAGCACACAATTTAACTGGCAGAAGCAATGAATAATGATTTCCTTTTTCATTTAAATATAGTTTACAAAGAATGAAAAAATAATTAATGGAATTAATTTTCCTTACATGATTATATCACGATATCCTTGAATATAATATATTCAAAAGCCATGCCTGAAGAGATTGATCATTACAACCTGGGCTAAAACACCCTACTTTGATCGAGCCCATGTTGAAATGATTCCGAAAAAGGTTTGTTCTTCATATGAAGTTTTTGCCTTCAAAGGTCTGACCAAATTGCCAGTCCTTGGGGGCAACTTTCCTGGAAGTTAATGTTTCGCCATCACTTATGGTGATTCGAAAACTCAGCTCTTTGCCCACAAGTTTTGCATTGGTCTCCCATTTCTGGCCCCAATTACGACTCAAACTCGTCCATGCTAGGCTTCCGCCTTTCACCTCCACTTTCGTCACGTCTCCGGCGCCGCCCACATTGGCAATCAACACCAGAATGAAATCAGGGTTCCCCGTTATGGTGAAACGAATGCCTCCTTGTTTCTTGCATGGAACCCTAAATCAAAAACAAAGAAAAAGAACTCAAATTCCATTTGTCACCTTTTTTTTTTCCCTCCACATTACATACACAAGAATTTAGGGTTAGTTAAAAAAACCCTTGAAGTTTAGTCTAGTTACAAAAAAACTCAATTATCTTACAAAATTACAAGTAGTGCTGTTCGAAATCGGTCATGCGAATATCTTTCTGAGTTCGCTATTCGAAAAGAAAAAGGGGTTTGAAATAACCATAACAGTTCATCATGCCAACTGTCCACTCAATCAAGTGCAGAAAACATAGTAGCCACATTAGCCCCATTGACATTTGTTGCTATTTTATAAGCTGCACCCTAGGGCTTTTGTTAACAAATACAAATCTCAAAAATGTTTGCAATATCTTAAATGGATAATTACAAAAACACCCCTGAGGTTTGGGCTAATTACAAATAAACCCAGAGTTCTTTGAAATTTATAAGAAAATTTGATTTTGTCCTACATTTTTCCCGGTAATTTTCAAAAATATTTCAGACATTTACAAAAATATTACGATTACCATCCTTATATTTAAGATAAAACAAATCCTGTCAGGTTTTATATATATATATTTTTTTTTTGTAATTTTTGAAATATCTCTGGATTTTTTATAATTAACCCAAACCTCGGAGGTGTTTTAATAATTATTCTTATCTTAAATGTATATTTATAATTTTATGGGATAAGTACAAAAACAACAATGAGATTTGGGGTAATTACAAAAACTTAGAAGTGATCACAAAATCAGATATCACGGGGTTTTGTAATTTTGAAAAATATTTGTTTTTTTTGTAATTAGCACAAACCCTAAGGATTTTTTTATTTATCCCTTATAAATTTATAGATAACGGGAGGCGGCGTAGCCAGGGGGGCCACCTCGGTTCCCGCTCACCCCAATTTTTTTTTTCCCATTTTTTACATGGAAAAAAAAAATTATATATATATATATATATATATATATTAAAGGGAAAATATAGTTGAACTAGGGGAAAAATATATTTTGGGCTAGGGAATATCAGGCAGGCTAACTACGCCCTGACTGGAGTTTTTTAAATTAGGTTAAATCTCTTGACAATTTTTGAAATTTTCCCCATGAATTTATAAATGGATTCAGAAAAAAAAAAAACATGTATACCTTCTATATTGAACAGGAACAATGCCAGCTTTGTACTCAGCAATCTGAAGAAACGCAGGCTGGGACAAATCGAAATGCTCGTTGGGCGTACTGCACCAACCCGTCGGAGGACAAAAGTTGGTTGCGGTGACGAAGATGGAATTTTGGCCTGATTTACACCATTCATTTCCTTTGGCACATTTGATCTCATAACAAGCTCCACATGTTTCTCCATCGTTAAATAATGCGGTGCTCAATGCCGTTGTGTTCAATCCGTACATTTCTTTAACCTGCTCTTCTTCATATCCACACGCTCCTCCTGCATCATGATTTCATGTGTTATTATACAATTTTTTTTTAATAAATTGGGAGTATCGATCGGGAAGGGAGTGGATAAATTTGAAAAAAACTGAAAAATATAAGATTACAACCCCGATCAACACCATTGTAAGGGTAAAAAGATACTGTGCAGCCTACAAACTCGTGGCATGTGTTATTATACATTTGAAACTAAAGGAATATAAAAAAATTAGGGATATATGATTACAAAAATATTCCTGAGGTTTGGGCTAATGACAAAATCCCCAGAGATTTTTGGAAATTACAAAAATCCTTAATGTTTGATTAACGCTTTACGTTTATCCCTTCATACCCCTAATACTTTTGGAAATATTACATTTACCCTATTAAATTTAAGACATAATCAAACCTCGAGGGACTTTTTGCTATTTTGAAACATTTCTTTTTTTTTTTGTAATTAGCCCAATCCTCGGGGTCTTTTGTAATTATCCCTACAAATTAAGGATGATCATAAAAACTACCTCCGAGCTAGATTTAGCCGATTATGAAAAACTCTAGTTATCTTTTGAAATTATAAAGTTTTTTCCGAGGTTTGTGTTTAACCCTTAATGAGGCTTCTTGAGAGTGCAATTTTGCAAAAGGGATAATTACCAAAAAAAAAAAACCAATGGTAGTTTCAAAATTACAAAAAGGCACCTATTGTTTGATTTTGTCTTTAAATTTAAGGAGGTAATTATATTATTTTTATAAAATATCGGGGGTTTTAAAATACTTTTGCTTATGAAGGGGAAAAATGTAAGACAAATCAAACCTCAAGAAGTTTTTTGCAATTTTAAAAGATCTTTGATTTTTTTAATTAGCTCGAACCTTAGGGAGGTTTTTGTAATTGTCACGTTTGTAAAATAAAAAACAAATGTAAAGAATTGATTAAAACATGAAGTACGTACCAAATGTTTCCGAGCCATCTTCTCCACCATAGAAGGTAGCATGAGCATCTTTCCATGGACCGTGTTTGGACATTTTTAGCCTCCTGCCATTTGGGAGGGCATGTGCATTGGCCAGCACAACCATTAGGATCACCAATGGTGATGACAAAATTAGGGCTTTTGAGGTTGATGCCATGGCTTTTGACAAGCAAATCATGAATTACACCGAAAAGATATATAGAAAGATTGAGAAGTTGAGAATATTATGGTACATCGCCCATTTGTCATATATATTAGCGGCTTTTGAGAATATGGATGAGATTAACATTGATTGGATAAAATAAAACTACATTTATGGGAAGGAACGAATTTCGTGCTACACTTTTGTCGTTCCATTATTTGCATGATGGACTCATGTTTATAAGATAAACACGTGACGTTGATTTTTAGATGTATATATATGTGTTTATCATCTAAATAGTGGAATTTAATGTGGAACTGGGAAATTTGGTTAGTTGTGAAAGATTTATGTTTAGATTTCATGATTGAAAATATCTAAAAGTATGTAATGTATAAAATCTTTTGCTTTGGGAATATGAATTGTGCAGGATACATAAGTGAAGTGTCTTAAATGCCCCTAACTGTTAATTAGAGATTTACTCATGAAATTAGGGGCCTCTTTGTTTATGTTTCCATGGTCCATTTCCGTTCTGGTTGGAAGAGTTGGAAATAGAATTTTGAGAATTTATTGGTTTTTGTGTGGAAATTAGAGATTTATTTGTGTCTTTCTAAAAAATAACAAGGGTATATTATGGAAAACTTTAAAGATGGATCAAAGCCCATATATCAGGATTGTCCAGTAGGTAACGGTTTAATTTTCTGGATTTAATAATGGACCTAAATCATTAATGCCAAACATTTGTCTCACTAGGATTACATTTTTTTGTATCCAATCATTAACCCCAAACTGGCCCATAATGTTTAAGTGCTTAAATTAACATCTATTGGTTACTGGAGAGTGGGATTTTACAATAAGGGATTTGATAGTAGACATTTTTAACATTTTATAAAAAATATTATGGTATTCTCTCCCTCCAAATATAATGTTCTGTGTAATTGTTTGAGTTTTATTTTCATTTTCTATATTTTTACTGTTTTTTTCAAGTGTATTTTTTAAAAATGAAAATGAAATGTTTAGTTGGATATTATATATGTAGAAATATTGATTACTGAATTAAAAATTATATATCTTAGTGTAAGAGTTAGAATTAGTGAATCTCATTAAATTCTCTTCTCTTATCGTTGAATTGAGAAATTATAATTTAATTATTGTGTGTCAACTTATATAAAGAAAGACTATTACTTGATTAGTTAGTGTAGGTGCATATCTAATAAATATGCAATTAAAAGTCTTGGGTCTCACCTTCATCTTCTTCGGTGTAGGTACAATCACTTTAGCAAGACATCCCCACATTCGTAAATATTTATAGGAAGGCTTTATTCCTTTCCACAATTCATAGGGGTTTTTATCTTCTTTCTTTCGGAGCATTTTATTTAAAAGGTAATTAGCCGTTAAAATGTCCTCACATGTTTTGAGGTAAATCATTTCATTAAGTGTACGGTTTTTTTCGTTCAGCAATGTCATTTTGTTGAGGTGAATAAGGTGTTGTTGTTTCGTGTCTAATTTCATGTTCGACACATAATTCAGCAAATAGTGATTCGTATTCACATCAACGGTCACTTCTTAGCACTTCATTTTCTTGTTGAGTTGATTATCAACTTTATTTTTATAGAGAATGAATTTCTCGATAGCTTCATCTTTACTTTTAAGAAGATATACAAAACAAAACTTTGTGTTTGTCATGTAACTCAGGGTAAATATCAAAAAAATTTACCCATTTTTTTTAATAAGTTGGGAGTAGTGATTGGAGGGGAGGAGATAATTTTCAAAGAAATTGAAAGATATAGGGTTCGAACCCTACCAACACCCTTACAAAAGGATGAGTGATACCACATGAGCTACAAGCTCATTGTCAAATTTTTACCCATTAACTAATAATTGCAAAACCGGTTATGTAACTTTGAGATGGTGGTATTTTAAGATTTTTTTTTTTTTGAAATTTAAAATTCTAAATTTTTGGTGCATTGAGGAGAGTTTTGGACGAAAAATTTAGAAATTGGTCAGTTCTTTGGTGTAATCACCTCACCACATCATGAAGATTTTCAATTTTGTGGAAAAATGCTAATTTGGATGCTTAAGGGCGTGTGGCATGCATTTTTCATAAGTTTATGATTTAATATTATTAAATTAAAAAATAACTTAATTAGCAATTTCACAGGAAAATTGAAAATCTCAATTTGAGGTGGTGAGGTGACAACTATGTCTGCAGCAATCTAGCCAATTTTTGAATTTTCCGGTCAAGCTCAATGTGCCGAATTTTTTAAATTAAAATCCTAAATTGCAAATTGAAAAAATAAAATTCCTAAAATGCCACCAAAGTTACATGATCAATTTGGCAATTAAACCTTAACTAATATTTGAAAATTTAGTGCAGCTTTAATATCAAAGGAATGTTGAAAGTTAATAAATACCCTTTCATCTTCCATTCAAACGTTACATAAATTTGAAATCCATTTTAAAATATTACAAAAACTTTAAAAATTATGCTTTCACTTTTTTTTTTTTTTTGTGAAGAACCATTATGCTTTCACTATTAAAAGTAAAATTCACTTTTTTACCATGATCACCACTAATGCATTCAGATAATTAAATTTCGCGCTAGCATAGTCTCTCAGAAAATATTGATATTCAAAATTTTACCAAAATGAGATGAGATTTTAAAAATCATTTAATCTAGGAAAAACTTAAATATATATATATATATATATATAATATAATTTATGAATTACATGGTGATTTCATATGTACGTTATTCAAGTGACATAAATTAATGAGCAAGTCTCTTGTGAGACGGTCTCACGGATCTAAAACCGTGAGACGGACCTCCTAAGGGCTCCGTCTTGAGAACATGAACCATGAAAATAAATTTAAAAATAATAATGAACCATGAAGAAACAAAAATAAACCCTAAAAACATGAACCATGAAGAATAAACCCGAAAAACAAAAATAAACCCAAAAAATAAAAAATAAACCCTAAAAAAAACTAAAAATCCTAAAAACCCAAATCAATTAAAAATAAACCCAAGAAACAAAATAAACCTAGAAAAACAAATATAAACCCTAAGAAAAATAAAATCTGAAAAAAAAAACCTTTAAAACTTTGTGTAAGGGCTCCGTCTCACGGATCTAAATCCGTGAGACCGTCTCACGCAAGTTTTTGCCTAAATTAATTAGATTTCCCAAATCCAATTTAAAAATTGCAATTTCCCTTCGTTTTCCGGTAACCACTGTTGCATATATATAACCTGCAATGCTGCATATCCATTACCATTGCATACAAACATACAATAGCAAAACACAATAGTAATTAATATCAACAACTTGAAAGTGATAGATATCTCTGATGGCAATTCAAATTTTACCTTCCCTTTTTCTCGCAATCTGCTGTTTTTACGGTAAGTTAATCTTCGTTAACTAGAATTAAACAAATATATTAATTTTAGCAAAATTAACTCACCATTAACAATTGCAAAATTAATTTGTAGGTGCCCATTCAAAGTATTCACCGTAAAAAACAATTGTCCATACACTATCCGCCCGCAACCTTAATCGGATCGGTGGGCCGGCCCAACCAACAGGGTTTGAATTGGCGCCCCAAGCCTCAAAAACTCTAAACATTCCTTCCCCATGGTCCGGAAGATTTTGGGCGCGATTCCAATGTTCAAATTCCGGCAAATTCACTTGTCTGAGTGGAGACTGCGGTTCGGGCCAAATTGAATGCAATGGAGCCGTGCAATACCCTGACTTCTCTTGTTGAATTCACTCTAGGAGGATCCAATGGACAAGATTTCTCACGATATCGGTCGGTTGATGGATTTAATCTACCCGATATGCATGCGACCGACAGACCCCAATTGTCCACAACAACTTGTCCAACTGATATTAATAACGGTTGTCCAAATGAATTGGCTGTTAAAGACCCAAATGGTGGAGTTATTGGTACGTAAAAGCGTGTGTTGCTTTTAATCGGCCACAATATTGTTGACCGGGCGCTTATAATACACCACCACTTGCAAGCTACAAATTGTTTGATAAATGGTTTTATCATGATTTTGATGATTTTGTTTTTATACCAAAAGAATGTTTTTAAAGGTTGTCCAAATACTCCTAAATGATTTAAATGGTTTTAATATTTTCCTGGAGTATTTCTACAAGTTTATTTTCGATATAAATTGGACAACACTTTTGATGATTTTGTGTTAATGTGTTTTTACACCAAAACAATGGTTCTAAAATATTGTCCTAATACTCCCAATTGGATTAAAATGTTTTTACTTGAATTTTTGGAGTATTTCTTGAGTTTTATTTTCGACAAAAATTGGACAATATTTACGTCTCTTGGTCGGCCAATCGCCGCCTATAGGGCAACCCGTGCACTGAAGATGATTTTGAAACAGAAAAATGAGACGGAAGAAAAATCAAGCGGTCGGCCAGGTGCATGCAGGTGTCGACCGATCCGTCGGCCGGTCGCCAGTCGACCGGTGCTGCAAGTGTGCAAAATCTCCCTGTTCTATTTTTGAAGAGGTCGGCCAGGCTAGGGGTGATGTCGGCCGGTCGAGCACCCCGGCCGCCCGTGTAATTTTTCAAGACTATTTCAAACGTCCTTTTGTGCACAACCTTATTCGCTTTAGTTTGTGACAAAAAAATTATAACCGTTGTGCAGTGAGACCATTAACCCTTAAAATGTGGGATTGTTCTATAATCGATTTTTGTATCCTTATGAGACAACCATATTTATTTTAATCTCTTTGTCTTATTTGTAGACAAAAGAAAACATGGAGGAGCCATGAAGGAGCCTATGTTGGAGGAGCCTTTGGAGGAGCCTATGTTGGAATTCAAATTTGAAGGCTCTCCTATAAATAGATGAAGGCTTGGGATCAAATACAAGACTTGATACAAACAACAAGAGATATCACAAGCACATAATCTTTGTTATTCATTTCAACATTCTTTTGTAATAGCCTAAATCTATCACTTTCACATCTTGAGGTCTAGGCTTTCATTCTTGATTACACTTGCACTTTTGAGTTGTAATATTTTTTCAAAGTGTAATCTTGATTGTAATTCATCAACCAAACACAAGATATCCTTGTGAGTGTTCTTGTGGTAAGAACACACTTGGGTGAGCTAGGTGTTAGGTGTAAGAAGATTGTGGTAATCTTCTTGTTGAGGTGTTGAAGAGTGTGGTGCTCTTCAAGGTGAAGATTGTGGTAATCTTCACAAGGTGCCGTTGAAGATTGTGGTAATCTTCAGTGAGATTGTGGTAATCTCAAAGGTGGTGTTGAAGAAGAGTGTGGTGCTCTTCAAGGTGTGTTGTAAGTTGGTGTTGTATTAATTTGTGGTAAATTAATAAAATCTTTTTCTTTTTGAAATCCATCCCGGATATCTTGGGGTGGTAGAGGATTAGGCCCTAGGTGGGTTGAACCTCTTTAAATCGGCGTGTGTTGTTTACATTCCGCACCTTTATTATTGTCTTTGAGCATTCGGTTCGAAAAAGAGGGCGAAATCGAAAAGATGGAGATAATCTATTCACCCCCCCTCTAGATTATCGTAGCCGCTTGGACTTACAAGTGGTATCGAGCCAAACTCTTTGGCAAGCTCGTTTCACATCGCGAGTGAAGAGAAACGATCGTCGGCTCTGAACGAAGCTCAACTTTCCACCTCCACCACCAAGCCACCTCGGTTTGATTCCAAAAATTTTATATTTTGGAAAGAAAGAATGGAATGCTATTTACAAGGTCCATGCGGGTTCGATATTTGGAACACCGTCATCAATGGAGAATCCATTCCGATGAAAGATACACCACACACCTCAAAAGGCTTCAAAAGCTCAATGATGAAGAGAAGAAAATCATCTCCTTAAATGGTAAAGCTCTTAATATTTTACATTGTTCACTTACCACTTTGGAATTTGATCATGTTGTAGGTATTCGGTCGGCACATGAAGTATGGCAAAAATTAGAAGCCATCTATGAAGTATATGCAAATGAAAGGAGCAACTCAAAAGCATCTACTTCACAAATGGATACAACATCAAATTCAACAACATGGTATAAGCCTTCTACAACCTCCCATGATGAACAAGTTGAACAATGCCTCATGGGCATCGAAGAAGAAAACGAGGTAAGTTCTAAACCCTCTACTTCTTATGATAGTGACTTGCAAAATGATTATGATGAGCTACAAGATGAATTCCAAAACTTACTTGTTAAATACAAAAATTTGAAAAAGGAATTCATTGTTTTAAAGAATGATAAGGATAGTTTATTTACTTCCTGAATCACTATCATGTGCTCACACCACCACTCTTGACAAGGTTAGAAACCTTGAGAAAGAAAATAAGACTCTTGTTGAGGATATAAATTGCTTGAAAAATGATTTATCTAAATCCAACTTGAGTCCGATAAGATGACCAATATTGTTGATTGTTGTGATAATTGAAACTAGAACTTGATCATAAACCTAAGGGTGTCAATCACATGAAAAGGAATCAAGTCTCTAAGACGTTGGTCATTATGCTCCTAGAATTATTACATGCTTTTATTGCGGTAAAAAGGGTCATACGGTAAATACTTGTCGGGCTAGAAATAGCTCCATTATTGTTGGAGACCTAAAAGTCTCAAGACTAATCCCAAAGGACCCAAACACATAAGGGTACCACAAAACAATGTCATATTAGGTACCGTGAAATAATGATCGAAGAAAATTTATACCGCCAAGAAGACATCAAATGACCGTTTCATTTGATCAAAGAAGGAGAAACTATTTTAAACAAAGCCAATTTCAAGAAGAGGTATAATCAAAAATGGGAAGAACACAATCCTTGAAATGGCAAAGACATCATCAACAAGATGATTTTCAAAGAAGAAGAGACTTTCAACAATGGGAAAGCAACAAACCTTGGAAATGGAGCAATCAAAGAAGTCATCATCAACAAAGTGACTTCTCGAGGGAAGATATCATCAACAATAGGAACGACACAACCCATGGAAATGGCGTAATTGGTAACCCGTATCTCCCTATTTAAATATGCATTTTATTTTGTTATTATGCATGCTTTTATTTGTGTCTTTTCAAAAATTTATTTATTTTATTAAGGTCTTCAATATATATTTGTGCTTTTAAAATTTTTTGAAAAAGAAGACCTTATATGATGTTTTTAAAACTCTTGTGCATTTTTATAGACTAAAGTGTGTTATCATCTCGTATGGATTTTTATGGCATGAGTTTACTTGTGATATCTTTTAGCATACACTTTTATCATTATGATTTGTCTAGATTTGTTTTGAGAATTGTGTAGGATTTACATATTTTCACAAATAGCCATTTTCATCATTATTTGTCAAGAAAAGGCATAAATTATCGAGGTACGTTTACTTGTGTATTGCCATATGCCTATGTGCTTGTTTTTTCATAGTGTTTCATACAAGTGTCATTAAGAGGATTTTTAGATTTTTGAAAGGCACTATTCGATATTTGATTGCACATATTTGCTTTGTCAACTCTTGTTCAAATACTTCTTTTAAATAAGGTCTCAACTATATGATATCAGATTTGCAAATTTCAAAAGAGACCTTTTATAGCTTTCTTAAGCTTATTTGAACTTGCATGATTTATTAGACTCTTGATGATATTCTAAAAGCATAGTATGTGCTTCTTGCTTCATGGTCTCTATATATAGTGTCTATTTCTACTATGCAAGATATTTTGTGATTGAGGCATGTTTTTACACTTGGGCTATTTTTCTTGCTTATATAAGCGATGCCGTTAATGAGTTTGTTAAGTTGTGTAGATGAGAAATGAAGTACTCCAAATATTTGGATGTAAATGTTCTATTATGAACACCTTAGATCAATTGGATGCCCTATGATGATAGTGATGAAGAAGATAAAAGGGTATTCCGGAACAAACTCGATGACCAAGGCAACATTGGTCGAACTAAGGCGAGGTTAGTAGCTCGAAGGTATTTTCAAGAAAGAAGGTAATCGATTTTGATGTAACATTTGCACTCATAGCACATTTTGTAGCTATTTGCATTTTACTTGCCCATTCTTGTTTTAAGAAAATTTCAAGCTTTACCAAATGGATGTTAAATCCAAATTTCTAAATGGTTTTATTCAAGAAAGAAGTCTATGTAAAACAACCTCCGGTTTAAAATTTTTCCAGGCCAAATGATTGTTTTTAAGGCCTTGTATGGTTTTAAAACAAGTACCCCGTGTATGGTGCGATAGACTTAGCTATTTTTGCTAAATGATTTTACAAAAGGTAAAGTTGATACTACTCTCTTTTTTTTTTGTGAAAAAGAGGCGATATTGTTTAAACTTGTGCATATTTATGAGAATATTTTTGGTGCTACTAATAATGAATATTTGTGCAAGATATGATTCTCTAAGTTGATGCAAGGTGTACTTGAAATGAGCTCAATTTCTTGCTTGGACTACAAATTATTCAATGCCAAGAAGATGGTTATATAAGAACTCTTGAAGGAGTTAAGCATTGAAGGAAGAAGAACCATCTCAACCTCTATGGCTAAAGATTGACAAAGGTTGAGAAAGGCATATCGGCCGACAAACAAATTCGAGGTATGTTTTCTTGTATTATTCCTATAGACTCGACATTCCATATGCCTTATGTCTATATGCTCGACTTCAAAAACTATCCCAACGAATCTCATTAAAGTGCTATTAAAAGAAATTTTCAAATATTTGAAAGGCACTTCTTCTTATGACTTGTTGTATCCAAAGATTTAAAACGTTCTTATTTTTTTCGGGATAACAAGTTTGGTATCTATTATACGGTTATTCGTATTCAAAATTTGGTTCGTCATAATCGAACTAAACCTATTGAGATTCAATATATTTTTAAGGGATTGTGATTTTTAACAAAAACTTGAGATGTGTTTAATTAGTCTCAAGGATAACTCGCGGACTTTTTGATCGTTAACACGAGTATTTTACCTCATTTCGAGCTTGATTATGACATAATGTATATTGAATGAGGTCTACGTTTGCATTTTGCACGTTTTAAAACTTAGGGGAAAAATCGGATTTTTGGTTGAAAATTCGGATTTTGGAAAAACTAACAGACAGGTGGGTCGAAGGTTGAGGGCAACCGCCCTCAACCTCGACCGGTCGCCTCAACCACGGCCAGGTCGCCTAAGCAAAATCTTGGATTAAAATGGTTACATCTTGACATTCGCAAGTTTAACTTCTTTTGGCCATTTTTCGTCCCTTTGCAAATTTCAAACACAATTCACTTCAAATGAGTTTTGATGCATGAATTATATATTTTGGGGATTATCTAGCTCGACTATCATCATCATTGCTCGTCTTTACCGATTGAATGGTAAGAATTTCACTATCTTTAGCTCATTTGGTTGAACCATTGAGTTTGTGGCTTATATGTATTTTTCTTGATGTGATTCATATATGTTTGTGATGAGCTTATTGATTGTTGATGAATGATATTTGTTATATTGTATTTGGTGATGAAAAACTTGGCTTGATTTCATTTACAAGGGCTATATATAACTTTTTCTATTTTTGACGCCTTGCAAGTGTTCGATAAAACGTTTCAATGAAAAATTCATCACCTACATGACTCTCTCGATTTCAATAGTCTCATATATTTATAGAGATCATGTTTTTGCAAATCAAATGATTTTTCATAAGCTTCTACAAGTCGTATGATTCGACTTTTCCCTCCTATTTGGTTTATAAGCTTCACTATTCAAATAGCTCGATACATCGGTTTTGTTGCGCACTTTGATATGAATATATGATGTATTTATCGTGCTAACATTCTTTTTGATGATTCCAAAGGGGAGAAACATGTGGAGAAACAAGTTATAAGCTCTTTAGCTCATAAAAGCTAAGATATGCTTAATGAAAAGAAGGTATAAGCTATGGCTTCATAAAGCCATAAGTTGTGGATCATATTTTGTCCACTTGGTGCATTTTGGTTATGTATGAATCATGGTCCATTGGTTGTAGTATGGACTTATATACGGTTCTAATGATGTATCTTTGACAAGGGGAGCTTTTAAGTTTTTGATACTTAAGCTCAATATCGAAAAGCTAATATTTTAGCTTATGTTTAAGTTGCTTCTATATAACTCTTGTTGTATATGTTGATAGGGGAGCATTTGCTATATGTGCTTGAATATCTCTACTCCCATTCTTGTGTTTATTTTGCACGGAATGTTGTCGCTCTAACGGATAGCTCTTTTTAACTAAAATTGTTTTGTTTTAAAAAACGACCTCGTTAAAATTGTTTTGGTTTGTAATCATCAAAAAGGGGAGATTGTTTGATAAATGGTTTTATCATGATTTTGATGATTTTGTTTTTATACCAAAAGAATGTTTTTAAAGGTTGTCCAAATACTCCTAAATGATTTAAATGGTTTTAATATTTTCCGGAGTATTTCTACAAGTTTATTTTCGATATAAATTGGACAACACTTTTGATGATTTTGTGTTAATGTGTTTTTACACCAAAACAATGGTTCTAAAATATTGTCCTAATACTCCCAATTGGATTAAAATGTTTTTCTTGAATTTTTTGGAGTATTTCTTGAGTTTTATTTTAACAAAAATTGGACAATATTTAAATCTCTTGGTCGACCAGGCCGTTATCTATAGGGCAACCCGTGCACGAAGATGATTTTTGAAACAGAAAATGAGACGGAAGAAAAATCAAGCGGTCGACCGGTGCCAGGTGTCGGCCAGTCGGTCGGCCGTCCGCCCAGTCGGCCAGTGTACTGCAAGTGTGCAAAATCTCCCTGTTCTATTTTTGAAGAGGTCGGCCAGGCTAGGAGTGATGTCGGCCGGTCGAGCACCCCGACCGGTCGCCCCGTGTAATTTTTTTCAAAAGATCTATTTCAAACGTCCTTTTGTGCACAACAACCTACGTTTAGTTTGACAACAAAATTATAACCGTTGTGCGTGCAGACCATTCTTCCTTAAAATGTGGGATTGTTCTATAATCTGATTTTTGTATCCTTATGAGACAACCATATTTATTTTAATCTCTTTGTCTTATTTGTAGACAAAAGAAAACATGGAGGAGCCCATGAAGGAGCATGTTGGAGGAGCCTTTGGAGGAGCCTTTGGAGGAGCCTATGTTGGAATTCAAATTTGAAGGCTCTCCTATAAATAGATGAAGGCTTGAGGGATCAAATACAAGACTTGATACAAACAACAAGAGATATCACAAGCACATAATCTTTGTTATTCATTTCAACATTCTTGTTGTAATAGTCTAAGTACTTATCACTTTCACATCTTGAGGTCTAGGCTTTCATTCTTGATTACACTTGCACTTTTTGAGTTGTAATATTTTTTCAAAGTGTAATCTTGATTGTAATTCATCAACCAAACACAAGATATCCTTGTGAGTGTTCTTGTGGTAAGAACACACTTGAGTGAGCTAGGTGTTAGGTGTAAGAAGATTGTGGTAATCTTCTTTTGAGGTGTTGAAGAGTGTGGTGCTCTTGAAGGTGAAGATTGTGGTAATCTTCACAAGGTGCCGTTGAAGATTGTGGTAATCTTCAAGTGAGATTGTGGTAATCTCAAAGGTGGTGTTGAAGAAGAGTGTGGTGCTCTTCAAGGTGTGTTGTAAGTTGGTGTTGTATTAATTTGTGGTAAATTAATAAAATCTTTTTCTTTTTGAAATCCATCCCTGATATCTTTGGGGTGGTAGAGGATTAGGCCCTAGGTGGGTTGAACCTCTTTAAATCGGCGTGTGTTGTTTACATTCCGCACCTTTATTATTGTCTTTGAGCATTCGGTTCGAAAAAGAGGCGAAATCGAAAAGATGGAGATAATCTATTCACCCCTCTAGATTATCGTGGCCGCTTGGACTTACACAAATTACTCGGAGAATTTTAAGAGACAGTGTCCTCAGGCTTATAGTTATGCATATGATGATAAATCTAGCACATTTACGTGTCCAACTGGGGAAATTATGTTGTCACCTTTTGTCCCTAGTTGCATATTAAATGTTTGTGTTATAAATAAGGTTGCTAGGGAAATAAGAACTCGTGTACCTTGAGTAAATATGTATTGTATTTGTACCAAAAGTTGTACCGTATGAGAGTTAATGAGATATTGATTCTTTAGTATTCTTCTATTTGTTATTTGAGTATAATTTTTAGCATAAGTTTATTGGATAATTACAAAAACTATCCATAAAGTTTGAGTTAATTTGAAAAAAAAACCTCAAATATGTTTGAAAATTACAAAAGAATCCCTTGACGTTTGATTCTAATTGTAAGGGGATAACTGAAATATTTTTACAATGTGAGGGGGTGTTTGAAATAATTTTTTTCTTTTGAATGGGATAAAGTATAATACAAAATCAAATCTCAAAGAGTTTTTCATAATTTTCAAAAACCTTTGTACTTGTTTTGTGATTAACTCAACCTTTGGGTTAGTTTTTGTAATTATCCCTAATTTCAAATGTTTGAAACTAGTAGTAGTAATTCCCTCCACATTTTGATGGAAGTGAGGCATCCATCCAGTGCGAAACTTAAATAAATGTATTACTATTACATGTTAAAAAAGTTGCAGTTTTCAATATAAATCCTTGTTTCTCTTTATGAGGTTTTGAATCCTGAAATTGTATACAATGAATTACATTCCCTGTTATATTTTATCTGAATTAATGAAAGTCCATCTGATTTTGATATATATATTGATGCTGCACAAATATGTATCTTCACTAGATGACTGCAAATCCCAAGAAATGCGACCTCAACGCAAATTTTCAATGTGGGTTCTGACTTGCAATAAGAACAAATCGTTAAAAGGATGAATCCTCGGCAGGGCGTTCCTTGCTTAAGTCCAAGGAGTCGGTCGACCCAGCCCATAACTTTTTCCAAAATATTGGGGCCCAAATTTTTAAATATTTTTATATAGAGTAAATATACAAAATAAATAAAATATAGCAACAAGATTAAATCTATTATAGTAGTTGAATATTCCTTGCTACTCCTAAAACTTTAAAGATGATAACTTCAAATCTAGTTGCCCACAATATATTTTTATAAAATATTACATTTAATTTTTTAAGGCCCTAAATTTAAAATAACTCAAACGATAAGACAAGAAATTAAAAAGTCATTATATGGTCATTAAAGTCACACTTCGCATGATATTATAGAACATCTTGATTATCTTGACTTGATTAATATTTTTACTCCCAAAACTCGTAAGACAAGTTAATTGTTATTTTGAATTTTGAACATGAATATCATATTATTTAATTATAATATATTGTATTATATATTGCATATTATTTTTTTTTGTTTTTTGTTGTTTGTAAGTTTGTATAGAAAAAAGGGGTTTAATTTTAAAATTCGACTCAAACAAAAAAAAAAGATAGAATTCTTGGGTAAACCCTCTACCATGCAATATAGGGTAAATCAATGAACTAGAGCTAGAGACTACAATTGTATACTTTGTAAATGACACAAAAAAGACTATTTTTACTTCAATGACTTGGGCCTCATGTTCTTTTGGGCTGTTAACAAATGCGATAGACCGCTGAGACCTTTAGTGTGATTGTGGCTTTGAGACCTTTATTGTTTTAAAGTGTATTTCCTTTATAAGAAAAAGAAGGTGTATTTCGTTGTGTAAAATAAAATGTGTATGGGATATTATGTAAAAATATTGACTTTATTTATTGAAAACGATATCTATCGCAGGCGTCATTTTTTAATAAGCCAAATGTGTTGATTTAATTAAGAAATTATAATTTGATTTGTTGCTAGTGAGTCCTATTTGAAAATTAGTGAACATCATAATCCAGCATTAATGATACTGATTCTATTTTACTAAATAGGTGTTTAATTCGAAATTAAAGGTTATAGACTTGTAAATAAAACTAATGATATTTTGTTAAAAGCTGGTAACACAAATATAGTTTTTTTTAATCTTCCATTCAAACATTACATAAATTTGAAATCCATTTTCAGACATTACACAAACTTGAAAAGATTATGCAAATCACCATAAAAAGTAAATTCACTTTTATAACATGATCACCACTACTAAATACTAATGCATGTAGATAATTAAACCTCGCTCTAGCGTAGTCAAGAAATATAATCAGAAAATCTTGATATTCAAGATTTTTACCAAAATGATATGAGATTTTAAATATCATTTAATATAGGAACAACATAAAATAGGTATACGTAATATAATTTCTTAATTACATGCTGATTTCATATGTTATTAAGTGACATAAATTTAATTATATTTCCCTAATCCTCATTAAAAGTTGTAATTTCCTTTCATGATAATCCATAATCATTGTGCATATATATAACCTGCAATACTACATACCCAGATATCGCATAACAAGACACAATAGTAATTAATCATTACCCCTTCAAGAGGGCTAGGTCGATGCTGCCAAATTGGGCTCTGCCCAACTCATCTCATTTGATGACACGTGTCCGAATTTACTTTTAATTTTTCTTTTTCTTTTAAGCAAAAAAAGCAAACCCAGTTGAAAAATATTCTTTACTTCTTAACCATGGTGAACCGAAAATTTTGTCTTTCAAAATGTTCCCTCCAAAATGAAAAGTGAATTCTAAAATTTGGGATTTGAAATTGAATTTCAAGTCTGTAATATCTAATATTTTGGCTAAATATCTAATATATTCTCCATTACCCCTCCATTGTTATCATCCACAAGCTTCTAAGGTTTCCACCATCGTTGGGGTCTTCCTTCGATTACTGCAGATTTGGCACATTTCTGGCGAACTTGCATTTCATTGGCTTCGGCTTCCAATAGTGCCTCTACCGTCGACGGCGGTGGCTGACTTAATGTGAAAACGCAGGATGCTTCATTTTTCTCTTCTCTTTTGAAGTTCTCACTGTCGCCGGAGCTTCCTCCATTGACTGTACAACCGGTCACTTTCCGGCGAAGTTGCAGTCCATTTGGCCTTGAAACAATGCAACCACCATTCGCCAATGATGGTTTAATTGATGGCAAAGTGCATGATGTTTTTCTTCTCACTTTTATTCTTCTTGTGCACAAGTCCAAGTAATTTATGTGAAAATAATTACTATGAAAGACTATGAAAGAAACCTCTGTATATCGGTGATGCTATCGAAGCTAATTTTAGCCTTGGAGTTCAATTCTATGAAAATGAAGGTTGAAGCTTCCACTGTGGTGGTTCCTCAATAGAATCCTTTTGTTTGATAATTGATAATCTCCACGGTCTATACGGTCCAATTTTGTTTATGTAACAATACCTATAAGATGGTTCTTTCTTTCCAGTCAAAAAGTTCTGTTTCAAGAAGTTTGTGTCAATTCTTTTTATCTCATTGGATATAATTAGTGATGCCAAAGGTCATAATCATATGGAAATATTATTCATTTCAATTTATTTATTAAATTCATATTTTTCAAGGCAGTGTGATTGAGTATTTTAAATACTCAATGACAAGTTCATATTTGCAGTTTTGAATTCAGGGTTGTTTTTTCATTCTAGTAATTGAGTGCATGAATGCTATATAGGAAATGGCTATAAACTAAAAGCACATAAGCTTCTACTCATGTCTGCAATAAGAAAACTAGGATAAATGACAAAAACTACTTTTGAATTTCAATATTTTTACAAAAATTTCCAGTTGTCTTGCCATTTATTTATTTATTTATTTATTTTGAAAAGATTTATTTTAATTTTTACAGTTAGTTCTTCTACATTACATTATATTGTCATATTTTACACAGCAGAAAACACTCACTCTCATCTCCTAAATTTTCTTTCTATGTTTCTCGAGGCATTGGAGAAGGGTTTAAGTTGTGCACAATCAAGTAAATAAATCATGTAGTTATTTACACCACCAACAAGGAAGATAGTCCGAACAATTAATTATTTACACCAAAGATTGTCCGTGGTTTGTTCGTGGTTCCAATCATAGAAGTACTTAAACATCTTTCTATTTTTTCTATTCAATGGACAAGTGACTAAACACTTAAGGACAAATGATATAAATTGTCAAGTAGATTTATTGTTATGAAAAGACATGACACAGAACTATTGTTAAAACTTGATATGGAATTTGAGTAATGGAAGTTTCGAACTTCAGAGCACAAACTAATGAATTAATTCCAAAGTAATGAATTAAAACTTGAAAGTTAAAGAATGCATTTACAGAAGAGAGCAACAAATTGTAGAATGCAAATAAAACTTCCACTTGAATAGAGGTCAGAAAAAACAAGATTTCCATTTGGAAAAAAATATCCCTCAATAGCCTTGCCTCCTATTATTATAATGTCCCTGCAAAAAGAAATAGCACTAATGAGCTCATTAAAATCTGGACAATATCACTGTAATTTAATACAATCAAGCAACAAAACAATATTTAACATACTTATGGTGCATGAGGATTGCCATATGGATGTGTGAATAAATTTATCTGCCTACCCAAGTTAGAACTTTCATTCACTCCCTGATAATAGAGTAAATAACATAATAAATATTTAGTTTTGATTATCAAATTAATATAAAATTGCACTTACCTCTAGACTTGGACATTGGCTATGAGGTAGATTAGCACCCAATTGAGAAGCAAATTGTGGAATTTGGAACTGATAACCAATTGGGTATTGAGGTGGTGGGATATACGTTGCTTCTTGTGAGATTTGTTCCTTTCTTTTTGTCCCTTTTGCTTCTAAAATTAATTTATTTGGTGGAAAAAACAACATAAGAAACATTAATTAAAAAAGATTTATTGCAATAATATGCATATATATATATATATAACATAATGATATATTTGTTATTAATTGAAAACTTACTTGAATTTTCTGCCTTGCCCCTTCCTTTTCCTTTTTTGCTTTTATCATCCCAATGACGTACAATTCAAGCGTTTGTAATTCCTTTTGACTTAACATAAAGAGGATTACGTATGGGCACATCAGATATCTTGTCATTATCTTCACCAACGATAGCATGATCACGAACATTATGATCATCTAGACTTAAATTTTCAATAAAGCACATGCTTGCTGATTTGCACTATCAAGAATTCCATACAACATGTTTCTTGTCTCCTCATGAGCTTTGCATCTTATAACAAGATCATATGTAGATCTCATTAGTTGATTAACAAATACCATCTCAGATACACTTTCACTCCTACTCACAGTTTCTCTGTCCTCCTCAAATATTCTATTTCTGATATTTTTCATCTATCGCTTCTTTATGTAAGGTCTAGGCACAATATTCACATCCACAAAGTTGAAAACTTTCAGAACATGCTTACATAAAATACCCATTGATTCAAATTTGGGACATCTACACTTTACTTCACACTTGTGCTTATCGAATACCACTTGCCTAATCCTTGAATTTTGACTAAAAGACTTTACTTTGAACTCAAGCAAGGGAATACTAAAATCCAAAGGATGTTCAACAAATGCCATATTTAAAGAATCAATCAACTCCATCTCAAACAATCTGTATATATTGAGTGTGTAGATATTAGCAACATAATTCAACAAAGGGTGATTTTTCACAATCATTGAAGGCCTGCCATGACGGCAACGAGTGTCCTCGGCCTTTTCCATTGTACGCCAATTATTTTGAACTTTTTCATAATTGAGGACAAAATCATACAATGAAATGGTCTTGTTTCCTGCTTTTTTAAGGACCGAGTTTGTGCCCTCACTTCTAGATGTAGCTAAAAGCCCCGCACTGAACTTGTGATTACTAAAAGCAGTAGCCCATTTATGTCGTAGTTTATACATACCATTTAACCATTTGTGACCCCTAAGATTGTATTCATCCATCAAAAATTTCCATGTCGCCTCAAATTCTTCTTCGATTCACAATAATTCATACACTTGTGCCACAACTGTTTAAACTTGAATCGCCATTCAAGGCGCTAAGTGGGAAGGAGCATTTTGATTGATATGCCACTGACACAAACGGTGATGTGCGTCTGGAAATACTATTTCTATGGCATTCATCATTGCTTGACATTGATCGAAAAAATTGTTTCGGGTTGTTTACCACTCATAGAATCAAGAAATGTTCTAAACAACCACTCAAAAGAACTCTGAGTTTCATCAGACATAAAGGCCAAACCGAACATCACATTTTGCCTATGATGATTTATACCAACAAAAGGAGCACATATCAAATTGTACCTATTTGTTCGATAAATGGTATCAACTGAAAGAACATCACCAAAATACTCATAATCAACTCGACATCTATAATCTCTGAAAAAAAAGTTCATCACTCTGTTATCATCATCCACTTGGACATTCCAATAGAAAAAAGCCTCATTGTTAGACTTGTTAATAAAATATTGAAGTAACGCAGATGCATCTCCATCCTCAACTTTTGTATGTTTTCTTAAATGGTTAAAGTAATCATATGCATCTTTCCGTGTAAATCCCAGATTTTGTGGCCCATGTACTTCATTTTCCATATAAGAAACAACATTAGCTACGGATATTCCGGCATTTACCATTGCTTCTAAAGTTGATTTTTGAGCATGTGAAATATTACGGGAAGATCTCAATAAATGTGTTTGATCAACAACAACCATTTCATGATTGTGTTCCATTACAAACCTAGTCACCTTCCATTCTCCCCCCTTTTCCCTCCCAATTCTAAATCTTGCTTTGCATTTGGTTCTAGTCATTGGTTTTTGGTAGAGTGGCAATCTATCACTTGCTCGTTTCTCATCTTTAACACCTTCACAAGAACATTCAAATTCTTTTGCTTGGAGTTCATTCTAACGTTGATCACCCTTTTTAACACTAAAACCCTTAGCATGTGCATAGTTGCAATAAAGTAAATATGCATCTTCAACACTTCGTACTTCTTGTCCAACGGCTAATTTACTCTCCAATTGATCAACAATAGAGTTGATAGGTGGTACCTCAATATCATTAGGTATCAACATATCCAAAGCTACAAATTGCTCATGAGAACTACTTCCAACTTCAAATTTATCGCCGTTGTTTTCCCTTGAATCTATAATTAATAACCAAAAAAAAAAAAAAAGTCTTCTTTAGTCAATCAAAATAATTAATTATAATCAGTTGTTTTTCAATAAATGAAAATTTTAAAATTACAAACCTTGTAAATCAGGTATATTGTCAATTTCTGGTGATAAATGATAGTTCCCTTCTTCCATGAGTACAAACAATGTTTCTGAACAATTTTTCACAAACCAATATTAAAGCTTCATGATATATTCTACACATCACTATGCATGCACACTTTATATATCACGACAAAAAAGAAAACGAGAGCAAAATATTTTTTTGGCACATAACGTATTACACGTACCCTTTATACGTACGAAATTAAAGAAAAACGATAGCAAAACAATTATTTGGTGCATCATGTATTACCTGATTTCCAAGTTTTATTGTTTAAATCTGAAACAATGAACCTTGATTCACCAATTAGAGTAGTATGTAGCAGCGGCGGCGGTACTAGGTAATGTGCAGCGGTTTTGAAAAGTAATTTTTAGAACTACGTGTCTTTGTGGGGTAATGAAAGATATTGTTCATCAATATCTTTTTTAACCATGGTTAGTAAATTGATTTTAAATTTTGTTAAGAAAAGAAAAAGGAAATAGGGTTTGGGTTTTTGGCTTTAAAACAAAAGAAAAAAATTAAAAAGTAAATTTGGACACGTGTCATCAAATGAGATGAGTTGGGCAGAGCCCAATTTGGCAGCATCGACAGAGCCCTTCAAGAGATAGATCTCCGATGGCAATTCCAATTTTACCTTCCCTTTTTATCGCAATCTGCTGTATTTACGGTAAGTTAATTAGAATTAAACAAATATATTACTTTTAGCAAAATTAACTTATCATAAACAATTTTCTATTAATTTGCGGTGTCCATTCAAATTGTATTTACCGTAAAAAACAATTGTCCATACACTATCGGCCCGCAACCTTAACTTAGGATCGGGTGGGCCGGCCCGGCCAACCGGGGTTTGAATTGGCTCCCCAAGCTTCAAAACTCTCAACATCCCTTCTCCATGGTCCGGAAGATTTTGGGCCCGATTCCGGTCTCAAACTCCGGCAAATTCACTTGTCCGAGTGGAGATTGCAATTCGGGCCAAATCGAATGTAATGGAGCTGGTGCAATACCTCCAACATCTCTCGTTGAGTTTACTCTAGGAGGATCTAACGGTCAAGATTTCTACGATATCGGTCTAGTTGATGGATTTAATTTCCCGATGTCTGTTCGACCCGATGGGCCCAATTGTCCGACGAACTTGTCCAAATGATATTAATAATGGTTGTCCAAATGAATTGGTACATTAGAGACCCAAATGGTGGAGTTATTGGTACGTAAGCGCGTGTGTTGCTTTTAATCGGCCACAATATTGTTACTGCATCGGGGCTTATAATACACCGACACTTGCAAGCCGTCAAATTACTCGCAAAATTTCAAGAGACAGTGTCCTCGGGCTTATAGTTATGCTTATGACGATAAATCTAGCACGTTTACGTGTCCAACTGGGGGGAACTATGTTATTACCTTTTGTCCATGAACTATTGGGTATGGAATGCTTGTGTCATGAATAAGGTTGCTAGGGAATAAGAACTCGAGTAAATATGTATTGTACCAAAAGTTGTACTATATGAGAATTATTGAGATATCGATTCTTTAGTATTATTATACTTGTTACTTTGAGTCTAATATTTAGCATAATTTACATGTTAAAAAAGTACTTTTTTCATTTAAATCCTTGTTTCTCTTTATGAGGTTAAAGAGGTTTTGAATCCTGAAATTGTATACAATGAATTACATCTTTGTTATGTTTTATCTGAATTAATGCAAGTCCAACGGATCTGGATCATTTATATTGATGCTGCACCCAAATTTTTATCTAAATAAATTAAATTATTGCACAGAGTTTAAACACAGTTATCCATTATTAACTATTATGGAATTTGGTCAGATTTTACAAAATATGTATTAAGTATCACGATCCTAGCTAGTGGAATGTTTAAAATTACTATAATTCCTTTTATTTTCCATTCAAACATTACATAAATTTGAAATCCATTTTAATTTCAAACATTACACAAACTTGAAAAGATCATGCAAATTACTATTAAAAGTAAATTTTACCTATCTTCATATTTTGCAAAAATGAGATGAGATTTTGCCAATCACCTAAGAACAATTAATGATATAACATCAATTTTTAATGACGCCGTGATTTTCCTAAGTTATTCAAGTGAAATGGAATTTAATAAAATTTCCAAATCCTCATTTGAAGGGTGCAATTTTTTTGTCTTTTATAATCATTGTGCATATATATAACCAGCAATACTGCATACACAGATTATTGCGTTAAAACTTGAAAGACAATATTAAAACACTACGATGGGAATTCAAATTTTACTTTCCTTTATTGTTGCATTATGCTATTTTAGCGGTAAGTTTTTTTTTTTTTTTTTTGGATTTAGGATACATGATATAAACGCATGCAACTGCCCATTAATTTACTCATTATGAGAATTAAAATTTATTTTGACATGATCAAAGGAAAACTCAAAATAAATAATTACTACCACAACCTTACAAATATTTGTAACAAAAATTAGGTCTATATATATATATATTGTACTTATGTTCAACAAAGAAAGTGCATTAAACAAAATCTATTACCAAATTAATACCTAGATTTTTATTTTTACTTTAATCTTAAAAATGGTTGTAAATTTGCGGTGTTGATTCAGCCATATTCACGCTAAAAAACAATTGTCCATACAATATTTGGCCAAAGAACACTTGGCCAAACAGGCGCACAAGTCCTGACAGGTTTTGACTTGACTCCTAAGCTTCAAAAACTCTCAATATTCCTTCCCATGGTCCGGAAGATTAAGGGCCCGGTTTCAATGCTCAAATTCCAACAAATTCACTTGTCCAGTGGAGATTGCAATTCGAGGCCAAATCGCATGCAATGGATCCTACCCCAAAACCTCCAAAGATCTCTTTGTTGAATTTACCTAGCGAGGATCTAACGGACAAGATTTCTACGATATCGGCCTCGTCGGCGGATTTAATCTACCGGTGATCCGTTCGTCATTCCGACAAAGCCAATTGTCCGACAAAACGGCTTGTTCGGTGATATTAACCATAATGGTTGTCCAAATGAATTGGTTGTTAGAGACCCAAATGGTGGAGTTATTGGATGTAAAAGCGCGTGTGTTGCTTTTAATCAACCACAGTATTGTTGCACTGGCGCTTATAGTACGCCAGACACTTGCAAGCCCACAAATTACTCGCAAAATTTTAAAAGGCAGTGTCCTCAGGCATATAGTTATGCTTATGATGATAAATCTAGCACGTTTACGTGTCCAACTGGGGGGAATTATCTTATTACCTTTTGTCCCTAATTGTTTGTGTATGAAATGTTTGAGTTATGAATAAGGTTATTAGAGATAAGAACTAGTGACCTCGTTGAGTAAATGTTATTCCATAAGTTTTATAAATGAGAAATTAATGATATTGCACCTTGATTTCATTGACTTTTGTTTAATTTTTCATTATTGGCATTCAGAAAGTCTGGGATTATTAGAAGTGAAGACAATCTAGCTAGTAAGCAACTTAGTGAGATGTGTCTCATGACTCTCGTATAGGGAGTGTCTGCAAACACTAAAAAAATATTGTTACCATTTAATCCCAAAAGATTATTTTTAGTGTTTGTAAATGCGAATTTTCCTTCTGTTTCTACTTCATTTAATCAAATTTTAAAAGTTGAATGAGGTGCTTCTAATATTGGATAAGTGCTTCTAGTATTTTTGTAAATAAAACGAAGTTTGTTTATGATACTCTCACCCTCAAATATGAAACCGAGACTAAAACCATAATTGTCTCTATCTTATGGGACCAAAAGTACAATTATTCACATCACATTGATAGATCAATATATTATTTTTATGAAAATGTTCTTTTACTCTCATTCGAAAGTCAAACCACTACTATAAATACAATTTAAAATTTTGTTTGACTGTGTTCGGTTAAATTGCGATTTTAGTCCTGGACAAAGTTTTTTTTTTCCAAAATTAATCCTCAGTAATGAAAATAATTAATTAATGGAAAGAAGTTTACACACAATTAATTTCTTACCCATTAATTATTATGAAAAATTGTTTCAGATTTCAAAATATTATCAAGTATCACAATCTTAGTGGAATGTTTAAAGTTAATATATAGTTTCTTTTACCTTCCTTTAGACGTTACATTAGTTTTAAAACTATTTTCAAACATTACATAAACTTGAGAAGAATATGGAGGTCATTGTCAAAAATCAATCTCACTTATGTTGTCAACACCATTCAAATGATCATAAACTTGGCGGCAAAAACTTATATGAGATGGTGGTCTGTGGGCATTATACGTGGGACGGATCCCATATGTGAATAAAATTTCAACCCGGACCTAAACCCATTTTTTTTTTTTTGTATTTTGTAGGATCCGTCTCACAAACTTAAGTACATGAGACGGACTCATATAAGACCACCTCAACTTCGATATAGTCTCTATCTCATCAGAAAACCTATCTTGGTATTCAACATTTTACCAAATTAATGAGATGAGATTTTGTAAATCGCATAGGAACATTAATAAAATTAATATAATATCATTATTGAATTATATGGTGATTTCATATGTTATGCAAGTGAAATAGATTTTAATAGGATTTCCCAACTCCTCATTGAAGATTGCCATGTTTCTTTGTATTTTTGCAATCACTTCACACACATATATATGTATATATAACCTGCATACTGCATACATATATTGCATTGAAAGACAATAATAAAACACAATACTAAGACAACTTGAAGATAATTCAGATTGTACTCGAGGTCGGAATGATATATGTTGAATTCATGTATTTGTAAATTATATTTGTACTAGGATTTGTACTAAAAAAAATAACCCCACACACACAATCTTCAACAAAGGAAGGACATTAAACAACCTAGCTAGTAGCTAGCATATGTTTGATACATGTTTTTATTTTAATTTTGATGATTTTATTTTTACCAAAACAATGTTTTTAATCGTTGTCCAAATACTCCCATAATGATTTAAAATGGTTTTAATATTTTCCGGAGTATTTCTTCAAGTTTTATTTTTGACAAAATTGGACAACACTTTTAATGATTTTATGTCAATGAGTTTTTACGTCTAAACAAGGTTCCTAAATGTTGTCTAAATACTTTCAATTGGTTTAAAATGTTTTTACTAAAATTTTGGAGTATTTCTTGGGTTTTATTTTCGACAAAAATTGGACAACTTTTCTTCTCGAGGTCGACTCGGCCGGTGTCTATATAGGGCAACCCGCACAAGATGAGTTTGGAACAAAAAATGAGATGTAGTGAAAAACGGTCGGTCGGCCGTCGGCCGCCTGTCGGCCGACCACACGAACGTTCTTCTCAAATGCAACAAGTTTTCTTCAACAAAACACTTAGGGGACCGGTTGAGACAGGGGTTGACCGGTCGAAGCCAATGTCGATCGGTCGCCTGTTGATTTTTCATAGTGTTATTCAATTCTCTTATTTATTTGCGGCGATCGGGTCGCCTGCTTTAAAAAAATATGACCATTTGACAATGAACACATTTTCTTAAATTGTGGGATTGATTTCTAACTATATTCTTGATTTTAATTGTATTTTTACGTAGATTTTCAATCCCCAGAGAGCCGATAGGCGTGAGTTTTGCATGTATTTTTGAGGCGTATTTCGAGCTATAATGATGGGTAAACATGCATATACTCGCGTTAAATGTTACATATTCACTCCTTATGGAAAATATACTACACTTTGCTTATTTTGTAGGAATTTCATGATATTTGAAGCTAATTGAATACGAATACGAGGAAAGCAAAGTGGAAACACGGAGAATTGAGTGGATATACGAAAAGTGAAAAGAGCTAAAAAACGCGGCGTCTACGGAAAAAGACAAGGGGCACACGGGTTGGGCGTGCCTCGACACCACCCGTGCACCCCTATATAAATGTAATCGGAGCTGACATGGCGCACGAGTAGCCCATGCATCGGCGCATGACCGTGCGTCTACGAGGGTTGGAGTATTTCAGGAATGGCGCACGGGTAGGCGTGCTCCGACGCACCACCCGTGCGCCCTACGAGAGTTGGGTAATTTCGGCAGGTGGCGCATGGGTAACCCGTGCTCGGCGCACCACCCGTGCGTCTCTCTTTAGAATCCCATAATCTGCAACATTATGCCCTAAACTTGATGGTGGGTATAAAAAGGCTTTTTTGGCGCGCACAAGGGATATTCTACAACACAAGACAAGGGTCAACTCTTGGAAGAAGACATCAAGGAGACAATCGGGTTGCATCGGAGCTTGAAGAATGGAGATATATCGAGAGATTGTCGACGTTCCTAAGTTTTTCTTGCTTCTCTTTTAGTTTCAATCTTTCATTTTCATTTGTAATGATTTTGAACACTTTGTTTATAAGTTGTTTAATCATGTGTAGCTAAACTCTAGAGATTTTCGGGTTTTAGAAGTAGATTAATGAACTCTTGTTGGATGTTTTAATCTTAGTTGAAGTTATTATCTTGAAGCTATTTGAGTATTTTGAGCTTATTCTTGTTTTATCACTTGATCAATGATTTAACTTGTTTGATATATTGATTCATAATTCGAGAGATGAGTTTCAATATTAGATCTTGAATACTTGACACAAATATTTGCATGAATCGAGAGGTTTGTAAATATTTGTGAGGATATTTGATCTTTTGTGCTTTTGGGAGTTGAATGCTTCATGTTGAGTAGAGATGCTAGCATAAGTATTTTGATCTACGTTTTATATGCATCTCGAGAGGAGGATACAATAGTTTTGTGATCGTCTTATAGGAATATTGATAATAACGTGGCTTGATTAAACCGGACAACAAGAGGATTATTAATCGAAACCTTAACTCGAAATCTATTTCATTATCTTGATACTTCTTTCATTTGTGTTATCTTAATCTTGCGTTTTAGTGATTTAAATTGTCTTAATCTCAATACAACAATCATCAAATTTCGATCGTCTAAATAAAAATAAGACTATCTTGGATCAATACTTAGCATGTTAATTTATTAGTCTCCGTGGATACGACCTTGCTACCCTATTCGATAACGTACACCGTACACTTGCGGTGAAGCTAAAAATATAGGCGAACAAGTTTTTAGCGCCGTTCTTGGGGACTAATACAATTTATGGTGCTAATATTGCGATAGATAAAATTATTTTTAATTTAGATATTTTTTATTTATTTTATTTTATTGTGATTTTAATTCCACATTATTTGACTTGTTTCTTTTAGTTTTGGTCCGGGTAGTGCATGAACACGCGCTCTAGGCGGGGGACTTAATACCTCTCATACCTAGGAAGTTGAGGCTTTCGCGAGAGAATCGATCTTTACCACTAGACGGGCTGAAGACAACACAATCCGATAATGGGGATTTGAATGAACTACCAATACCGGCAAACAATGGTGGGAACGAGTTCACGAATCTGGTTCAAAGAAAGCCATTCGTGATTACTTTTGACCACAAACGAATCGTAATTACGGTGGTATTGCCCATATTCCTATCAATGCCAACAATTTCGAGCTCAAACCAAAAGACTAATCAATATGGTGCAACAGAAATCGATTTGGGGTTTGCAAATGAAGATCCTAACTCTCACCTTTGCATTTTATCCAAATATGCAATACGATCAAAATGAATGGAGTCTCGGATGACGCCATAAGATTGCGCTGTTCCCATTCTCTTTAAGGGATAAGGCGAGAAATTGGTTGGGTACTTGGCCTTGCGCGGTGTAAGCACATGGGACGAACGAGCCAAAAGTTCTTGTTTAAATTCTTTCCACCGAGCAAAACTTTGCGGCTCAGCGAGATTACTCAATTCCGACAGATTCACTCGAGCCTTTATATGAGGCTTGGGAAAGGTTTCGGGATTTGTTACGTAGATGTCCACAACATGGGTTTCCCGAGGAGGATCAACGATTATGCTTCTTCTGAATGGTTTAATGGGACAAACAAGGGCCTTTGTAGATGCCGCAACGGGAGGCGCATTGTTAGCAAGGTTTCCACAAGATGCCTTGAACCTTCTTGAGAAATGGCCATGAACAGCGATTGGCCATCCGAAATATCAAATGTACAACGAGTAGCGAAATCTCGATTCGGACCCAATTAAAACATTGGCGGCACAAATAACGGCTTTGACAACTCAATTGAGTGTATTTACGAAGGGCGAGAAGCGAGGCACGAGCACGGGTAGTGAAACTCTTCTATATCCGATGGAAGAGGTAAATTATGTGAATAACCGGAATTTCAACAATTTCCGGAATAATTCAAACCCAACGCATTACCATCCAGGGTTGAGAAATCATGAAAAATTTTCCTATGCAAATACAAAGAATGTGTTACAACCTCCGCCGGATTTAATGCTTCAAGTGGAGACAGAAATGGGAAAGGCAAATCGTCGTTGGAAGATGCACTCACCTCCTTCATAAATCAATCTAATGCTTTCATGAATGACACGAGGAGCCTCATCGCTAAGCAAGACCGGATGGATAAGTTAGAACAACAAGTGACAAGCTCGATAAAGAATCGAAACTCAAATGGGTCAATTGGCTGCAATTGTGGGGAGTCAACATCAAAGGGTCAATTTCAAGCAACACGGAGGTCAACCCGAGGAACATTGCAATGCTATCCATGTGTGGGGTGGAAAAGAGAATGAAGAGTCGAAAAAATGCTGATATTGGTGTGACGTCGAGAATCACGCACGACCTTTGTATCAACGCACGATCAGTCGTATGTGTTCGAATCTACCATTCAAATTCGGGGAAATGACGAAACGACGCCCAAGGCAATATGAAAGTTAAAGGAGGAACCGAGCAACAAATGGATAAACAAAAAAAGAGCCAAGAAACGTGAATCGTATCCTAACTCTAATTTGTTGAAATATAATATTCTCTTCCTTTCCCGATTGTTTCACAAGACTAATCAATAATCAATTTGCTAAATTTGTGGGCATGTTTAAAAATTGCACATTAACGTTCCTTTTGCGAAGCAATGAAACATATGCCAAATTATGCGAAGTTTTTAGGGAAGCGATGTCCAACAAGAACAAATGGGCGGAGAATGGGATTGTCAACTTGACGGAAGAATGTAGCGCACTCATACAAAGGAAAATACCGCAAAAGTTGAAAGATCCGGGAGTTTCACTATTCCTTGTACAATAGGCGATATTTTCTTTGATAATGTACTTTGTGATCTAGGATATATTATCAATTTGATGCCGCCGTCCGTTCTTAAGAAGCTTGGACTCGTAGAAGTGAGACCATCCACTTTGTTACCTTACAACTCGCGGATAGATCACTCGTACATCCAACGGGGATACTAGAAGATGTGCTCATAAAAGTCGATAAATTCATATTCTCCGTGGAATTTCTAGTGCTAGATATGAATGAGGATTGTGACACCCCTCTTATACTTGGGCGTCCATTTTTGGCAACCGCGAAGCACTAATAGATGTGAAGAAAGGGAGCTTACATTACAAGTTGATGATGAGCGTATTTCATTTTCCATTTTTCGAATGTGAAAAGACATGATGGTTTTAATGGTTGTAAAACAACAACAATTGCTAATTCTGTACTCAAGCTAATAGCTTGAATAATTGTGTGCATTCTAAAGATAATATGCGGGGATTATCAATGACGAAGAAGGAAATGCACAAAAAGCCCGATGTTGAACCAAGAGCGTGCACGTACCATTAAATGCGATGAAGGAGAACACATGGATAGTTGACAAACATGAAAAACCTCCTTTAGCAATGATCAAGGGAGGTGTAAATCCAAGTGAGCGGGATTGGCATGAAAAAGTGCGATGATGGGTGACAAGCCTCATTTCGCAAAGATCATAATCGGAATTAAAAGGCGTCAAGCTAAAGACGTTAAATATAGCGCTTGTTGGGAGGCAACCCAACGGTTTTTTGTGTGACTTTCATATTTGTGTGTTTTTGTTTCATTTTTGTGTGTTTTTATAAAATAAAAAAAAATAAATTGAAAATCAGACATGTGCGCACGGGTAACCCGTGCGTCCGGCACACCACCCGTGCGCCCGAGAGAGTTGGGCAAATTCACGGGTGGCGCACGGGTAGGCCGTGCTTGACGCACCACCCGTGCGCCATACGAGAAGAGGCTTAAATATGACAGTTTTTAAACTATCTTCTTCTCCAAAACTCCCCAAATCGCGCGCCCACTACCCCCAACTTCATTGCCTTCAAAATTTCTTGCAAATTCTACTCAAATTTGTCCATTTAATCCCCCCCATCACAATTGAACTTCACTTTACATTGAATTGAATTTGCTTGAAGAATTGTGAGCAAAAGCACCTAGGGTTCAAGTCATCTACTTGAGTTTAACTTAGAGAATTCCGGTAAGAACACCGTTTCTCCTTGTGAATTCGTTGTCAATTATGTATTAGGGATCATGATAGGTGCTTATTTTGATATTTTTGCTATGAATTATGTGAATTATTCTTTGAGGCAAATTATCAAACACCTTGTGGGCTTGTGTAATTGAGGATATTTAGGATGAATTGTTGATGAATAAGGCATGGCCAATGATTGCTTAAGCTAATACTTGTCTAGAATGGCCATAATTTTTGCTTGCTTGGGGTAGTTGATCGATCAAAGTAACGTGGGCAAGTGAATTTGCATCACCTAATATGTTAGCTTTAATCCCCTACTTTGTTGTTGCCATTGATGATATTGGGATGCTAATGGAATGTATTTCGTACAAACCCTTCATGGCCGAGGCGAAGAAACCCCCCGAGGGTGGAAGGAGACGTGCGCACGGGGCGACACAACGCGAAGTGGCACCGCCGAGGTCGACTAAAACAGTCCCGGAGGCATATGGGGTCAACTTGACAAATGCCGATGATCTTGGGCGATGGAATCGCTTGATCGGTCGCCAAATAGCTCCATCCCGCTATGCCGACGATGATTGTACCCAAACTTTAGGGATACATGAGGGCGTGTGGCGTCTTTTCGCAAAGGTTGGATGGGCGAACTTCATGAGCGAAGGTGGCCGACATTTAAAAGATACACATTGGAGTTTTTGAGTACCGTGGAAGTACTCAAACAAGGCGGACCTTTGAACCGTATATGATAAAGTTTCGGTTGGGGAATGTTCGTAGACAACCTGCCTATGACCCAATTGAACACCATTTTTGAGGTCCCAACAAACGCTCGTCGTACCGCCCGATGCCCCATTATGATCAATCGACTTACGAGAATGCTTGTGGAAACACCACAAACGGGGCCGATGTTGTATGCCGCGGACCGCTAAAGCCTCATGGATCCGAAATCCGGTTTTCCAAAGATATACAACGCGTGATTTTGCGCATTCTCCGTGTTCGCCCGAGAAAATATTGGAGGGATGACGACTAAGGAGCTCTACCTCCTCCGGTGTATGGTCACAAACACCCCCTACAACACCGCCGTCAATTTTGCCGAGCAAATCGAACAGTTAGCTAGGCGGAATGGGTCACGATTTCTATAGGGGCCTCATTACCCCTATTGCCCGGCATTTCAATGTCGATTTCCGAGGCTTGGAGCCTATCCCGGCAAGACTCGGGTTAATTTGGCATCGTTGCACCACATGAAGTTCATAGCAAATGAAGACAACACATTGGTACTTCTACAAAAGAAAGTCTTTGCATTTAGTTGCCTAACCCGCCATACACCACCGTCGATACATTGACGGACACCACCAACTTCCTAATGAACTCTGACGCACATAACCGAATTACCGAGGCTATAGAGGCAAGAAAGAGGCGTAGAGTTGAAGGTTTCTTGGATGAAGAGGATATGGTGGCGGAGGAGGATGAGATACATGGACGCGAAATGGGGATGGAACCTCATCACCCCCAAATTAGGTATGATATACCCGAGTCCTCACACGGAGGCAATTACCCCCAACATTCTCAAAGCGGGGATCATCCCGGTCCTTCTCATAGTGGAGGACCCCAGCGCGGCACTAATTTTCAAGACATGTTATATGCGTTTGGGGAGGACTTGCGTCGGCAAGGAGAAGAGTTGAGGCGGCAAGGAGAGGATTTGAGGCAACATAGGGCTGATTTTCTTGCGTTTAGTGAGCGATCTGAGCGGCGTTCCGAGGAGACGTGGCAAGTGCTCCAACAGTTACAAATGTGGCATATTTCTCAAGGCCACTTCCCACCGCTGCCGCCGCCGCAATGATTCAGGTATATCCCCACTTTTCGTTATTGAAATTCTATTTTTCCCCTTAGGACACTATAATTTCATTCAAGTTTGGGGGGAGAGATAGAATTTTAATACATGAAAAGTGTGAAAAAAAAAAAACAAATGATGATATTTCATGCATTTTGTGTTTTCATATAGTTGCATTAGAGCATTCTAGGTTGCATTTGCATTAGAGCACGTTTATAGCTTTAGCATGTCTATTGCTTTCGTAGTGGTTAGAGAGTGAGTTGACCAAGCATGTTGCAACTTGTTGTTGTGTGAAAATTCGTATTGTTAGGATTGGATGTTGGTTACGAGTTGATTGAGCCTTGAATAGATGACATTGAGCATGTTGATATGGAAAACTTGGTTTGATGCTTTGAATTGCATAATTGCAAGCCTCAGTGAGCTTTTGAGCCTTTATGCTGGTATCTTGCGTAGTCTTGTTGTGATTTGAGTGTATCATTCATGTCGTTAAAATTCTAAAACTTGCTTGGGTATCTCTGTCAAGGCCACATGTTGTATGCGAATGTGAAGGTGATTAAAGGCCATTTTTGTTAGCCCTTCAAGCCTTTTGTTTACCTAATGATGATATTGAAATTCTAGTTAGCCAAGTTGAGCCTATAGCCTATTTCTTTGATAGCCACAAAATTTAACTCTTGATCTTAATATATCCATCACCTAATACTCGAATGTATAGCGTTGAGTAAAGGAATGAATGAGGATGAATGGGTGGTAATTGAAAAGTAGGATAAGTGGGCACACTTGGTTAAATGGGACATAAAAAGGAAGGAAATGAGTTGAGTAAAAAAAATTGCTGAAAATGCACAAATGAAAAAAATTGATTGAAAAGTTGATAAACTTGGGGGCGAAGGATTGTGAATGGAGGCGATTCTCAAAAGAAAGAAAGGAAATGGAGACAAATGAAGGGATGATTGGAGTAGCATATGGGATTGTAATGAAAATGATTGATATGCTCATCGGTCTATATACTCGAGTTTGAGTCACTTTATCCAAAATTTCTACCCAAACCAAAGAGCCTTCATTACAACCAAACGAGAAAGTCTTTTTGATTCACAAATTGCATACACTCTAGTGGCGGAGATATGAGACGAATTGCAAGCCTATGGCAATTTTGCGACATCGAATTGATTTGAGCGTAAACACGTCTATATCATTGTGAGATGAGAGTATACACTTAACTTTGAGAGTTGGAATTGAGCATTCACTTTGTTTACTTGAGGCGTGTTCTTTGATCGATATTTGAGGCTTGATTGGTTTGTTGCTTGACGTTCATGATGAACAATATGAATTTCTTTTTGGATCCATTGTGTGCGCTTTTATTTTTATCTCCCTGTTGTGCTTGATCGTATTTTAAAAAAAAATGTTGATCGGGGACGGTCAACGTGTAAGTTTGGGTGATTTTGATAGGCGTGAGTTTTGCATGTATTTTGGCGTATTTGAGCTATAATGATGGGTAAATATGCATATACTCGCGTTAAATGTTACATATTCACTCCTTGTGGAAAAGATACTACACTTTGCTTATTTTGTAAGAATTTCATGATATTTGAAGCTAATTGAATACGAATACGAGGAAAGCAAAGTGGAAACACGGAGAATTGAGTGGATATACGAAAAGTGAAGCCTAAAAGAGCGAAAACGAGCGTCTACGGAAAAAAGACAAGGGGCACACGGGTTGGCGTGCCTCGAGACACCACCCGTGCACCCCTATATAAATGTAATCGAGGCTGCACATGGCGCACGGGTAGCCCATGCATCGGCGCATGACCCGTGTGCGTCCTACGAGGGTTGGAGTATTTCATCGGAATGGCGCACGGGTAGTGTAAGTCCAAACGGCTACGATAATCTAGAGGGGGTGAATAGATTATCTCTATCTTTTCGATTTTGCCCCTCTTTTTCAATCGAATGCTCAAACAAAATAATAAAGGTGCGAGAATGTAAACAACACACGTCGATTTAAAGAGGTTCAACCCACTCAAGGCCTAATCTCTACCACCCCAAGATATCCGGGATGGATTTCAAAAAGAAAAAGAATTTTATTAATTACCAAAATTAATACAAATTCAACTTACAACACCTTGAAGAGCACCACACTCTTCTTCAACACCACCTTTGGAGATTACCACAATCTCCTTTGAAGATTACCACAATCTTCCTTTAACGGCACCTTGTGAAGATTACCACAATCTTCAACCTTGAAGAATACCAAATTCTTCAACACCTCAATAAGAAGATCACCACAATCTTCTTCACCTATCACCTAGATCATCCAAGTGTGCTCTTACCACAAGAACACTCACAAGGATATCTTGTGTTTGAATGATAACCAAAAATCAAGATTACAACTCAATAATGAATAATACAATTTGAGTGCAAAGTGTAATCAAGAATAGCCTAGACCTCAAAGATGTGAAAGTGATAAGCTAGCAATTTTACAACAAGAATAATAACAATGAAAGACCAAGTGTTTGCTTGAAGTGTATCTTGTTGTGTTGTTTCTCAATTGTTATCATGGTTGCTCCAAAACTTCCTCTCTATTTATAGGAGGTGATTGATCAAGCATATGCTCCTCTTGGGGATTGAAAATCTACAGAAAAATACAATTAAAATCAAGAATATAGCTGTTAGAAATCAATCCCACAATTTAAGGAAATGTGTCATTGTCAAACGGTCATATTTTTGTCTTTGTCCCGAATACACAGGCGGCGACCGGTCGCACAAAATAAGAGAAAATGAGAACACTTTGAAAATTACAACAGGCGACGACGGTCGACGTAGACTTCGACCGGTTGACCCCTAATTCAACCGGTCTCTCTCATTTCAAAAATGCAAGGTTTTAGTTCTGTTTCAAACGAAACTTGCAGTGTACTGCATCGGCCGACCGACCGGTCGACGCCTGTGAGCGGGTCGACCGCTTGTTTTTACTCCGTCTCATTTTTGCTTTACAAAACATCTTGAGTGCACGGGTTGCCCTATAGGGCGACCGGTCGACCACGAGACAGAAATATTGTCCAATTTTTGTCGAAAATAAAACTCAAGAAATACTCAAAAATTTAGTAAAAATATTTTAAACCAATCGGGAGTATTTAGACAACATTTAGAAATATTGTTTAGGAGTAAAAATTCATTGAAGTAAAATCATTAAAAGTGTTGTCCATTATTATCAAACATAAACTAGGGGAAATACTTGGAAAATATTAAAACCATTTTAAATTATTTAGGAGTATTTGGACAACCTTTAAAAACATTGTTTTGGTGACAAAATAAAATCATCAAAATTAAGATAAAAACATGTATCAAACAATCTCCCCCTTTTTGATGATTACAAACCAAAACAATATTTACACAAACTAAGAGAGCAATTTTTAGAAATGATTTTCCGGTAAAAACATTTGACCGTTTGGAAGCAACCAAAATTTCCAAAAATATTAAAGAAACCAAGTAGGGAGTAAATATTTATCAATAATAAGCACAAGCTCCCCCTATCAACAAGCATATCAAAAATAATGTAAAAGCAATTTTCCATAAGCTAAAAGCTTTAGCTTTTTACGGTTTGTTTAAGAGCTTATAAGCTCCCACTTGTCACAAAACGTCATTAGACAATTATAAAAGTCCATCAAGAAGCAACAATTGGACTAAGAACAAATCACAACTTATGGCTTTTATGAGCCATAGCTTATAGCTTTTATGACAAGCTTTTATTAGCTTGAGCTAATGAGCCAATATCCTGTTTCTCCCCCTTTGGAATCATCAAAAAGAATGTTAGGATGGTGAAAACACCATACAATAATATCAAAGCGCCAAAGGGACCGTTTAATAACCATTGAGCAATTAAATCATAGTAATCCAAGGAAAATGGGAGAATTGAAAAATAAGAGATTCATAAGCTCATAGTTTAGCTAAAAATATGATTTCAAAAAGATTTTAAGACATTTTGAAGCAAGAGAATCATGTAGAAGTTGAAAGTTTCATTGCGACATTTCAACAAACACCTTGTGTGCGTGAAAAATAGAAGAGGTTGTATATAACCTTTGTAAATGGTTCAAGCCAAAAATTTTCATATCATCAATCAACATCATTCCAAAGCTAAAAAAGATCATATGCAACAAATGCAACAATAGTTCATCAAGTAAGGAGCTCAAAGTAGATTCTCAAGGGTTCAACCCATTGAGATAAGTTAAGAATGATCAAGGCATTACAAATGCCAAAAATTAGAGCATCCATCAAGTGATAAGTCATGCTTTCAACAATACATGTATCAAATGTCCCAACATATCTAACTAATCATAAAGAACAAAGCAATAAGAGAAGCACTTTTACCATCAAGTACTTCATACCATTTAACAAACAATGCTTTAGAGTATTTTTACCATCAAATACTCTATCAAAGTCATGATCATTCACAAGTCATTATCAACTTGCAATTTTAACCCTTTAAGAAAAACAAGCAAATATCATTAGTACAAATGAGTTTTACAAAAGTTTATCAAAATACAAAGCAACATTAATGGAAATGCTAGAAAGTAAAGGAAGTGAGGACATAATCTTCGTCCGAGAGAAGCAAGTTAGGAATGAGGTCCTTGATGAATTTCTTCAATTTGCCAATTGACTTTTTCAAACTAGAATTTTCCTTTTTCACAACCCTGAGCTCTTTTCTAAGAGAGGCTACATCTCCAAATGTTTCTCTTTCCACTTTGGCCATTCTCTCTTTGAGATTTAGATCTTCAACATCCAACTCGTCTTCATCTCCTTCCTCATTTTCTTCCTCCCTAATTTCTTGTTCATTTCCCACATTTTCTTCTTCATTTTCCTCTTCATCATCTCTTTGTTCGTCAAACTCACCTCTACCAATATTTTCAACCTCATTGTCATTAAAGAAATCATCCCGAGGTTGTTGTTGATGTCGCACGCGTCCACTAGCGGCTTTGGTAGGAACCCGTGGTAAATGTCGTCGCATTCTTACCATTTGTAGAATGTTGGCATTATCAAAATCATTGTGACGAATTTCGGTATTCATTTCATTTTCCGGGTATCCCGATAAATATAGGAGACAAATCAAATTACCCAAGGTATATTTTTCTTGGTAAGCTTTCTAGATTCCAACAAGCAATACACAAAGATTGCCCCATAATTTACTCTTTCTCCTTGAACAATCTTATAGGTGAAAAGAGTTCGAGATTGCTTGGAAGTTTTACTTCGTTTCCACAAACACAATAGGAGCAAATGATAGATATAATCCGATAATTTGGCGGCATTGCCGAGTATGTCACTTCGGGATATACTCCTAAAAAGGTTTTCACATCATCTAGTGAAACACCGAAAACGTTATCATCCCAATGAGCGCAATCCACATTGACTACTCCATCATTTGGCACGTTAAAGTGATTACAAATATCGGCCAATGTCCATGAAAAATGCCTACCATTAACAAATGTGTGAAGTTCCAAAGGATTATCTATCGTAGCATCAACAATCCACATATTTGCATAGAAAAGTTTTATAAGCTCGTCATCATAGTGCAATCACGGATTATCCCAAAGTGAAACCCATCCTTGAATTTCAAAATAAGCTCTAATATCCGGAAATTCATCATGAAAAGCTTGAAAGCGAACCATACGAGTGCACGCATTTTCTTATCATTTAATCCAATATTCTCATAATGTTCCTCCATAAGTTTATTTAAAAATCGAAATCTATTAGCTCTAGAGGAGGCTCGTAGAGGAGTGATAACTTACTAGAGTCCCAATGAATGCTCGATTTTGAAACTCCGCTCTTAATTCGGCAATCTCCTCTTCGTAAGTTTCCGATTTTGATAGTCTCCTTGAAGAATATCATCTTGTTGTGGATTGGAAGAAGATTTACCCCTTTGCCTCCTTTCCTTTTTGAGGATTTCGTTGATAGAATTTATTGTAGGTGCCATATATGTGAAGTTATTGCAAAAAGAGGTGAATTAGCAAAAAAATTCAAGGATTGAAGAAAAATTGAAGATTGTAGGAGAAAGGGAAGATTTTCACGATAAGGGTTTTGAGAATTTTATTTGCGTCTGTTTAGAAATGAAGACAAAAGTTTTAACAAGCAAAAATGGCACAGGCGACCGGTCGATGTGCGGGCGGCGGCGTGCCCCGCTGACTTGGCCCCAGGTGATTTTTCTTTTTCCCGAGTTTTCCAAAATTCGATTTTTCACCCCAAAAGTTTTAAAACTTTGCAAAAATATAAGTTTGGACTATATCCAACAAATATGGGTTTCGGGAAAACATATAACCGATAAAATCGAGACTAAACAAGTAGTGCCTTAAAAGAAAAAAAATTTGCAAGATCAATTAGGGGCACTTAAGGGGTCAAAATGAAATATCTTGAAAGATATGTGCATAAGCATAATATCGAGTTTAAAGAAAAATACGAGTAGACATACCTCGATAGTTTAGGAAACTTGATGACGTAATAGCCAATGAGCATGAAATATGTATCCTACACAATTCTTAGACAACATTTGCATAGAAAATACAAGTGTAGGCAAGTAATATGAGATATCAAAAAGAGCTTATGCTATAAGATTTCATAAGAGATAATAAGCCACATAAGTCTAATAAAATGCTCAAGAGTTTTAGAAAATCATGCAAGTCTCTTTTAAAAATTTTGAAACTCATAAATATATAAGAGACCTATATTAAAAATAAATACTTGAAGATTCATTTTACAATTAAGACACAATTAAAAGTATGCATAGAATTAGAAATACAATGCATATACAAATGGGGAGATACGGTTTACCAATTACGCCGTTTCCATGGGTTGTGTCTTTCCCATTGTTGATGAAATCTTCCCATTGAGAAGTCACTTTGTTGATGATGACTTCTTTGATTACTCCATCTCAAAGGTTGGTTACCTTCCCATTGTTGATGGTTTCTTCCTTTTTGAAAGTCATCTTGTTGATGATGTCTTTGCCATTTCAAGGATTGTGTTCTTCCCATTTTTGATTATACGCTCTTCTTGAAATTGGCTTTGTTGAGAATAGTTTCTCCTTTTTGATCAAATGAAACGTTCATTTGATGTTTTCTTGGTGGCATGAATTTTCTCCGATTATTACTACGCCAGTACCTAATAACACATTATTTTGTGGTACCCTCATGTGTTTGGGTCCTTTAGGATTAGCTTTGAGACTTTTAGGTCTCCAACAATAATTAGAGCTATTTCTAGCCCGACATGAATTAGCCGTATGACCCTTTTTGCCACAATAAAAACAAGTAATAATTCTAGGAGCATAATGACCAATATGCATAGTGACTTGATCCTTTTTCATATGATTAACAACATTAGGCTTATGATCAAGTCCTTTATCACAATTATGAATATCAACAATATTGGACATTTTATTGGTACTTAAGTTGGATTTTAATAAATCTTTTTTCATGCAATCAATATTCTCAACAAGAGTACTATTTTCTTTTTCAAGGTTTCTAACCTTGTCAAGTGTGGTGGTGTGAGCACATGATAGTGATTCATAAGAAGTAAATAAACTATCCTTATCATTTTTCAAAATATTGAATTCCTTTTCAAATTTTTGTATCTAACAAGTAAGCTTTGGAATTCATTTTGAAGTTCATCATAATCATTTTGTAAATCACTATAATCATTTTGAATGTCAACATCATAGGAAGTAGAGGGTTTAAGACATACCTCATTTTCTTCATCGATGCCCATAAAGAATATTCAACTTCTTCATAATTGGAAGTTGTAAGAGGCTTGTTCCTTATATATGAACTTGTATGACCTTGAGAAGTAGATGCTTTTGTTTGACTCCTTTCATTTGCAAATACTCCATAGATGGCTTCTAATTTTTGCCATACTTCATGTGCCGACTTTATTCCTACAATATGTTCATATTCTAAATTAGTAAATGAACAATACAAAATATTTAAAGCCTTACCGTTTAAGGAGATGATTTTCTTCTCTTCATCATTGAGCTTTTTGAAGCATTTTGAGGTGTGTGGTGTATCTTTCGTTGGAATGGATTCTCCATTAATGACGGTGTTCCAAACGTCGAACCCGCAACCTTGTAGATAACATTCCATTCTTTCTTTCCAAAAATTAAAATTCTTGGAGTCAAGTAGTGGTGGCTTGGTGGTGGAGGTGCCGAATAGATGAGCTTTGTTCGTAGCCGACGATTGTTTCTCTTCACTCGCGATGTGAAACGAGCTTGCCAAAGAGTTTGGCTTTGATACCACTTGTAAGTCCAAGCGCTACGATAATCTAGAGGGGGTGAATAGATTATCTCTATCTTTTCGATTTTGCCCTCTTTTTCAATCGAATGCTCAAACAAAATAATAAAGGTGCGGAATGTAAACAACACACGTCTAATCCTACTACTATTCATCTTGCAAACACACAAAGTACTCGAGATACATTAAATTCTCCCCGGCAAAGGTTTATTCTATCCAAATAATCCTACACCTACTCCGAAGGGGGTTTTCTCGATGTAGATTGGGCAAAGTGCATTGAGACAAGAAAGAAGTGTGAGTGGTTATGATATTTATCTTGGTGAATCACTCATATCTTGGAAGGCAAAAAACAACCTCTTGTTAGTAGATCTTGTAAGTCCAAGCGGCTACGATAATCTAGAGGGGGTGAATAAATCATCTCCATCTTTTCGATTATGCCCTCTTGTTCAAACAAATACGCTAAGACAATAATAAAGGTGCGGGAAGTAAACAACACGAGTCGATTTAAAGAGGTTCAACCCACCTAGGGCCTAATCCTCTACCACCCCAAAGATATCCGGATGGATTTCAAAAGAAAAAGAATTTTATTAATTACCAAAATTAATACAAATTCAACTTACAACACCTGAAGAGCACCACACTCTTCTTCAACACCACCTTTGGAGATTACCACAATCTCCCTTTGAAGATTACCACAATCTTCCTTTAACGGCACCTTGTGAAGATTACCACAATCTTCAACCTTGAAGAATACCAAATTCTTCAACACCTCAATAAGAAGATCACCACAATCTTCTTCACCTATCACCTAGATCATCCAAGTGTGCTCTTACCACAAGAACACTCACAAGGATATCTTGTGTTTGAATGATAACCAAAAATCAAGATTACAACTCAATAATGAATAATACAATTTGAGTGCAAAGTGTAATCAAGAATAGCCTAGACCTCAAAGATGTGAAAGTGATAAGCTAGGCAATTTTACAACAAGAATAATAACAATGAAAGACCAAGTGTTTGCTTGAAGTGTATCTTGTTTGTGTTGTTTCTCAATTGTTATCATGGTTGCTCCAAAACTTCCTCTATTTATAGGAGGTGATTGATCAAGCATAGGCTCCTCTTGGGGATTGAAAATCTACAGAAAAATACAATTAAAATCAAGAATATAGCTGTTAGAAATCAATCCCACAATTTAAGGAAATGTGTCTGCTGTCAAACGGTCATATTTTTGCTGTCAATACACAGGCGACCAGACTCGCGCATAAAATAAGAGAAAATGAGAACACTTTGAAAATTACAACAGGCGACCGGTCGGCGTGAGACTTGATCGCCGACCCCTAATTCAATCGGTCCCTCATTTCAAAAATGCAAGGTTTTAGTTCTGTTTCAAAACGAAACTTGCAGTCTGGTCACGGCCGATCAGGGCGACCGATCGACCGACCATCGACGCCTGGGCGACCGGTCGACCTGCTTGTTTTTTACTCCTGTCTCATTTTCTGTTTCTGAAAACATCTTCAGGTACGGGTTGCCCTATAGGGCGACCGGTCGACCACGAGACAGAAATGTTGTCCAATTTTTGTCGAAAATAAAACTCAAGAAATACTCCAAAATTTAGTAAAAATATTATAAACCAATCGGGAGTATTTAGACAACATTTAGAAATCTTGTTTAGGAGTAAAAATTCATTGAAGTAAAATCATTAAAAGTGTTGTCCATTATTATCAAACATAAACTAGGGGAAATACTCCGGAAAATATTAAAACCATTTTAAATCATTTAGGAGTATTTGGACAACCTTTAAAAACATTGTTTTGGTGACAAAATAAAATCATCAAAATTAAGATAAAAACATGTATCAAACAGGTAGGCCGTGCTCCGACGCACCACCCATGCGCCCCTGAGAGAGTTGGGTAATTTCGTGAGGTGGCGCACGGGTAACCCGTGCTCCGCGCACCACCCGTGCGTCTGCTACTGAATCGCATAATCTGCAAAGATTATGCCCTAAACTTGATGGTGGGTATAAAAAGGCTTTTTGGGGCACACAAGGGATATTCTGGCATTTTGGGATCTACAACACAAGACAAGGGTCAACTCTTAGAAGGAGACATCAAGGAGACAATCGGGTTGCATCGGAGCTTGAAGAACGGAGATATATCGAGAGATTGTCGACGTTCCTAAGTTTTTCTTGCTTCTCTTTTAGTTTCAATCTTTCATTTTCATTTGTAATGATTTTGAACACTTTGTTTATAAGTTGTTTAATCATGTGTAGCTAAACTCTAGAGATTTCCGGGTTTTGGAAGTAGATTAATGAACTCTTGTTGGATGTTTTAATCTTAGTTGAAGTTATTATCTTGAAGCCTATTTGAGTATTTTGAGCTTATTCTTGTTTTATCACTTGATCAATGATTTAACTTGTTTGATATATTGATTCATAATTCGAGAGATGAGTTTCAATATTAGATCTTGAATACTCGACACAAATATTTGCATGAATCGAGAGGTTTGTAAATATTTGTGAGGATATTTGATCTTTTGTGCTTTTGGGAGTTGAATGCTTCATGTTGAGTAGAGATGCTAGCATAAGTATTTCGATCTACATTTTATATGCATCTCGAGAGGAGGATAAAATAGTTTTGTGATCGTCTTATAGGAATATTGATAATAACGTGGCTTGATTAAACCGGACAATAAGAGGATTATTAATCGAAACCTTAACTCGGAAATCCATTTCATTATCTTGATACTTCTTTCATTTGTGTTATCTTAATCTTGTGTTTTAGTGATTTAAATTGTCTTAATCTCAATACAACAATCATCAAATTTCGATCGTCTAAATAAAAATAAGACTATCTTGGATCAATACTTAGCATATTAATTTATTAGTCTGGATACGACCTTGCTACCCTATTCGATAACGTACACCGTACACTTGCGGTGAAGCTAAAAATATAAACAGAGCCTATGCTTGATCAATCATCTCCTATAAATAGAGGAAGTTTTGGAGCATCCTATATAACAATTGAGATACAACACAACAAGATACACTTCAAGCAAATACTTGGTCTTTCATTGTTATTATTCTTGTTGTAAATTTGCCTAGCTTATCACTTTCACATCCTTGAGGTCTAGGCTATTCTTGATTACACTTTGCACTCAAATTGTATTATTCTTTATTGAGTTGTAATCTTGATTTTTGGTTATCATTCAACACAAGATATCCTTGTGAGTGTTCTTGTGGTAAGAACACACTTGGATGATCTAGGTGATAGGTGCAAGAAGATTGTGGTGATCTTCTTATTGAGGTGTTGAAGAATTTGGTATTCTTCAAGGTTGAAGATTGTGGTAATCTTCACAAGGTGCCGTTGAAGGAAGATTGTGGTGATCTTCAAAGGAGATTGTGGTAATCTCCAAAGGTGTTGTTGAAGAAGAGTGTGGTGCTCTTGAAGGTGTTGTAAGTTGAATTTGTATTAATTTTGGTAATTAATAAAATTCTTTTTCTTTGAAATCCATCCCTGGATATCTTGGGGTGGTAGTAGATTAGGCCCTAGGTGGGTTGAACTACTATAAATCGGCGCGTGTTGTTTACATTCCGCACCTTTATTATTGTGTTTGAGCATTTGATTCGAAAAAGAGGCGGTCGAAAAAGATGGAGATAATCTATTCACCCCCTCTAGATTATCGTGGCAAAGCTTGGACTTACTGACATAAATTATATTTTCTTTATCTTCTCCGTAAAAATGTTTGTAAATTTGCGGGGCTCATTCAGCCGTATTCACTGTAAAAACAATTGTCCATTCCAAATTTGGCCAACAACATTAACTCAGTAGGTGCTCGAGTTCTAATAGGGTTTGGAATAGCACCCCAAGCTTCAAAAACTCTCACTTGTATTTATAATGCCCCAATTTTTCTAACTTTAAAATAAATATATAATAAGACAATGATTCATGAAAATTGACTTTATAACAAGAAATATTAAATTAAAATTCTTATGTTTGCATAAACAATGGCTAATATTAAAAAAATTTAAGATCTTGTGATATTAAAAATTCTAAATAAACTAGTTTGACTCCTCAAATAAAATATTTGACTCTAAAAATATGAAAGAGATAATAAAATAACTTATGGCATCCACAGCCTCATGCCTTCGTCAAACTCCTTAACCTGATTTTTTTTTTAAACGTGGGATGAGCTTTCAACTCGCTCAGTAAGGACGCATTGTCTAAATCAAATACACAAGCATAATCATCATTACACACCTATGGTTTTCATGGTTTGATCAAACAAGCGTGTAGGCTAACGTGGGTGTACAATTAAGAAATGTTCATGTTTGTACAATTAAGTACCTTCGTGATGTACAATTAGGTACATTCGTGTTATGTCATGTTTAACGTGCTCATACATATAACAATCATAACAAGGCATTTAAAGTAGATAATAAGCAGTAAACCCCACCTCGAAAATACAATCTGGAAATAAACGCGAAAATCAACTATTTGAATCCTAGGCCTCGTGTTCTCCGTGTTTGGTTGAAGGTAGTCAAAATTGTCAATGGGTCAAAATCCCCAATTTAAAATGCCAAATCTCCAATTAAAATCTCTAAAATTTGAAGCCTGGAATGAATCCTTAATTCACAAAAACCCAAGAAAGTCCACTTTTAAATCAATCTCAAAGTCATTCCACATCTCCTTTCTCACAATTATAAAAATATCACTTTATACCCCATTTTTCTCTCAAATTTTAAAACAAACAATCCAATCCCATAAACTTGCAACCCTTGTTTCTCAAATCCTCAATTGGCCAAATTCTCAAATTCTTCTCTTTTTTTTATGAAAATGTGAAAAATTCATTAAAAATGTGAAAAGAATACAAGATAAAAGGGGCATACACCGGTTCAAATGAATGTTAAATGGAGCAGGCCCATTAACATGAGGAGAAAACCTAACAAACCTCAACAAAGGTTTACTAAAAACAAAAAATAAAATCTCCAACCAATTAATCAAGACAACAAGTGGGAGTAGGCGATCCGCGACCTAACGCTCCCCATTTTCTTTCGAAAAAAAAAGGGTGGCGAGAGATTTACAAGAAACTTTACACAATGGAGATAGGGTATACCCTATAAATCAAACCGCAATGCCGCAACCAGGTGGACAACCCAAGTGGAAATGGACCAAAGATAAGATCCCATCGGGGTTTGTAAGTCCAAACGGCTACGATAATCTAGAGGGGGTGAATAAATTATCTCCATCTTTTCTATTTTACCCTCTTTTTCGAACCAAATGCTCAAAGACAATAATAGAAGGTGCGGAATGTAAACAACACACGTCGATTTATAGAGGTTCAACCCACCTAAGGCCTAATCTTCTACCACCCCAAGATATCCGGATGGATTTCAAAAATGAAAAGATTTTATTAATTTACCAAAATTAATACAACACCAACTAACAACAACACCTAAAGAGCACCACACTCTTCTTCAACACCACCTTTGAGATTACCACAATCTCCAACGGCACCTTGTGAAGATTACCACAATCTTCAACCTTGAAGAATACCAAATTCTTCAACACCTCAACAAGAAGATTACCACAATCTTCTTACACCTAACACCTAGATCACCCAAGTATGTTCTTACCACAAGAACACTCACAAGGATATCTTGTGTTGAATGATTACCCAAATTCAAGATTACAACTCGATAATTGATAATACAATAGAGTGCAAGTGTAATCAAGAAAGCCTAGACCTCAAGAATGTGAAAGTGAATAACTAGGCAAATTACAACAAGAAATAAGACAATGTAAGAACAAGTGTATTCTTGAGTGTATCTTGTTGTGTTGTAGTTTTCTCTCTTATTATGTTGCTTCAATTCTTCCTCTATTTATAGAAGATGTCTTGTATATGATAGGCTCCTCTTGGGGACATGAATTACGTAAAAAATACCAAGACAATTGAAGAAAAGAGAGTTAGAAACCAACTCCTCAATTTAAGGAAAAGTTGTCTGCAAACTCAATCGGATAGTTTCTTTGTCAAACGAAGGGTTCGACCGTCGCGCATAGATAAGTTGAAATTGAAAACTCGCAATTTTTACACGGGGGGATCGGTCGGAGGGGTGCGACCGGTCGCCCTAGGGTCCAACCGGTTGCCTCTTCAAAAAACCAATCTGAGAAGTTTGCAATTTTGAACAAACCCAGTGTCATGCCGCCTATAGGGGCGACTCCAGTGACGTCTTGGTCGCCCCCTATAGGGTGACCCCACGTCACCCTCACCATTTTCTCGCAAACATGAAGTTTTACATTTTGCACAACTTTCAGTGCGGGTTGCCCTATACGGCGACGGTTGACCTCAAAACAGAGTAGTTGTCCAATTTGTGTTGAAAATAAACTTCAAGAAATACTTGAAAAAATAGTAAAAACATTTTAGACCAATCGGGAGTATTAGGACAACATTTAGAAACGTAGTTTGGATGTAAAACCCATTGATACAAAATCATTAAATATTTTGTCCAATTTTTGTCGAAAATAAAACTTGAAGAAATACTCCGGAAAATATTAAAACCATTTTAAATTATTTAGGAGTATTTGGACAACCTTTAAAACCATTGTTTTGGTATAAAAACAAAATCATCAAAATCATTTATCAAACAGGTTTTCAAACAACATAAAATGGAATTTACCCCAGGTTGCTTCCCATTTAAATAGGAAAAAAGAGGATCAATGAGATATCAAAGGTAGCCGGACAAGTCGGAAAAGCACAAGACACCACCAAGATCCAAAACGAACAGTGAGTAAGCGGCCAACTAAGGCCACACAAAACACTCGGGCACCATGAAGTCATCCAATTAAGGGTAAAAACCGGTTTCCAAACAAGAGTTACATTAAGCAAAATTGTTCTTTGTCAAAGAACATAAACAATTTAAACCCTAAAAAAGATTTTATTTTTTTAATCAAAGCCGACAAAATAATGAAAACATTCATCATATGGGAGAAGATCCAAGATTCCACACGAGTTATCCACCAGAAAATCGGACTGGATAAGCATAGTAGACAGGAAAAGCCAAGCATAGAACAACCCAAAAAAAGTAAAAACCCACCAACAAGAGCACAAGAAAGAGGTCATGAGGCGGGCGGTCGAGGGAAGTTCCACTATTGGTTTATTACATATTACAGCCCAAAAAAAAAAAACCCACACACGGGTTAAGGAAAAACAAGAAGCGACCCTAACAATAGAGGACTAGAAATTAACCACTCATTGCTTGTTATATACAACCTTGTATACATCTTTCACGTATTTTAAGAAACACATCATTTTACGAAAAGTTCAAGCCCTCAAATACCTGTTTTGGGCCTTCCAAATTTGGTATATAGTCAAAGAAACGGCCACAAACTCGAGCACTTTGTAAGGGCATGAAAGCAAAGAAGCTTTTTTTTTGTCCATTTAAGGGCCCCATCAATAGTACTCATAGAATGGCTAAATTTCAACTATTTTTTAACTCGATCCCAAAGCAACCTGGTGACAATGCAATCAAAAAATAAGTGAGGAGTATTCTCAAGGTAATTGCCACACAATTTACAAGTAGGATCAACATCCAAGTATTTTAAGTTATTAATGGTTGTCGATCTATCATTTATAGCAAGCCACACACAAAAGGAGTATTTGGGAGGAATAAAGTTTTTCCAAACAGTGAGAATGCCAAAAAGCTTTAGGGCGAATCACTAAAAAGGTCATACATTTTGGAGGAACAAAGACCTTTGAGTTTGAAAGAAGAGATAGATTGGAGATAAATAAATCGGGGAACCAAACTTAGCTAAAATATCATTTCTGATATCACAAATCCTTTTCAAAAGCCGGGAATCATATTTTTTGGGGTCCCAAGTCCAGAAGGATTGATTTTTTAAGTAGAAGGATTGGATCCATCTGACCCAAAGGGAGTCAGCTTTTGAATGAATATTCCAAGAGAATTTTAGCAAGAAGGACTTTATTCCAAGAATGCACATCTCTTAAACCCAAGCCTCCATCCTCGGAGGAAAGCAAACTTTAGTCCTGGCAATAGGAGAGGTATTCTTACCCAAAAAAGAAAGACTACGCAAAGTCTATTAATCTCATCGATGACAAAGTGTTTGGGAGAGGAAAAATTTGGAGCCAAAAACATTCCACTCCTTGCAACACTGATTTAATAAGAATGAGCCTCCCAACATAAGAAAGGGAATTTGCAGTCCATTTATTAATAGGAGGCGATTACTCATCATAAAGGGGCATAATGGTTAACATTCGGCCTTTGTGCGACCAAAAAACCCCCAAATATCTAACGGGAAGAGTCCCAAGAGGAAATTCAAGAGGTGGAGGATATTGTCAAGTTCGTCCCCAATAATCCCCATGATGAAGAGATTAGATTTAAAAGAGTTAACATCAAGGCCAGAGACATTTTTGAAATCATTAAGTCAGTCAATCAGGATTTTGGCTGAAGGAAGGTCACCCCTATAGAACAACATAAGATCATCTGCAAAAGCAAGATGAGTGATTACGAGAGCTTCACATCCGGGTGGTTTTGAATTTTAAGGAATTAGTTCTCACTTTAAGAAGTCTAGACAGATATTCCATACATAGGAGAAATGGCGGAGAGACATAGGGTCACCCTGTCTTAAACCTCTTTTGCCCGGAAATTTACCCTGAAGAGAACCATTAATACAAATGGAGTAAGAAGAAGAAGAGACACACTCCATGTCCGAATGAATTGGTTATTAGAGATCCAAATGGTGGAGTGGTTGGTTGCAAAAGTGGGTGTAATGCTTTTAATCAACCACAATATTGTTGCATCGGTGACTATGGTACGCGGCGACGTGCAAGCCGACAAATTACTCGGAAGTGTTCAAGAGGTAGTATCCTCAGGCTTATAGTTACGTTTATGATCAGAACTCTAGGTTTTGTGTCAAACTGGGGAACTACCTTATCACATTTTGCCCCTGACTATTTTTGTGTATCAAATGTTTGAGTTTTAAATAAGGTTGTTAGAAGATAACAAATACATGCTACACATTGCGAGTTAAATCAATAATATTTTTCGAAGGTTTAATGGAAGAAGTTGCAACTTCATGAGATACATTAATCTTATTAATTTATTTAGTCTATCTCGGGCGTAGCCGGCCAATGGCTATTCCCTACAAATTTTTTTCCTTATTTTCCCCTAGCTCAATTATTTTTTCTCTTTAAAAAAACACATATATTTTTTTTTTAATTTTTTTCCACCAAAAACGGGACAAAAAAATTTGGGGTGTCTTGGGGCCCCCTGCCCCCTATCTACGCCTCTGGTCTATCTATGGTGTTGGATCGAGTCTTTAGTTTTGTCTTATTTGTTACTTGAGTTTACTTTATATATAGTATAATCTCAATTAACTGAAACTAGTAAAGCAATTCCCTCTAAGCTTTATTATGGTTCTTATTTCATTTTTAATTAAACTTTTGTTTATACTAAAGTTAAATTAATTGCAGTGCGGGATCATTATAATTATTAATAAGTTCTTCTAATATGAATAAGTGGGGAGAGAAGAATAAATAATATGATTGGGTATTGGGAAGTGTGAGAGAGAAAGAGAAAAATTAAGTTAATTTTGGAGAGAAATTGGATTTTCTAGGAAAAAAATATTATTTTTTCCACAAACAATCACACATTACACAATTCTTTCGCTCAAAGAAAAAAATTTGGAAAAAAATTAACAAGCAATCGCAGCCTTAGTTGGCAAATGACTTGGACACTCTAAACACTAAACTAACCTTGCTAATGTACCAAAAATGGAGAGAAATATCACTTCAAAAAAATAAAAATGGAGAGAAATATGTAACACCAAAATATAAGAATAATGTTTAAACAAGTATAAAAATATATATATATATATATATATTTAAATAAATCTAAAATATAATAATAGTGTCTAAGTCCAAAATATAAGAATAATGTTAAATAAGTATAGAATATTAAAATACATATTTAAACAAGCTTAGAATATAAGAATAATGTTCATAGAGTTTAAGTCATTTCTTAAATAAATTTTTATATGCGGTCTCTTGTGAGACGGACGAGATCTGAGGCCGTGAGACAGACGATACTTTTTGTGTGAAAAAAATACTTTTAGTGTAAAAGTGATACTTTGTCTAAATACACTAATTTAATTATATTTAGATAAATATCACTTTTACACTAAAAGATATCATTTATCTCACGATGCAGTATACAAACTATCACTTTTGCCACTAAAATTATTATCGTCTCACGGTCTCACATGAGACTTTCACCGTCTCACATAAATTTTTGCGAATAATATATGTAATTTGTATATGCACACAAATGCCACTTATATAACTCTTTTTTGTCTATTTAAATTGCCACATCATCAAAAATACCCCAATTTCAATCCACATAAGCAATTCCAGTACCCAATAAGCAATTTCCGGCGTCCATGTAAGCAATTTGGCCGAAAGGACTAAAAATGCAACTTTTTAAAAGATACTGCTCATAAATTGTAAAAGAAATAATAATCGGACCAAATAGGGGTGTCAACCATGTCGTGTTTCGTATTCGCGGGTCGTGTTCTGACACAGGTATAACAAGTTCGACACGAACACGAACACGACTCGTTTAATTACTCGTGTCAAGAAACACGACACGGGTAACCCGAACACGACACGAAAAACCTATATAATTTAAATTTGACACGAAAAAAATAAAAATAAAAATATAGAAAAGCTAAAGTTACAAATAAGAAATACATTAAATTATTAAAATATATTAGTAAATGCATTTAATAAATTTTCCATCATTATATAACCAACTAAAATATAATAAAACATTAAAATAACATGTCACTATGAAATTATATGGGTTAAATAGGTCAATCATGTCGACCAGCGGGTTGACTGACGCGACCTATTTATTTTTCGTGTTAATTGTGTCCGACACGATTTTGATCCGAACCTGCTAAGGTTGTCTGCACACTTAAATTCGTGTTAGGTTAGGTATTAGGTTTCGCTTCGTGTCGATGCCACAAATCGACGCCACTAGGACCAAAGTCAAAATGAGCCAACTGACATGACTAAATTTGTAATTCTGCTACATATGCAATAACCGTTCAAAAAAAAAATCGAAATAACTCTCTCAAAATGCCAGAAGTTGAACACTTTTTTGTGACGAATAATACGTAAAAACAATACTTGGCCTCAGACTACGTAGGTCAGGGCCACCCATGGAAGTTGTCACTTTTCTGGTCCAAAGAACTTGCATTTGATTGGACGAATTTACGGTGAAAATGCATCTTCCCTCGGCACTATATCCTTATTAATTGTGTCCAGAATTGGTCGCTCAAATGCATCGCCATCACCAAATCCAAATTTAAATTCTGCACAAGAAATATATTTTCTCTCTTTTCTTTGCAGGTTTACATTAGCAGTTCAATCATTCTCGGGGAAAACTAATATATTGATGTGCTGATGATCTTCCAACTTTTAAGTGTTTTAGGAATCCATCCTTTTTCTTTTGCACCATGTTAGGTTCGAATTTCAATCGTCCTTTGGTCATAACCTGCAGCCACATGGATCATATCATGCCATGTTGCAGAAATTGTGGCCACATCAACAATTTCAGTTTGGCTCAGAAACTCCTTGGAAACCTACCTTGAATTTTTTTTTTTTTTTTCCAAAACTTCACTTTGATATATAGTAAAATACATCTTTGTGCTGCCTGTCAGTATAGATATTATCTCACCAGCAGGCCACAAATAACTTGTAGGTTCCTTGCAGCATTTTGCTACTGATTTTTATCATATCCTGCAACTATAGAATGTTCTAATTTGTTTCATATATACAGGAGGACCAGTAAAACTCATACACAAAATCCTTTTTCACTTTCCACACCACAAATTTTTGGGGACAGGATAATTCCTCAGTGTGGAGCTGTCAAATGTGTCGGGCGCCAGGGCCGGACCCCTGGGGTCGGACCAAGCAAGCCAAAATTCCATCGGACAACTATTTTGGATCCCAACCCATTCATGCTTTGAAATACACGTAAAATGACCAGACCGACCGGCTTTTCAAGCCAAATGGGCGGGTTAAGTTGGGACCATCCCTTTTCGGGATATGAAATTGCAGTCCAGTCCATCCTTTTTATTGGGGTCCACCGAGTTTGGTGATTTTGACAAATGTTCTAAGTGTGCTAATGTAGGCTCTTACATCATCAGCCTGGAAACCTCCACCATACAAGATTTAAATTGTAGCCCTTTAGTCCTAAACCCCTAAACCAGCAGAAAATAAAGCTCACTCAGCAATAAACAGGGGCAAAAAAAAAAGAAAAGAAAACACCTCCAGAATGGCAATCCATGAAAAACAACCTCACTTTGTTCTTTTTCCTTTCATGGCCCAAGGCCATACGATTCCCATAGTAGACATTGCAAGATTGCTAGCCAAACGAGGCGTAACCGTCACGCTTTTAGTCACTCCCTATAATCATAACAGATTCAAAACGGTTATCGATCGTGCAATCGCCTCTGGACTGAACATTCATATTTTCCACCTCAAATTATCCACTGCTGAACTCGGCCTGCCAGAAGGATGCGAGAATTTCGATATGCTCGCTTCGCTCGACGAAGCATTAAAGTTTTTCAAAGCCACCGCCATGTTAGAACAGCAGGTCGAAGAAATTCTCCAAAATCTGAAACCCTCGCCGAGCTGCTTAATTTCCGATATGTGTTATCCATGGACGACGAGTGTTTCCGTCAAATTTCAAATCCCTAGACTCGTGTTTCACGGCACGAGTTGTTTTTCCCTGATTTGTATGCACATGGTAGGGATTTCAAAGGATTTCGAAGCTATAGCTTCAGATACAGAGTATTTCGTGGTGCCTGATTTGCCTGACAGAATTGAAATCACAAAAGCTCAAATCATAGGCACAAGTCAAATCCCTCACGATTGGGTTGAAATTCGTGAACAGATGCGTGATGCTGAAGTGGAAGCTTTCGGAACAGTGGCGAATACCTTCGAAGAGCTCGAACCTGAATACGTCAAACAATACATGAAAGTGAAGGGGAAAAAGGTATGGTGTATTGGACCGGTTTCGCTCTGCAACGAAAATGAGTTAGATAAAGCTGAAAGAGGTAACAAGGCCTCCATTGATGAACACGAATGCTTGAAATGGCTCGATTCGCAGGAATCGAGCTCTGTTATTTACGTTTGCCTCGGAAGCTTATCGCGATTATCAGCTTCACAGCTTATAGAGCTCGGGTTAGGACTTGAAGCTTCGAATCGCCCTTTCGTGTGGGTTATCAGAAACGCTTCAGACGATTTCAAAAAATGGCTATCGGAGGAAAATTTTGAGGAGAGGATTAATGGCAGGGGCATTTTGGTCCACGGTTGGGCCCCACAAGTGCTGATACTTTCCCACCCGTCTGTGGGAGGCTTTTTGACGCACTGTGGGTGGAATTCGTCGCTGGAAGGGATAACGGCCGGTGTGCCTATGCTGACGTGGCCACCAGTTTTGCAATGAGAAGTTTATTGTGAGCGTGATCAAGACAGGAATAAGAGTGGGAGTTGAAGTGCCTGTTATTTTTGGGGAGGAAGAAAATGTGGGAGTTCAGGTTAAGAGTGATGATATTAAGAAGGTTATTGATGAGTTGATGGATGGTGGAGAAGAAGGGGAAGAGAGGAGAGAGAGAGCTCGAAAGCTCGGGGAAATGGCGAAAAGTGCACCGGAGGAAGGTGGTTCGTCGTACCTTAACATGACGCAGCTTATACAAGACATCGTCAATTATGGAAACAAATTTGGAAATGATGCGAAGTTGGATGATGAAAATTGTTCTAAAATTGTAATCCAGTAAAAGATATAGCAGTTCTATGTTCTTCTTATGTTATTGGCAACAACTTTAAGGGCTCGTTTGGTTGAGGGATGGTAATAGGTGTGATACATTCCAAAGTTATTTTCCAACCTTATAAGGTGGATATAATATGTCTTAATATTATGTTTGTTTGAGGATTAGTTTTATAGATATACCTTCTATTATTAATAATGTGTTTGGTTCAAAATGGATAAGAACAATCAACCCATCTAATATTACATTTTTGTCCCCAACTTATAATTCATTTTCCTTTTCACCCCCACCTAATATTACCTATTTGCCATTCACCACTTCTTAATTTCATCGATTCATTTTACTTCCTGCCACGCAAAAAACATCAGACCCTTCTCTTCAATCTCGACACTTTACTCTCGAGCTCGCAGGTATGTTCATTCTGGTTGGAAAATTATCGTCTTTAATTTTTGTGTTAATTTTTGTGTTCTTCTTTGATTTGTATTCTGTTGAACAATACCAATATCCTCTATTCGATTCTCCATCTTAGGATTTCATGAAATTAGGTCTAACATGATTTGGGTTTTCCGAAAATAGGTCGAAAATTAATAAGGTTTAGGATAACTTACTCAACATTTAATTGTATCGGTTTTCATGTTACATAATTAAGACATCGTGAATTTTTTCATTTGCAAAATTAGGTCAAAAATTTAACACATCTTTGAATTTACTTGGTTTTTTTTTTTTTTTCGATTGTTGAAGTTCAAGTCTCATTCAAGTGTGCAAGTAAGTATTACAATGTTAATTTTACGGAATGGTTCGTGATTCATGACTCGTGTTTGTTTATTGTTTCTAGATTCATCTCTTTTTATTTTTTCCTATAATTCATTAATTTTATGATCTATATTTTGATACTATGAAGATGTACAAAAACACACGGTTTGCAATTACTTGATGCTTGATTGAAGTGTTCTGATTTGAATATTTTTTTGTATCATTACCTATTGCAGTGTCAAGTGGCCACTCAAACACCTCGGGTATTCATACCGAGTCAATCTGTGCAAATAAAATATGTGAATGTGGCGTAGAGTCACCTTTACGGACATCGTGGACACCGACTAACACAGTAGTAGATTCCACACTTGTAAAGTATGTGTTAGCCACTAATAACATAAACATTACTTTCTATTTTCAATGATTCCTGAACCAAGTTCTTAGGGTTATTGTCACATTCATATTAGTAAAATTAAGATGGCGTTTAAAACAATGCAGGAACGTAGGTGTGGATTCTTTGAGTGGTATGATCCAATCATGTGCAGAAGGTCAACTCAAATCATTCCGGGACTGTTAAAGAAAATAAATGCACATGAAGTCACCATAAAAGAACTCAAGCATCGTGAAAGAAAATATCTGATTGCATTGATATTTTCTTGGGTTGTCATGGTTGTTATCATTATGTTTGCAATATGACTATCTTGAAATTAAGATAATAGGATCACTGTCGTAGTATGGCAGTAGTATGTAGTTTGTTGTGTAACTTTGCAATGTATTGGACAAGTACGTAGTTTTCTTATTAATTAATACTATTTGCGAGCTGAATGGTCCTCATGTACGGATGACAATTAACTTATGTATTAAATCCTTTGTAAGACTTCATATTATTGCTTCTTCGTGCTAATTATTTATTTGATGTTATTTGCTTAAATTTGTTCTGCTTAGTAATGCCTAGGACAAGAAACGACATAGTTCGATGCTTGTACCAATCAGTAAACTGGACACCCGAGGAAGAGGAATATATATACAGTTGTCTGAATCATGCCACTCGTCTTCTATGCTTGGATGATCTGTTGAGTTAAATAGTTTATTAAGGGTGATATCAATAGGATTGAAGTGTCGGTTTAGTAAGGATCGCAATGTTGGGATGGTGAAAACTCGAGGCCCATTGTGGAGAGACAAATTTGACGCTTTACTGTAAGTACCTTGAGACTCCTGGTGTCGACTTTAACAAGAAACACAATATTGTATCTGTTGACGCCAACTATTTCCATCAAATTGGCAAGGTAAAAATAGATATTAATTAATCGAGATAAATATACTTGTGCAGTCATTTAAACATTGGACATTGATGATACTTATTTTTTTGCGCAGAAATCGTAGAACAAAGATATTTTCGCACTTACGGGTTTGAGCACTAAGCAATGGCTTACAATGTTTTCAAAATTGCCAATGTCGCATGCATTGACCTATCGGATGTTCGTGATCCTATTGATGATTGATCCATTACTGATGAAGTGTTTCTGATTCAAGCATGAGGAACTATGTAGTAGTTAGGATATGTTTCTTATGTGTTTTAGACTTGGGTAATTCTTTAGGATGCAATTATGTTTTTAGAACTTGTCTAATTATGCTTTATGTCTCATGACTATTGTGTAACTAATGACGATTGGTACTTTACTTCAATGCTATGAAGCTTTTAGAACCTATTGTATGCACCAGTTGGATATATATGTTGGAATGTTTTGTTGTATAACCCAGTTGGATATGGTTTATGCACCAGTTGGATATATATGTTGGAATGGTTTGTTGTATGCACCAGTTGGAAACATTGTTTTTGCACCAGTTGGATTATTTTGTTGGATATGGATTTAGATCATTTTGTTGTATGGATTATTTTGTTGGATATGGTTTATGCACCAGTCTAATTATTGTATGTACCAGTTGGATATGGATTTAGATCATTTTGTTGTATGAACCAGTCTTATGCAACAGTTGGATATATATGTTTGATTGTTTGTTGTATGAAAAAAAGTTGAGAATGAAAAAAACTGAGAAGTGATGAAAAACTGAGAATTAAACAAAGGGAGAATGAAAAACCAGACATTAACACATACCAATGTACATGATCTACGGGCTGTTTTGGATTTTTAAAAATCTATGTGCATGTGTTTTTAAAAACATGAAACTGACCCATGCACATAAGTTTTTAAAACCAAATTGAGAATGAAAAATACATAATGGCCCCTGCAAATTTATGTGCATGGGTGCAATTTCCATTAAGGACAATGTTCCAGGGGCTGTTTTGGAGTTTTAAAAATTTATGTGCATGGGTGCAATTTCCATTAAGGACAATGTTCCAGGGGCTGTTTTGGAGTTTTAAAAATTTATGTGCATGTGCATGGGTAGTTTTCATAAACCCGGTTGCTTTGTTCCAGGTTATGACTTAACAATGGAAACTGAAAATTATATAATGGCCCCTGAAAATGTTCCAGGGGCTGTTTTGGAGTTTTAAAAATTTATGTGCATGGGTAGTTTTCATAAACCAAATAAATCACATAATCAGAAAAATGACCCGGTTGCTTTGTTCCAGGTTATGACTTAACAATGGAAACTGAAAATTATATAATGGCCCCTGAAAATGTTCCAGGGGCTGTTTTGGAGTTTTAAAAACTTATGTGCATGGGTATAATTGACATAAATCAAAGAAATCATATAATCAAATAAACCAAACTACTTCTGACCGACTACTATTGTAATTTAGTGAAATCACAAAACATCAAACTTTCATTTTGGGGCTGTTTTGTAATTTTTTTGAATCAAAAGCTGATATGAAATCTGCATGTTGATACTACATGTGAACTACTGAGTTTTACACATTGAACTGGAAGATTCTTTTGCTTTTGGTAAATAAGAGAATATATTCCTTACCATTCTCACCAAAATATGTCTTGCTACTAAACTACAAATTAGTCTTCAACAATGTTCTTCTTCCAAAATTTCATAGAATGGGCAAAAGAGAATATATTCTTTTATAAAGTACTAAATATGAAGAATGCAAAAATAAACATGGAAACAATATGATCTTGAATAAACGAGACAATTTGCTACATATGTCTTAGCAAATCGTTCCTTGGAACTCAATGCATCAAAGATATATTATGCGGGGGAATCAAAATCTGCTTTGAATATGTAATTAGTCATGTCCCCTGTCAATTTTTGGATTCAAGTGATGTCTCTCGGCCTTGTACCTCTATTTATATCATTCGGAAAGTTAGTAGACATTCAACCCAAAATTATCAACGATTCAAAATACATTGCCTTGTCAAAATGCCTCAAAACAAAAACACACCTAAAGGGGCTATGCATGACGATCTAAAGTATTCTACAATGCAACTTGGACCGAGAGAAATTGAACAGAAATTCATCAAGTCATTGGTGGAGCGGGCAATGGAAGGCAATTTTCGAGCTCATGCGAAAATACGCCGTTCTTTTCGCCGCAATGACCGCTGTTAACACACGTTTGGTACAAACTTCGACTATGCATATTGTATGCAACGAATTAAGAAATTGCGTAAGCGCTACCAAGTGTTTAAATGGATTATCCAACTAATCGGCGTGTGCTACGATCCTATCACCCACAAAGTCGATTGTCACCGATCATGCATGGGGACTACATATGCGGGGTACACCATTCGTTTGTGCCACTTTCTTTGTACATTTTTATGAAGTTATATTTACGACATATTTGACTTATTTGTAGGAAGAAAAACTTGGAATGGCTTATATGTTAAAAAGCGAGCATGATTTTGATGAGCTCCGTTGGATGTTCGAAGAAGATGAGCGTTGAAAAATGCAAACAATGAAGTTGAAGTAATTGAAATTTCAAGTGATCACGATGATGACGCCCGGTAGGACGTTGAACGAAGAGGAAACCAAAGGCGATGGAGTGGAGCGCAACTCGAAACACGGACAATTCGTTTTGGAATGAGTTAGCTTGGTATCAGTCTGCAAGCGACTCCTCGGTTCCTGACCCAAACAACCCTCCGTCAAAGTTATCCACTACTGAAGAAGTTCTCAGCAAGATGCAGAATTATCTCACTGAAGCTGGTCCAAGTCGTCCCCCGCATGCCGCCCCAGCAGATAGTTCAACCGCTTCATACTCGCTTTATCAAAAACCGTGAACTTCCAAGGAGGCAGCTTTAAAGTGTCAATTTGTGTTGGGTCGTCTAGTCATTGCCTGGTTTGTTGTCGTGTCGTTTGTCATATTGTTCGAGTCATTTGCAGTTTTTCTTTCCATTTCGTCTTATCGTGTTGTTTCTAGTTTATTATGTAGGGATGTCATATTTCACGCGTTCGTCTTTCACGAAATTGTACGCTGAAATATATTTCAAGGGTTCGTCTTTCCAGTGTTCCGATTACATGTACCCCTGTTTTCAATGAACCTATTTATGTTTTCAATGAACCTCTGTTAGTATGGATTTTTAGTCACATAAGTTTTTTGTTTCATACAAAAATACCCAGAATTTTGCTCTTTTTTATTAACTAAACAAGAATATAACTTTTGAGGCCAAAATAAGATACCCAGAATTTTGCTCTTTTTTATTAACTAAACAAGAATATAACTTTTGAGGCCAAAATAAGATTTCTAAAAAGTCAGGCCATATATATAATTATTTCACCTGTTGGCCAGAACTTTTTGTTTCATACAAAAATACCCAGAATTTTGCAAATTTTGATTAACTAACCAACTATATAACTTTTGAGGCAAAAATAAGAGTTCTAAAAAGTCTGGCCATATATATAAATATTTCACCTGTTGTAACAGATCCAGACCACATCAGACAAGTATTATAATGAAACCAACAATACTATATAAAGCAAATAATGTAAGCTCTGTATCAATGCAAGAATTAAACATCTCTTTGTAACAGATCCTACATATCATCGCAACAAAACCATAACATCGCAAATGTCATTTTACACCTGTATGTAACATTCATTGGCACCACAAAAAACAGATCTATCATCACAAACAAAGATATGGTATTATCATCCAAAATATAATATCCAAATTACAGATTATCCAAATCGATTATCCAAAATACGTAAATTTCGAACAAGTGTTCATTGGCTTCACAAAAACACAATAATACCATATCATAAGAAATGTTCATTGGCACCCGAATTGATAGTCATAATACCAGGTACACAATATTGTTTGTCCTCAAAACATACGTCTAATTAACTTTTCATAGATTCCCGGCCAACTTCATTTTCGCAAACTCAATCTTCGCTTCATCCGGAAGGCTGAAGAACAGTTCAAGATCCTCAGTATTTTTTACCAATAACTTAGAAACTAGAAGTTTCTCTTGAAGAAAAGCCCTTGCATCATTGCAACAAGCCCAAATACCTTTTTCCTTGTCAGAGAAATGTCGTACTCGTAGCCAATGCGCTTAGCTATTTCAGCTAGTCTAGCATCAGTGTTCCGGCAGTAAGTGCCCATTAGCTCGACCATAGGATCAGGGGTGTCTGCATGCTTACGTTTACCTTTCTTGTTTTTTTTGGCGGATGCCGAATTTTGAGGGGTGGATTGCGGTTGACATACAAAATTTGTTTCAGTTTCTTCCTCAAACTCTTCAAACAAGTTTCCAAAAAGATTAGCGGGCTCTTCCTCTTGGGTGCAATTTCCATTAAGGACATTGTTGATCGCCTCATGAAGTATTGCATGCTCTCCTGTTGCTCTGTCCTTCCCAAAGATGTTAACCCAATCATTGTAAAATGGCCAAGTCTTGAACCTCATGAGACGGGCATTAGAATCGACCTGCACAGATATATAGTATCCATCAAAAACAGAGTTTGGTAATATTCAATTAAGATTAAAACTGAAAGTGATTGGTACTAATACCTTAACATACTACTCAAACCTCATCATCATGAGCCTCATCAATTTCCTTCAAAGATGCAACCAACACTTCTTCCTCTCTCGACTCAACTCCTTCTACCCTTGTCATTCCTTTTGCGACATTGTTTTGGGATTTGGTTGTGTGATGCCTCCATTGTAGAATCTGCAAATCATAAGACAATCAAAAAATTAAACTAATATACCTTACAATATCCCAATTTTATTTCTAAAAAATTGGAATAGTAAATCACGTAACTTGCAATGTAATTACCTGTACAAAAGGAAAAGGCCGGTGTGGTTACTGAACCATCTTGGTAAAAGAAATCATATAAAAACTCCATAATACACAGTTATTTAGGTCAAAGCAAATTACGAGTAATTATACATCTTGGCCAGTACACTCTCATCTAAAAAGCATGCATTACAAATGTAATTTAAATCATTGAAACTCCAAAACAAGTATCTCAACCTCAAGTAGATCATATAATGCAACAGGAAATAGGTAAGTGCATAAGGACAATAACAAAACATCTTTTCAAATACATAACACACTCTAGTGCATACAAATGAAAATAGATAAATTATCCATGAAAAGAAATACAAGAAAATTCACCGTCTCATTACTCAAAATAAATGATACTAGCCTAAACATCTCCACTCATTGTACATTGAATTAGCTAATTGGTCTCTCCAATTATTCCACGCTTGTGACGATTCAACAGTGTCAATGTAATCAATGTCCGTATCCTCTTCATCATCGTCCTCATCGTCATCACTCAAAGAATCCTCCAACGGATCTACAGACAGCTCCAAACGGATGAAATTATGAAGAAGCGCACATGCCGTAGAATAGCCCATCGTTTTTTCAAGAGCCCAAATGTCCGTTCAATCACGTTACGAGCTTTTGAGTGATTCATATTGAAAAATTCTTGAGAATTCTGTGGAATTAAAGTCCCCTCTCCCCAGTCATTTAAATGGTACCTAACTCCTTTGCGGAGTTAGGAACCTTCACCATTCGTGTAACCATTGTCACATAGATAAAAATTACCTGTCAATAGTAGTGTTATGATATTTTTGATATAAGCTTAACTATGAGAATTGCCACGTCTTAATAGATTTAAATGTCAAAAATCAAATGATTAATGAAATGATACCTTGAGGGATTTTTAAACCATTAGGTCTAGTGACAACATCACGCAAAACTCTACAATCCATGGTGAACCCACCCATCCACTTAGCACATAAATGAAATTCATATTTCGATCTCAAACACCAAGCACATTGACAATTATTTCGCTTTCCTTGTTCTATATCGTGCCTTATCTGACTCGGACACTTTCACTTTGATATAAGTACCATCTAAAGCACCTAGACAACCCTAAACACAAATATTTTCTGTCAAATTTAATTGTAGAAACATTTCTAAGTGAAGCCCTAAATACAAGTCCATTGATATGTGTTTTAAACTTGATAAATATTGATTGTTTAAAATTCAATGTACTTTGTAATATTGATTTACCTTAAACCACTTCCATTGTGGATTGGTACAGTTGTCTTGAACTGGATGCGGACTTACTAGGAGTACAATGTGTAGTCTTAAAACCGCATTCAAAACATCGTGGAAGTGTCTGCTAACAGTTTGTCCCGATCTCTTGAAATCGAACCGCACCACACGATTTTTCTTGTGGTGGGCAAGAACAGAAAGAAACAATGCCACTTTCTCATTAAGAGACACATATCTAGACTCGAGTAGCCCACCCACATGTTTTAGTAAGTAACACAACTTTGCAAACACACCACGCGTCATCCTCAAATTATCTAAACAATCAACATCAGTCTGCGCAATCAAGTCATTCAAATGCTCTACTTGTTTTGGTATCCTATTTGCCATGACATATCTAGTTCCTACCCTGCGATTCTCTAGTCTTTTTTGAGTTCGACAGCGAATTGTCCTCACAAACATGTTCAAGATAAACATACTTTCAGTCATAATTTCTTCAACAACTAAGAATAACTCAGCTCTTTTCCTTGATATTTCATCCATCTTCCTAATCAAAACTGCAATGTGAATTCATAGGGTTCTCTTTAATAGCTTGATATTCAATTGTTAAAACATGTACAACATTCCTCAGTTGCAGGTCACATAATGTACATCACAAATCATATGAAAACAGATATTTTGTGCATGTTTACAAAAGTGAATACAACAAAGTTCAGATTAAAATAAAACAGCAACAAACAACTCCAAAAAAAAAAATTCAGAAAACGCAAGGGTTAAATCAAATCTGGAGTAATATTCGACCGATTTTAATAAAAAGGCAAAGTCAAAACCATTCCACATTCATTAAAAAAAAGAATTTCCCATTCGAAAAAGATACACCAACAGCCCTAATATGGAGAAATATTGAGAAATTGCTGTAAGTATACTTATAGCCCAATATATGGAGAAGAACAAACCTCCTTCGACCGTTTTCCAGAAAACTAACTGCAAGTGCAAGAAATAAATTGTTCAAAGAGGGGTAAAAATTGCCACAAATTACAGGGGAGTTTGGGAGCGACAAGTAATCCGAGAGAAGTATGGAGACGACCGTGAAATTAAAAAACGAACTCGCACTAATACCTTAATCAGGAATTCCGCCTTTTTCGTCCGCTCGAAGGTCGGCCGCGAGCTAGGGTTCCACACTCAACGTAATGCTGAGGGTGAGAAGAAGCGTGCTGATGTTGTCTTCTCGTGAAATGAGTGGTAATGTAAATATGAGGGTAGAAATGTAATTTGACTTCCTATCGAATTTGAGTGAAATTGTATCCCACCCCCCTGGTGGGATATGGTATACCTATCTTGGTAGGATAGTAGACCGGACCCTTGCTTTTTCATGGGCCAATCAACTTTGAACCAAACACAATAATGGGTGTGAAATAATAAAAATTGGTGGGATATCCCTTCCATTAAGGGCAACCAAACGAGCCCAAAAAGTATACAGTAATTTAGTATCTCAAATTTGTCACTCTTTCAATTCAAATCCTTCTAATTGAATTATTGTAAAATTTCATTTTGTTTCTTTTGTGAGAAAATGGTTCGGATCATTTGGCTCTGTAACTACTCGCTTATTTTACCAATGTTAAGGAATGCTGTATGATACTCCTGGTCCCTTAAATTTGATATTCTAGTAGTTTTAGTCCTATAAATTAGAATGTTTTGCAATCTTAGTCACTTGAATATGTGCAACTCGATTATCAATTACCATAGAGTAGCGTTAATGTTTAAATTTGTAAAAAGAAGTGAAAGATTAGGTACACGATTTTTGTTGGAATTAAACTAGAAAATTAAAGTTAGATAAAGACAAGTATGGGAAATTAAACACGTATTGTACCTACACTTCAAAAAAAAAGGAAGGAAAGAAAAAAAAATGCTCATGTCTATTTTCCCACTTAAAGCTTTTGAATATCGAGGACTCTATTGGAAAGTTGGGTGTATTAGATGTAGGGTGTAAATGAATATAGTCGAGCCAAACATTATGTTGCTCGAGCTTGTTTGAATTTTTATCAAACTTCGGAAATTGTGTTTAAATTTGGTCTGATTATTGATCGAATCGAGTAGTTTGATATTTTTACACATATTTCAATTATTTTATTAATCGAATCGAGTTCGAACACGAGCTTTTACATATTGTTATGTTAACGAAACGGCTGAAACGTCTTTTAATCGGTCAATCTCGAATCGAGTATTGAATAATTTGTTCGTTTTCTTGTTATATTCGACGGACAAATGGTCCCTCATGATTGGAGTCATGAGTCCCACAAAGCGTTCGACACTTTGGCTAAAATCTTCAATATTTATTAGAGCTTATATAAATGATAGTTCCGATAATCTAATCATAAATCATCAATCAATTTGTTAGAATCCAAGCTCCGGTCAAAGAGCTTTCACGATTTTTTCAATTAGTTGTTATAACTAATAACACTCTTATGATTTAGGTGGTACAAAAATAGAGAAGGGACATAATTCCCTTGTTCACATGTCAAATTAGTGTTTACGTGGACTGTACAACCTTACAAGCAATACGTTTTCTATTGACGATAATTCTACCCATCAGCTTATACGTTTGTGTGGCTGATAATCCCTGCTATGACAACAAGCAACCTTTCAAGAACCATCTCAGTTGTGAGAAATTCACAAATAAAACCACCTTGATCTAGCTCACCTTCACACAGAACATCCTCCATTACCGCCATGGCCTCCCAATCCGACCCGCTTCACTTCATCCTGTTCCCTCTAATGGCCCCAGGCCACATGATCCCCATGATAGACATCGCCAAACTGCTCGCACAGCGAGGCGTCATCGTTTCCATAATCACCACGCCCCAAAACGCTATCCGCTTCACTTCAACAATCGATCGCGCAGTAAAATCCGGCCTGCAAATTCAACTAATCGAAATCCGTTTTCCATCAGTAGAAGCTGGATTGCCAGAGGGCTGCGAGAATCTAGACACTCTTCCTTCACTAGACATGGCCACCAATTTCTTCGTCGCACTCAGTTTGCTACAGAAAGAGGTCCGCCAAGTGTTCGACGAAATGCTTCCTCGACCAAACTGCCTAATTTCGGACATGGGCTTGCCTTGGACAACCCAAATTGCGGAAAAGCTTCAAATTCCGAGAATAGTTTTCCATGGGACTTGCTGTTTATCGCTTTTATGTTCACACAACATAAGGGCCTCCGAGATTCTTGATAGTCTAGACTCAGATTCTGACTATTTTGAGGTTCCTAATCTGCCTGATCGAATAATGCTAAGAAAATCCCAAGTTGCAGGCTCAACAAGTAAAAAGTCAGAAGTCTTGAAAGATGTCACAGATCAAATTAGAGCAGCGGAAAAAACATCGTATGGTGTGGTGGTGAATAGCTTTGAGGATCTTGAGCCAGAGTATGTGAAGGGGTATAGTAAGGCCAAGGGTGAAAAAGTTTGGTGTGTTGGTCCTGTTTCATTGTGTAATAAAGATAGCTTGGATTTGTCTCATAGAGGCAACAAAGCTTCCATTAATGAGCAAGATTGCTTGAAATGGCTTGATCTGCATGAGCCCAAATCCGTAATTTACGCGAGCCTTGGCTCGTTAGCCCGTCTGACAGTAGAACAAATGTCGGAGCTTGCGCTTGGTTTGGAGGCTTCGAATAGGCCCTTCGTGTGGGCTTTAGGCGGAGGCAAATCGGATTCGCTTGAGAAATGGTTTTCGGAGAACGGATTTGAGGAAAGGATTTCAAATCGAGGGTTTTTGATCCGCGGGTGGGCCCCTCAAGTGCTGATTCTTTCGCACAAAGCGATTGGGGGATTTCTGACGCACTGTGGGTGGAATTCGACACTGGAGGGGATATCGGTTGGGGTGCCGATGGTGACGTGGCCGTTTTTCGCCGATCAATTTTGTAATGAGAAATTGGTGGTTCAAGTGGTGAGGATTGGAGTTAGTGTTGGAGTGGAAGTGCCTGTTAGGTGGGGAGAGGAGGATAAGGTTGGGGTATTGGTCAAGAAGGATGATGTTATGAAAGCTATAGACATGGTGATGGATGAAGGAGAAGAAGGAGAAGAAAGGAGACAAAAGGCCAAAGAGCTTGGGGAAATGGCAAAAAGGGCAACTGAAGAAGGGGGTTCTTCTTATTTAAACATAACATTGTTGATTGAAGAAATTAGGGCAAAATCAAATCTTGGAGGATCAAAATGAGAGAAATTGCATCAAAATGGAGAATTGATGCTAGTGTGAGTTAAATGTTTCAACAGAGTGTTTAATAGAAGAAAGATGAATAAAAAAACCTTATTGGTTTTGAAATATGTTCTAGTAACTTGATTTGTTTCATCATTGATTGGTCCTAATGCTTGTTTGGGTTTTTTTTTAATTTTTGGAAGCACAAGATGAAAGATGAATATCATGTCATTAATATTGGAATCTGCAGAGTAAATTATTGGCCAAACAAGTTGATTAGCATTAATTATAAAGATAATTATAAAAATTACCCCTAAGTTCAAACCTAATTTCAAAAAACACTCATGTTATCTTTAAAAATTACAAATACATCTTAAGGTGTTACAAACTTACAAAGACCCAATTGAAGTTTATATTTGATTTGGGTATAATAATCAGATGTACCTAGGGTCGATACTTCATTACGAGCCTTAGTACTTTATTCGAGGGACCTATAATAGGAACAAACGTTAGGCTAGTCGGATGGACCCCCAGCTAAGATCCTCCGATGATAAAGTCAGATACATGTGGTTAGGTCACAAATGACTGATGAGCGAGGTGACAATATAATTATGAGATACTTGATTTGATTCCAGCGTGTCATTTATAGATTTCAGTCTTTATAGGTCGTACGAGCCGTACAGTCTACTTCCCCGTGTCAATGTTTCCTTTATCTTCTAGTCATGTCATGGAATAAGACTGTGCGTCATACCTTTAAGGCCTAGACTCAGCTCACCTTGCAGGGGCGTATTCTGTATGTTGCTGGGGGGGCTTTAGCCCCCCCAAACTTTAAAATTGGAACCAGGTATTATATATATATATATATATAATATTTTGTAAAAAATATATATATGTGTATAAAATATTGGTTTATCATTTAGTCCCTTAATTTGTGGTCCCAATTTTTAACTTTATCTCCAATACTACACTCTCTCCTCTCACTCCAACAAAATCGTCCAGTAGCAAGAAATCCCCAAAATTTCTTTTTTCTCTTCACTTTAAAACCCTCGCCCATTTCTTTCTTCAATTCTTGCGGTCCCTACTTCCATTTCCCGCTCCAAGTTTCAACCCCATTCATCCAAAAGACATGATCAACTGCAAGAAGCTCAAGCAAATGAAATTGCAAACAAGATTGCACTTGGTGAACTTAAAACAGGCACATGGGCAAATCAAGTTGGGACCTTACAGAGAGCGGGAGATACTCGATGGGGTTCTCATTTTAATTCTATTTGCAGTTTGATGACAAATTATTCTTCATCTTACATTGTGATTGAGAAGATTGTTGATGAAGGGGCCACTTATGCACAAAGAGGTGATGCTTATGCGGTTAGTAAAATATTGCAATCATTTGAGTTTGTTTTCACATTACACTTGATGCATGAAATAATGGGAATCACTAATGATCTTTGTCAAGCATTACAACTACACTCTCAAGATATCTTGAATGCAATGAATCTTGTTTCCACAACAAAATCACTTCTTCAAAGATTGAGAAATGGTGGATGGGATACTTTACTTGAGGTCATGAAACTTTTTGTGGAAAACATGAGATTGAAATCCCGAGATATGGACACGCGATATATTGTAGGCGAGAGGCCGCTCGTCAACCAAATGTAACGATGGAGCATCATTTTCGAGTAGAGGTATTCTTAGCGACAATTGACTCAATTGCAAGAGTTGAATAGTAGATTCAATGAGAAATCGGTGGAGCTTTTAACTTTAAGCTCTTCTTTTGGATCCTAGTAACAATTATAAATCATTCAACATTGAAAGCATATGGAAGCTAGCGGTGAAGTTTTATCCAGGAGATTTCACGAGAGCAAGAATAGGGTCATTTGAAGTTTCGATTCGTCATTATGAGCTTGATATACGCACTCCATCCATTTTCGGTGGTGTTCTTACAATTTCTCAACTATGTCAAAGATTGATCAAACAGGAAAGTCTAAAGCTTATCACTTGGTTGATCGATTAATTCTCCTTCGTTAACTCTTCCTAGATCTACAAAGAACTACTGAAAAGAGCTTTTTCAACAATGAAAAGAATCAAAACAAGACTTTGGAGCAAAATGGACGATGACTTTCTTTCAGATAGCTTAGTTATTTACATTGAGAAAGAAATCGCCACTACTTTTAGCACAAATTCTATAATAACTGAGTTTGAATCAATAAAAAAGCGTCTTGTACAATTTTCTTAGATTCAAATAGTGATTATAAGTAAATTCTTTGATGTTTCTTCTGGTTTTTAGTTGTGCATTAAACTCAATATCTTATATGTCTAAATATTTGGTATAAATATGGTCGATGTGCTTGTTTTTTGTTTTTCTCCTCCAGCCCCCCCCCAATGAAATTGGTCTAGCTCCGCCCCTGTCACCTTGTCCCCTAGGATCGCGTCGCCTCGTCAACAATCCTGTTGAGTGGAAGTGTGTTCCACGTGTCAGTCAAACCTCGACCTTCGCTCACCTAGTCTCGGACCACCTCGGCCAATGAGCCCCTTTGGCTAGGTTCAGATGGGAGCCAACTTTAGGTTATTTATGAGGGTAATAAGGTAAATTTGATATTTAGGTATATCGATTTACCTAACGAATGCTACTCTTCTTTTTTGTGGGTGCAATTTGTAGATAGAAACAAATGTCAATGAACTCTTTATAATCTTGAAACATAACTGGGCTTTTTTTCGTAATTAAATGAAACTTCATGGTAGTTTTGTAATTATCCATTAATTATATGTCAAACGAAATAGCCATTAAATCTTCCCGGATCAACACCCATCATCGTGCTCTGGTTAGTTGCACCTATATTGAAGGTTATCCTTAGGGGTGGCCAAATGGAACCGAAATCGGGTTCCAAATCGAAACTGGAATCGTGGTCAACGGTTCCTAAATCGTGAATCGTAATCAACGGTTCCATAACTTAACCAACCGAATCAGTGTCGGCGGTTCCCGATTCCGATTCTTAGGTCTCAAAACCGGAGAACCTGGCGGTTTTAATTGTCGGTTAGAACCGGTAGAAACCGTTTTTTAAGGTTAAAACCAACAATTTTATTTTGGTAAATAAATCTTTAGAAGAAATGTTAAATGATTATTATGATGTTTCATATTCGTAACTACATGAGACACGTTTAAGACCAAATATTGTAAGCAGATTACGTGAACTTTGATTCTTCTATACTCTAATAGTATATATATAGGTAGTTTAATATTATACCGGAATCGGAACCATGGAGGAAAGATTCTAAACCAGACCAAAACAGTAAACCGGAACCAAAACCGTAAGGCAACAATTCCTTCTTCTTCCAAAATAAGGAACCGGAACCGATTGTTCGAATCGTTAGTTTTGAAACAAATTCGCATCCCTAGTTATCCTGAATTGGTTTGGGTTGTAATTTCGGTAATTAAGAAAATTATCCAAGTCTTTCTGGTTACCAAAAAAAGAAACGACAAGACAAGCCACAAATTTAAGAAAGAAAATACAAATAATTCCTGGTATAGTAGTTCCAAATTTATGGAAAATAGCGACAGATAGTGTCCCATTCTACTAGATGAAGTGTACTCATACCGTCATACGGTTATGGATGAACAATCTTTGTCATCTAGATGTCTTAAACTTTCCTGCTTAGGCTGACAGCTGCGTGTAAGACTATTATTACTCGACGAAAAAGACAGTTACAAAATTGGGCCTCATTCATCAGTTGACAGAAGTCAGAAATGGCATGTAAGCCCTTACGTCATGATTAAATTGTAAAAAAGAACAAAAAGAAGAGAGAAAAAAAAGGATAGAACAACAAAATTAGGGATAATTACAAAAACACTCCTAAGGTTTGAAAATTACAAAAAACTCCTTGAGGTTTGATTCCATCTTATATTTTTCCTGGTGATTTTCAAAAATATTTCAAAAAACCTCCAAATATTTACAAAAACATTACAGTTACCCCCTTAAATTTAAGATAAAATGAAACATGAATGGGTTTTTTGTAATTTTGAAATATCTATAGGTTTTTTATAATTAACTCAAACCTCGGGGTGTTTTTGTAATTATCCCACATATTTATGATGACGTCCTTTGATATTTCAAAATTATATGAACCCTTTTTTATTACAATTTTATACCAACTCCACTGACGTTTGCCTAAGCAAAATGGTTAAATAAATTTTCTCTTCACAAACAGAGAAAAGGAATCCAATATCTAAAATGATTTCCTCTCTAGCAGATGCCTCCAACAACAGGAAATAGGAATTTATAATTTTTTTTTTGTTACATTAAAATTTTTCTTCACATCAGGAGCTAATAGGAGGAGGGCTAATTTAGCATTGAAGCTAACATGGAAGGATGAGATTATTATGTTAAAAGAAGTCAAGAGTCAGAGTCAGAGTCAGAATCAGTAATTTAAGCAAAATTGTGGGGTTTCAACGTAATTTTAGTGGAAATGAAAGATACGTAATGGGCTACGATTGTAGTTTTGGATCTTTGCTATTTTAGCTTGTCCACCACAAATAATCCACACAAGATTTTCATAGGACAAAAGGACTAATGCCTGTTTTGGAAATAAAAATTACAATATAACTGTAAAAACACTCTTAATCAAGAAAGCAAATCTCTCACGCAGACGACAAAAGCGTAATTAATAGAAATATTGCTAGGGGTATAAACGAGTCGAGCCTAACATATTATTGTTTAAATTTATTTGAATTTTAATTGAATTTTAAAGTTGTGTTGAGCTTGGTTTGATTATTAATCGAATCGAGTCGAACGAGCTTTAATTGAGTGAACACGAATCGAGTTCGAGTAGTTTGATATATTTTAACACATATTTTACTCTTCTTTACTAATCGAAATCAAACTCGAGCCAAACTTTACATCTTATCTAATGGAAAGTTGTTCCAAGTTTGGTCTATTATCTTAACGAACCGAGCTCTAACAAACTTTAAACAATCAATTTGAAATCGATTATTGAGTAGTTTGATTCGTTTTTTCGTTTTTCAGCCCTAATTATTGCTCAAGTTTGTTTATATATGTGTAATTTTTTATTTTTTTTTTTTTGGCAAATTCAAAATCTTGAGTTAGATATCCAATTCCCCACAATAAAAAGGCTTGTCCATTAGCCTTAAACCTCAACTCTCAAAACTCATTTCAATGGCCTCACTAAATTTCATTCTAATTCCACTAATGGCCCCGGGACATATAATCCCAATGATAGACATGGCCAAACTGTTGGCCAAACACGGCGTTAGCGTAACAGTCGTAGTCACACCTCTCAACGCCGCACGATTCAGTTCAGTAATCGACCGCGCCGTCGCCACCGGACTATCCATCCGCCTCCTCCAAATCAGGTTTCCGGCGGAGGCCGCCGGCCTTCCGCCGGGATGCGAAAGCGCCGATTGTCTACCATCTTATCACTTTCTCCGAAACTTCTTCGCCGCTATCAACATGCTACAACCTCTCGAGGAGATTTTAATAGATCTGAAACCTAGCCCTAGCTGCATTATTTGCGACAAGCATATATCGTGGACCGCCGATACCTGCAACAAATTTCAAATTCCGAGGATAATTTTCGACGGAATGAGCTGTTTCGCCCAATTAATAATGCACAGGCTGTATTTTTCAAAATTCACGAAACCATTTCTCCGTCGGAGCTTTTCGCCGTACCTGATTTGCCGGATAAAATCGAGTTCACGAAACTCCAGCTGCCGGGATATTTCAACCCAGGCTCGGTCGATATCGGCGATTTTCGCGAACAGGTCTGGAAAACAGAGTCGCAGGCGTATGGCGTGGTGGTCAACACCTTCGAGGATCTGGAGAAGAGATACTTGGACGAGTATTGAAAAATTAAAGGAGGTAAAGTTTGGAGTATTGGTCCGTTATCGCTTTCCAGCAATGACGATTTAGACAGGGCGCAAAGGGGAAATCAGGCGTCGATCGATGCAGATCAGTGTTTGAATTGGCTTGATAACAGAGAACCAGGCTCTGTAATTTACGCCTGTCTCGGGAGTTTGAGCCGATTATCACCAGACCAATTTGTGGAGCTCGCCTCAGGCCTGGAATTATCAAATCATCCGTTTATTCTGGTAATAAAAGGAGGATCCAAATCGGAGGAGATAGAGAAATGGATTTTGGATTCGGGGTTCGAGGAGAGAACGAAAGAGAGAGGGGTTCTGATTCGGGGTGGGCCCCACAAGTGCTGATTTTATCGCACCCTTCGATTGGCGGGTTTACGACGCACTGTGGGTGGAATTCGACCCTGGAGGGTATTTCTGCGGGTTTGCCAATGATCACGTGGCCGATTTTTGCTGAGCGTTTTACGAGCGAGAAGTTGGTTGTGCAAATATTGGGGACGGTGTGGGAGTTGGGGCTCGGGTTGTTATACATTTGGGAGAGGAAGAAAAGGATGAGAATAAGGTGAAGAGGGATGAAATTAGGACTGCTATTGAGATGGTTATGGATGAAGGGGAAAAAGGATGTGAGAGAAGGAAAAGGGCAAAAGAGGTTGGAGAAATGGCAAAGAGGTCCATGGAAGAGGGTGGATCTTCTTATGTAAATATTGGGATGTTAATTCAAGAAATTGCTCAACTAGGTAAAAGCAAGCAAGGAATTGAGTGATATGGTTTGATTTTTTATTTTTCTTTTTTGTTTTCATGGCTGTCCATGCATGCATCAATTATACATTTATACTGTCACAATGTGGAGTGTGATAGGATGTTTCCAATTAAGAAAATAAAGTAGGAAAATCAGTAAATAAAGGAAATTGTTTACCATAGTCGTTTTCTTAAAACAGGACCTCTGTTAAATGTGGAGTGCCTATATTTTTGTTTAATTTTATTTTCAAACCTATTTTGCACTTTTCCAATATTGTCACAGTTAACAATACTATTATTGATTTTATATTAAAGTAAAAATACATTTAGATTAGTTACATTTTTATGTATGAATTATGTAGGTTTAAAAATAAAAATATATTTAATTTATAGTGAAATGCTAGTAGATTCAAGAGTCGATTGTAAATAAAAATTGTGCGTCAGTTGAAATTGAATGAAAGAAATACATTTCAAAGAATAAAAAATTAAACTATTAATGACAGTAACCGGGACTTATTAATCTTCGAGTGACACAACTGCAGCTGCTTCTAGTTATTTATTTTTTTTTTTTTTTTTTGAAGTGGAAATGGTATTAGAAAATTAAAGGTCTTTGGAAATCGTCCAAGAACGATTGACAAAGAGAGTTTGGGATGGAATCCCAAACAAAAAATCAACAGACATAGACTTCGCAAAAGATGCAAGGAAATGAGCCACAAAATTTCTATGCCTACGGATCCAAGAGATGCTACGGATGGAAATTTGAGACTTGAGGATAGAGATTTCGTCCACCATGGTCGAGCAAGAGTCCGGGAATAGAGCCTCGTCGTTCGCAGCCAAGATTATGGCCGCCGCACGCTAAAAATTTCAATAAATTTAAGATTACGAGAACGACAAAGGCGGAGAGCTTCCCGAAAAGCCAAGGTTTCCTCTACGTTGGCGTCGAGATACTCACAAATTTTTTAGAAATTCCATGCAAGAAAGGACAGAACCGTCAAACAAAGCAATATCGACGCCCGCACTGGATGGAGAAATCGCCCGTCGAAGAAAATATCGGGGCCGTGAGGTTGTCTATCGACCGAGCGGTGAGATCAAGTCGAGAGAGGGTCGTTCGGGGCGTCCACGCGCGGTGTTAAAATCCAACAATTTATTATTTGCGGAAGCCACAATTGTATATGGGTTGGGGTCTTCATTATCAAACTTTTTTTTAGTTTCTAGAAAACCAAATACCATCACAAATAAGTGCAAACAATTCACACATATCTTTTTTAAGAGAAAGGATAATCTCGCAGAACCTAAGTGAAAAGGAGGATTGTGCCAAGGCAAAAATAAAATCCCAAAGCCCCGCCATCTTCCAGGAGGATATTGTGAGTTGGCATAAGAAGAAGACATGGGAAGCCGTGGCCTGTGATTCACCACAAAAACAGCACAAATCCGAAGCTTCAATGTGATGAAGATTAAGGAAATCTGTAGTTGCGATCGTATTGAGCCAAGTCGAACTTTTGAAAGTTTGAGTTTGGCTCATGTATTATCGAGTCGAATTAGTCTCAATTCATCGAATATATTGATGGTTCACGAACTTTTTTGAACTTAATCAAGCCTAAACGAACTTAGTAAATATTAATTATAAATTTAATTATTCTTCAATTTATTATAAAAATAATATATATCTAAACCGTATAATATATCTACTAAACCTTTGATTTTATACATTAAAGTTTGTGCCCAGTTTTTTTTGGCTATTTGTGTAATGTTTCTTAGCCATTTTTTTCAAATAAATATTTTTAGCCATTTTAGGGAGTTGAATGCTCCACTTTGCCATTTTGTAAAATATCAGCCATTTTCAATTCTCAGTAGCGAGAAATAATTTTTTGATATTTACTTTTGGAGCCAGTATTCACGTCGGCACTGAATATATGCTTGTTTTCAGCTAAAATAATACCAACATATGTGTGTATATAGATAAACATTCATTTTTAAAATTGTTCACCTATTGGAAGTCTCACCAGAAAACTTTCGACAAATTTGAGAGAGAGAGAGAGAGGGGAGAGAGAGAGTTGTCTAAAAATTTGGAGTAAGAGTCACTAAGTACTTCATATATGTTTATTTGTTTTGTTCTACATACACTTAAAACTAATTGACTAAGCAACAAATCTTTTGTTTTCTTGGGTACAGTACTACTGATTTTCAATAATGCAGATATGATTGGGAAAATACAAGAGCAAGCAAAATTTGCAATAATCTCCTAATGTGCACTCACATAGGCTAATTAATGCATAACATGATTTCGTAGTAGTGCAAATTTTGGATTATATTTACATATACATAGTTGTAGACAAAATATTTCAGTCTCTTCTATTACAATTGATGCCTATCCAGGAAAGATTGCTCCATAATGTCCTTAATTAGAAGCGATATATTCAAATTTTCAGACCCACCATTCTCCATTTTACTCATCGCAATCATCCTTAAATCCTCACACCTAATTCTTCTCTTCTCACTCTCTTCTCCACCACCCATCAACATTTCAATAGCATTTCCAACTTGTTTTCTCCTCACAACAACTCCAACTCTCTCTTCTTCCCCCCACCTGACTGGAAATTCGACCCCGACTCGAACCCCAATCCTCAAAATCTCCACAATCAATTTCTCGTTCAGAAACTGCTCAGCAAACATGGGCCACGTCATCATGGGCACCCCGAACAAACTCCTTCAATTGTCGAATTCCACCGCGGTCGCGTTAAAAACCCACCGACAGCTGGATGGGACAAAATCATGACTTGTGGGGCCCAACCCTTGATCAATAACCCCCGCCCTTGGATCCTCTCCTCAAAATTTTCGTCCACCATCCATTTTTCCAGCTCATCGAACCTGTCTGTTCCTGTCTTTATGACCCAAATAAATGGATGTTTGGAAGCTTCCAGGCCCAGCCCGAGTTCGATTAATTGGGCTGGGACTAGCCGGCACTGGCTGCCCAGACAGGCGTATAGTGCGGATTTGGGCTTTTTCGAATCGAGCCATTCCAAACAATTTTTTCGTCGATTGAGGCTTTATTCCCTCTCTCGAATTTGTCCTTTGTTTCCCTGTTGTAAAGAGAAGGAATATTTTAATTCATTGCTTAGACTTATATAATGCACATTTACAGTTAACAGTTACAATTCTATGTCAATTACTAATAGATTTTCGGGCTCCAAATCTGTAGGGAAGATTATATATACAATTAATTGTAACAATTTATGCGGATGGGATCTTTTGTCCCAAAATAGTGTCTCATCTTCTATCCGAGTGTAGTGGATTAATTGATGAAACACCCTTTCAGAATACAAGATCCCATGCATAATTTATGTTTAATAGCAAGATTTATGAGACTTTATCCCACATTCATATTCCACTTTCTTGGATGAGACGAAATGCGTTTTTGACATAACAATGTAATGTTGATTGTTTAAATGTATCTACACGTGTCATTCATCCGAATGATGAAAAGAAAATGAAATAGGAAATCTGAATCCCAAATTTAGGGTTGTGAAACAGATTGGGATTTTCCATTCCACATTTCTATTCCATTATATTAGACAGGGGCGTTTCCTTCCCTTTCCATGGGGGGCTTTCGCCCTCCCAATTTTTTTGAAACTCAATTATTTATATGTGTATTTTATTTTAAAATATTAATTTTTAGTACTAAATATTTATTTTTTATTGATTTAGCCACCCAAAATTATTTAGCCCCCAAAGTTACGAGTCTTGCTCTGCCCCTGGTATTAGATGAATGTCACGTGTACAAGATAACGTCATACACATCACTGGCGGAGGGAGGGGGCAACCTGGCCCCCAATCCCCATTTATTTAAAAAATAATAATTTTGAGTTAGAATTTATATGATTTTTTGTTAATTTTTTCTCCGGTCCACCCCACTTCTGTATATAGGCCTATCCCAATTTTTTTTGTTTGTACGATTCGTGCACGTGTCATTCATCCAATTCAATAAAATATAAAGTGAAATAGAAAAAAAGTGGAATAGGAAAACTCGACTCAGCACATAATTTTTTTCTCAATACCTGTTACACAGAGAAACCGGCCCAATGCACCACACCTTCTTGTCAATAGCCTTTTTGTACTCTTCCACGCATCCACCTTCCAATTCAGGAAAAGTATTCACCACAACCCCATACGCCTTCTTTTCAGCTTCCTGCATTTGGTCCCTGATATCATCCAGGTCCGGCAAAGCCACAAACGAGCCCGGCAACTGGGCTTTTGCTATTCTCACGGTCACAGGCATCCCAGGGATCAGAAACGGGTCCCACTCAGACCTCACCGAAAGGTGGGGCCCATAAAGCCTCACATTGTACGAACTCAGCAACGAAAAACAGCACATCCCGTGAAAAACCAGTCTCGGGATTTTAAATCTTTCGCCGTTTTAGACGTCCACGAGAGACACTTGTCTGAAATTATGCAACTCGGCGGGGCTGATGTGCAATTAAGTAGTTCTCCAGGGGCGTCTGGAGCAAATCCAGCGCACGGTAGAATTTTCGTATGAGATCTCGGGAGGGTACGCTGTCGAGATTCTCGCAGCCCGTTGGGAGCCCGACTTCGTGGCAGGGGAATGGGATTTCGATCAGGTGGATTTGGAGTCCGGATTTTCGGGCCCGGTGGATGGTTTTTTCGAACCGGGCCGTGTTGTTTGGGGTGGTGAGTAAGCTTGTTGTAACGCCGTGTTTGGCTAGTAGTTTTGCCATGTCGATCATGGGTATCATGTGGCCTTGTGCTAGTAATGGGACTAGCACGAAGTGAAGGTGTGGGTTTTTTGCCATGAGGAAAAATATTGTTGAAATGGGATTTTGATTCTTTTTGGTTTGGGTTATGGGAAATTTGAATGGGTCTTTTAAAGTGAGCGTGACTGGGTCTTTTGGATAATTGGAGTTGGGTTGGAATGGGATTGACTCAGTGTAGACTTTAGATTGAGTTGATTGCGTCAATTGATCGATCGTATGGGGTGGGATGAGTTTTCGTGTATCATGCAATCCAGTTCATTGTATGCACCGGCCCCGGGTTTCACGCTTTGGTATAGTTTTTTTTTCCAGCTTTTTAGACCAGATCACTCCAAAACTAGGTTTGTGATAAAATCGTTCTTCCTAAAGGGGAAGTTTTCAACGCTTCTTCCGGTAGTTAGAAGTTAGACGAGAACTTGTCTGCACATGCAACCATTAGAGGGCACTGGAGTTGTCCCAAAGAGCTCTCTGACGCTCAAGTCAAGACATGCATGGAGAGAGAATACGCTTGTAAACAAATCTTTGAATTAAATGTGTAGGAATAATTATTAGATGATCTACTTACAAATGAAGAAGATGAATCTTTTTATACCGAATAGTTGGCCGTGTATGAGGAATTAGCCTATGGGCCATTACAAAACTCCTTTGGACCGGGTTATTCCATTAGGAGCTCATTGAGCAAAAAAATATTAAATTCACATATAAACCGAAATATATATTTAATTTTTAAATGTCGTTTTTGCACCCCTCCTCCCCCAAAAACAGTTTTTTTCATCTAATATATGAATATGAAGTGAAACAAAGAAAAATGGATGAGAGATCTCAGCCTGTTTTGATGGCATTGGATTTTCTATACCACTTTGTTTAATCCACTTAATTGGATGACAGACACATGTCTTATAGATACATAGAAGATGTTGATCATTATTTGAATGTATCTACACGTCTCATTCATTTGGGTAATCCGTGGAATACAAAGTTTGGACAATATTTTTCCTGGAAAAATAAAAAAAAATTGGACTTAAGTTAAATTTGTTTGGACCTTCATAAGAAGTTTAACGAGTAATTTTGTTTAAAAAGAGAATCGCTTGGTAGTCATGAGGTAAAACATTTATAAACTTAAGCATGCGTCTAGTTTAGTACTGACCAAACTCTCTCCCTCCCCATAATTTGTACTAAAAAACCAAGGAATCTTATTCAAAATATAGTCATGGAAAAAAAAATATAGTTTACTTTAGTATAATAGGTTGCAACTATAAATATATTTATATTGTTCATAATGTACAATTCACCTTGTAAAAATAGATAATTTTATGATTGGATAAGTTTAAGTAGATTGGACTAAAGTTGAGCATGTTGAAAATTGATCTAGATTATGGGATTTTCTTTTTTAAAGTGGAGTTTAGTCGCCTATTCCACAGATGATTATTACAACGTGATTAGACGATTATCAATTGTCTCATGAAAATCATAACTTATGCTAAAATTTAATATAATATAAAACATATTTTTATAAAGTATCCCATTGGAAATTGCGAACAATGAAAGGTAGAAGAGTCAAATTAGATTTTAAAATAGAATTAGGAAGAGTACAGGCAAAATGATTAGTGGCTAGATACCGACAAAGTGTTACCAAGATCAGAGTTTCAGTGCTGTCGAAGTTGGTGTTTCTAGGGGTGTTCAATTAACCGATTTTTTTTTCTAATTAACGATTAATCGAATCAATTTGGTTAATTCGGTTGTAATCGAATTATTTCGGTTCGATAAATGGTTAAAGGTTTTGAAGAATTTCGATTATTGGTTAATTCGGTTCGAAAATTCAAATTAACCGAATTAACCGATTTAACCGAAATATTATGTTAAACATATATTTTATATATAATTATAATTATATATAATATATATCATATATATTTATTTATTTATATTATACATTAAATATAAAAATTTATATTTTTTATTTTAAGTAAATTTCTGTGAACTGTATTTATTTATTTAGATCATTTATTATATATACAATATATATTTTTGTATTTTAAAGAAATTTTGGTTAATTCGGTTAACCGACCGAATTAACCAAAATATAATTCGATTCGGTTAATTCGGTATATATAATTTCGGTTCGATTAATGATTTTACCAATTAAAGAAATTCGATTTTCAATATTTCGGTTAATGGTTAAACCAATTAACCAAAATGAACAGTCCTAGGTGTTTCTGTTCAGTGCAAAACAGATTAAACTCAACTAAAACGCCAAATTGGCTAGACAAATTTTTCAAAGGAACATATCACATCAGTAAGACATGCACGTGCCTTGTTTTTCTCGCCTCTAGGCTCTACTCTACTCTCATAATTCCATACTACAATCAACACATGTCCATATCACACTACTAATTATAATTTTCTATCGATCATCTTATATCTAATTCAAGATACGGGTGTTTCGTTTCTTTATGTTTTCCATTTAGTTTGATAAGAAATTTTGTGTGAGAATATAAATTGATGATACCCGAAATGAAATGGATAATAATAGATCAACACGGCCATTTAATTGATGGTGACGTAAGTCGTCCAAGATGACGCGAACCAACTAGGATCGATGTAAGCAAATAGGAGTTGATAATGTGGCACGAGCTAAGTTCGCCCACTGCAACCAAACAAGGTCAAGTAAGTCTTTCCACTCAACAAGTCTCCCACCGAGTAGAATCAACATAGCAGTAGCAGGTCGGGATATTACTAGTCACCAAGTCAAAGGGACATGCGAATAATATAATACTCCCTCAAAATCAACAAGATTCTCTCAACACATTGCCACCATATTCTCTCACGCGCGCGAAATTGTCCAATTATTTTAATATAATGATCAATCAATCAGGTGGATACACCTTATAAATATCATGGAAAGGACAAGTGTCTCACTACCATTTTAACACAATAATAATTAACCCGTCATTTATACTATATAAATAGGCTTCAATTATTGGTAGAAGGCAGAGGAAAAGAATGAAGAAGAAAAAGATTAACAGACAGCTTGTAATATTCACATTGTGGAAAGGATCGACCAAACATGCTCTGCTTGACATTCATTATAAAAAGACAGAATTAGCCACTTCTGATAGGCATTGAGTGTTTGTTTATTTTCAACGTCACATAATTTCGATATTTTCTTTGTTGACCCAGGAAACACGTCAATATAAATATATTTAAAATTTAAAATCGCAAATATATAGATTTAAAAAGTGAGAATATGTTCCTCAAAAAAACGGTGAGAATATGTTGTGTGTATAAATGTAAAATAGTATTTGTAATGATCAGAATGATGCCTGACTCGTGCATTTTAAATTTTTGTGTAAAGATTTTCTGTGGGTTTTCTGAGATTAAGAAACGATAAGAATTAAGATATATCTTAGGGATAATTACATAAAAAAAACATGGGGTTCGACTTTAATTACAAAAAAAAAAATAGAATATTTTAAAAATTGCAAAAACCCTTAAGATTTGATTCTAATTATACATTTCTCTTTCATAAGCAAAAATATTCAGAACTCCCCTGATATTTGTAGAAATATTACAGTTAACTCCTTAAATTTACGATAAAATAAAACCTGATGGAGCTTTTTGTAATTTAGAAACATCTTTGAGTTTTTTTGTAATTATCCATCTTATAAAAAATTGAGTAAAATAACTATCATTTCAATAATTAAAATCTGAATATATAATTTTATATATAAAAACGGACGTAGTTTCCAGGCTTGAGCACATGTAATTATCAGGATTGGGTTGAACGACATGTAGGGTGCAAGTGGCCCATTAGAAATTCTGAGTTCTGATCTGACAGACCGATGTGGACTCCATTTTAACAGTTGATCTCACGTGCTTTTGCCTAAATTGGCTGACTACTTTATACAAATTCACGAGTCACGACAACAAAACAGGACATTCTAAAAAATAAAAGGATGAATATGATCCCTCAATATCCTTATCCTAAAGTTTTGTGAGGGATATGAAGCGTGGGTCATGTATCAAGTCCCAAAACAGGACGTTACATTCTTGTATTACAGGTTGTTGAGATATGTCGACTTGTGAGTTGTCTCAGTTGATTAATTAAGGGAAGATAGTCGATTTATAAGCCAAGTGAAATTCTCCTTCTATCACCAATTGGTTTTATGATGAAACCCACACTTGGTGGGCAGCCTTCTCTCATATTAGATACACTTCATGTGTGCGAAGTTAACAATGGTGGAAAATGTTGAAATACAACAATTTTTTAACAAATGCCGTCATGCAGATAATAACTTTAAATAAAAATATCCTCTTCTATAATTCTATTCATTTCATGACATGTATTTATTTAGAGAAATTTATAGATTTTTGTTTAATTTGTTCATCTCTACAATAATATACTTCCATAAATTTTCATAGCCTCTTAATTTTCGCCACAGTGTTACATCTAGGCTCTAGCTTTTAGTAACGCAAATATTAATAGAGTTATGGTTGGAAAACTTATCGTAATTTTAGTTCGGAAATTTTGATAAGGAAAGGAAAATACTTGGACAAATGGAAACAAATTAAAGAAGCAGCTAATCTCAATCTTGTCTGAATGTCTAGAGAAAGTAACAAGGAAGATAATGGGAAGGAAAACCCCAAACCGCCGTGTAAGTTGGATCAAAATCTACTTGATATGAAACAACCAGTTCTCAAATCAACTTTTGTCCCTTCCTTATTTTTTAGTCATTTTATATACTGGAATACAGCCCTCCAAAAAGCGCACAGAATTTTTCCATCCATTCCATATTGTATTTCAATAATATAATATAGTATTTCACTCATTAAATGGATATCACATCACTAAGTGTACAAAATGATGTCAATATTGTAAGCGTGAGTTTTATCTAGTTTAGATGAAATAGAGAATGGAATCAATGGATAGAAGATTCGAATTGTCAATAACATTTTGAATAAGAATAAGTAATGTTAATAAAAAAAAAAAACTGATTTATTTAATATGTCGGTAATTTTTTGCAAAATTTGGAAACTTTATGCATACTCGTTGCTTTTGTAAATTTATAGCATAAACTATTCAGTAGTTTCAAATATAAAGTATTATATCCATATTAATGTAAGTATATATAATATAACCCCTCAAAAAAAGTATATGTTATTCAAATATATAATTATATATTTCGTATCAATGCATACATAAACAAAACAGGAAATATACAATATTTTAAACAAACTAAATTCAAATCAGGTCCAGATTTATGATTTCAAAACCCACCTCTTAACAAACTCAGGATAAGAGCCTACTTTTATCCAAACTCATTATTCCTAATTTAGGGAATTAAAAATCTAAAAACTCAAAATCTCTACATCCATAACCGATAATATTATTTTCATTTCAATTTATTACATCACTGTACATATATATACACATCTGTGTGTGTGTGTGTATAATATGGTACACTTGTGACAGTCAGCAATTGAGCAGGGTAAATGATAATAGGAAACTTAATGGATGCAATTATTTATGTATATTCAAATCCATCCTCTCCATACAAGATACAATACATGTTCTGAGCCTCAAATATATAAGTGATTGGGTTTGTGCCCAGTACCACCTCAACCCAACCAGCCAACATTTATTTACAAGCAGCAAAAATCAGAAGGAAAAAGACAAAATAATGAGACCTTGCTCTCCAATCTTCACTAATAAACTACTCATGACAATTTTTACAATTAAACCATTTCCCCGCCAGGCATAATGCCCCTTCAAGCTGTTTTCTATTCCTTCTCGCCTATTCATTTCAACTAGTCTGCAACTTCGGTTCAGTCTGGAACCTTTTCAAAATATCTTAAAACAAGAATATAAATAGAAGATCAATGTACACAAAACCCATAAAGCCATACGGTAAATGGCTCAAATGGCTTTGGTTTTCCTAATCACTGCACCGGAACATCAGACTCTGCTTCATCATGATTAATAATTCGACATTTTGGAACTCTTTTTTCTAACATAGACGTCCCCTTGAAAGTTATCATTTGCCAACAGATTTTTCTGTAATTCAAAAGCTGCAAAATACAAAGGATCAAAGAACAATGATAATATGTTGCGATATTTTTTTTTTAAGTTGGGGGGCAACTGGCTGATTGCATACCTGCTCTTGTGGTATCTTTTCAAAACCAAACTTATCCGTCCAAATTGACTTTGCCTCGTCGGCTGCTGGGAGAACAAGGCTTTTGACGTTCAAAAATGCAAGCAGTTTCTCGATGCACGAGTACAGTATTTGGAAGTATCCCTGCAAAGACGTTTCAATTCCATCACAAGAAGTTCTAGAGCAAATTCCAAACACAGAAAAGAGAGCAGAACATTTTTGCTGCACATATAACCCCCTCCCCTGATTTGATCTGGTTTTTAGAAAGGGCTACCACACTATTTCCATAATTAAACCTAATCAAATAGTAAAAGAATAACGAGTAAAAGAAGCATCCAGAGGATAACAACCTTACACTGTTTTCCAACCAATTAACAGGATTAGCATTTGGAATGAGTAAATTGAAATGGGATTTGAGTTTGATGGGATTAGACTAAAAGATCAAGACATTTGAAATCCTGTTGAAACAAGGGGGACTTAATGGGTGTGGATTTATAAATAATATGTTTTTCCGCGATATTATGCTATCTTCAACATTTAAGGGCAAAAAGTACATAATTAATTCAAACTTATTATTCTTAATTCCCATCCAATTCCCTCCCTTTCCAACTAAAGCTCTAGTTTTTATTATTAATCCATGCCAAAATAGTGTTACATAAAACCAAAGTCTCTAAAATAAGAGCAGGCAAGCATTTGTAAACATTGATACACGAAAGTATGATTTTTCCAAATCAATCAGCAAAGAACATTTCAAACTTAACAGAAATCAGTTGAGGCTTTCAAAAGTTGCATGGTTGAAACTTCAGATCCCATTGTTATTCCTCATATTTTTCACACGTTAAGGGCGGAAGAGTAACGTTGCTCTCGCAACAATTGCATGACTGACTTGCTCAAGTAAAAACTAAGAAATATAATATACAAAGATTTTTGGATGAGAAAAATAACTTACCTTGCCTGATTACCACTGCGTGTTGCAGCCAATGGGAGTTCAGCAATTTCTTGTCCGAAAATCCGAAGGATCCCTGCTGATACAACTGTTGAGCTGCAAGATTGGAAAAAGTTGTCGACCGCCGAGAATACATTATCAATACCCAAAGCAAATATGAGACGATGAAATGGTTCTTACTTCACCGTCAAAATAGCACAATACATTCCACTGTAGTCTTGACCCCTTATATTCCTCCTGGCAGAGATAATGCAAGACAGAGCGATACAGAATGGGAGAAAGAGCACGAGAGACATCATATTAGAGAACATGATAGAACACTATAGACAAGAAATGAAGCCATGTGTAATAGAAGGCAAAGGAGAAGTCGGGCATTACCCATAAACCAAAGATGGAATGAAGTCTCGTCCAGTTTCTGAATCAACAATTGGGTCAAAAGAATCCTGGAACACAGTCAATAAACAACTGCAATGATCAAAAGGTAAGATATGAAACAAATTTATGTATCACCAAATGTCTGTAAAATTCCAAACATAAAAATAGAGTAGAGAAGCAGTCACGATAAGCAGTAAATTCAATCGAATTAGCTCAAAACTGTTAACCAGAAAATTCCAGAACAAAAATTGATTTTTATTTCAAAGTATGACCAAAACAAGTTCTGGTATTTTACCAGGGGAAATGGTTCTTTTAAATCATGCATCAATGATTGTAAAGGAAGTTACGTTTTGTATTAGCTTAGAGCTTATCTGTAACCTGGATTGGAAATATCCAACTTTTTCATAGTTTTGTAAATAATAAATACCAACTTGATTTCATAAAGCAACTATCTGATGCTGAACAATACATATTATAACAAACTTGCTTCAAATATTCGCAGGGTTGTGATATTGACCAGTATTATCAAATGAATGCGGACAACGAACATCAAATTACAATTCTTACATGAAATATAGCTACAGCCTGTGACAGCAACACCCTGGTTTCTCGAGACGTAATTTTCCCATTCAAAAGTCTCCATCTCACGTCAAAATCAGTATCAGCAACTGAAGCGTTTTCTATTTGCTTCTTCTTTATAATCTCCAACGAAGAATCAGGGAGCTTTTCTGCACCAGCATTCAACAAATTCTGCAGAGCAGAATATATCCACTTGCAATCCGCAGAGCAGAACCACTTTCCTTTTGGAAGTTCCTGTGTACAGGGCACAAGGATTCACAAGATGCAAGAACGTTGAATAATTGGTTAATAGGAGATAATAAATCCTTCAACTGAAGTGCTCACCTTTAGATCAGCCAACTTGCATTTTTTCAAACAGCCCACATGATATTCCTTTTCGCACTGGGAAATACAATCATCTTCCTCTTAGTGTATTTTACATTACAAATCTATGAGAAAAGGCATAAAGAATACCTGATCACACAATATAACAGTTCGTGGGCCAAAACCAGATTTACTAAAATCATAGCCTCTGCAAACAAGGAAAAAAATGCAGGCACAAACAAACAATATTAGCCACAATCTTTTAATTTCAGTAAACCTAACCATCATAGTCACAAATCAAAAGAGGCAGAGGTAGGCCTAAAAGACTTGGAAAGAAGCTATTAAACAAGACATGTTATACCTAGAAATAAATGAAAATATGGCTTATGACCGTAAATGATGGCGCGATATGATCCGTATATAGCCGACCCCACGTAGTGGGATTAAGGCTTAGTTTGTTGTTGTTGTTGTTGTTTAACCTAGCCATCATAGTATAAACCGAAGCATCAATGAATTTAGTTTTTATGTGTTACCTGCAGATCACACATGCTATTACTTCCGCTTCTTCCGGGTTCTTGACATGACGAATGCACCGATTTGTTATTTGCTCTATTGGATCAATACCTAAAACTCTGCCGGCTGCAACAGCATTGGCATTCCACTCAACAAATCTTTCCCTCTGGAACATATTTTGGCAATATGTGCAATACCATTTACCAGGAGGGATGCTCGACAGAGATGCACATTCTTCATTGTAAGATTAAAATACAAGATAAACATCATCCCATTAGGAGTATGAAAAATTGTTAACCTATAATATGTAATGAGCATTTTTCAAGGAAATTTTCGAAACTAATTTGACAACAAAAGAAGGAACAGAAAAAGAGAACCAAGCTGAACCCATTTCTCATCAGCCATGCACGAAATCTCAAGTTGGCATCAGGTATTATGCTAGCCTGTTACTGGCAGATACTGATCACTAAAACCAGCGGCCATTGAGTACATGGTGAAGTACGAAGTCAACAAGCAATTTAATGGACAGGGGTAGTGACAATTTGCTATGCAACTGATGTTTTACTATAACTGAGACGAGAAAACTTTCATAGTTCAGACAGGTCAAACTACCAATAAAGCACATATGACTGACAGGGGAATTGGTCCACACGACACAGCAATCATAGCAGTCAACCAAGTTGCTGAATTTTGAGAAAACTTAAACATCAGAACGTAAAATGGCAATCTAAGGGGATTTAACAAGGAATTTTTGCAAATGACAAAAATAAGTTCCAGTTAGCAGTAAACAGAAGAAAAATAAAATATCAAGCTTAGCATATTAGAAATATAACCACCTTTGTGAAAGGCCCTTGGACAGCCATCACAAAGCACAAGTTTCCCACCATCTGCACAAATGATGCACAAGTCATCATTGTCCTTTGAAGAACACTTGCGCCCTTTTAGTAGAGCGACCGCGAATTCATGGAGGGACACTCCATTAGATGTGTATATATACATATAGCTGCAGAAATAAGAGATGGCATCAGGACTTAAATACAAATGAAAACGGTGTTTAATAAATGTTCATGACTCAAAGACGAACAAAAGAGACTGACGGTTTTCTGCGGGAGGCCCATCCAGCATGAGCTTCAAACTGAGATGGACTAACCTGCTCATAGTGGGACAACAAAATAAATACATCTTAAAAAATCAGGTACTTTAGATGCAAAATTAACATTGTTACCAAAGTGCTACAGCAGCGGCAAATTATTCCCGGACCCATCTTATAGCCATCGCGCAGTAGCTACACACAGATACACAGAAGATTACAATGCTGAAATAGCAATATGGAACAATACATATAGCATCATATATGAACCACCTTGCCATTAGAATAATAAGCAACTTCACTGCCATCAGGTAATCCACCATTCTCAAAGACCAGCTTGTGCATCCTCTGATCTCTGAGTATAATGACAGCAAAGGGCCATTAAGATTTTCTCATATGTGCCAAAGTGAATAACTATAAAGAGTGATCATCAAAGTGGATTTCACCAACTTTTTGGTTATCTTTGATGAACTCTTTGATTGCAGAGAGACAGATGGAGATCCACTTATTAAGGACTTGGAGACTGACGTAGTATTCGACAACCTGAGACACCACAATGGAACATTTAAATAGAAAATTATTACTGGAGTTCTTATATCAAGATACATAAAAAGCAAAGGTATAGCACCAACTTCTTTAAGATCTTTCTCGTAGTCTTCCTCTTCAGTGACGCATGCAAGGAAGTGCTACCATTTGAAGTCGGATCGCCATACCTCGTTGGCGTTCCGGCCGACTTTATCACAGAAGCTTGTTGTGACAACCTTAGCATGCAAGCACAAAACCATCAAAAAAGAAGGAAATGTTAAAAAGGTAAACACATCTACAAGTAATGGAAATCTAATCTCCCTACACGGAGTAAAGAAGAAAGCATAAAAGCTCACGTTTTTCTTGTCTTCCATTGTCCCTTCTTGCTCGTTGCACCACGCAATGAGGATTTTCCAGGTGGTTTTTGCATGAGACGTCAACTCGAATGCCTGAAAATGGGAACACAATGACATACTTTTAATTTCTTTTATGTTCCTGCCAGTCGCAGCGAAAAGAAATCAAGCAGCAAGCAAAAAGAATAAAAGAAAAAACAAAGAGGAGAAAAGAGGAGGGGGGGGATACAGACTTTCTCTTTTTCCTTCCTCGGCGACCTCTTTTTTTAAGTGTGTTATGTGCTTCACCATTTTCAGACATTCCCAAGCCTAAAAGTGGCTCCAAAGGCCTGAAAGAGCCAAAACAAAAGATATTAACAGGAATTGAGAAGACAAATACGTAACAAGTTCATACCTACATATTTGTAATTTATAAACAACTCAAGTTGATTAAACTGAATAACTACTCTACATTTACAGCAGGAAGCTATAGACAAAAACTCAAATATTATATACAGACAGTTGAAAATGACATCTCCAAACTTAAGGAAATATGAGCTAAGTGTCGAAGCCCCTTGCAGAGTCCAAAAGCTAGTGAATATCAAGTATATTTTAAACATTTGCATTTCCTGGGCTCCAGTTCTGCCAAAACACCTCAGAAATCTTTATTAGGTCCTCGATTCTTCACTACCGTCTGGCTTCGTCAATAGCATCTTGTGATCATTAAGATTACAACACAGAAGCATCATCTTTTTTAAAGGAGAGGAGAGAGATGCGTCAAATGTATAAGAAGTTGTCTACACATTCAACAGTTCATGGAAAAAAGAGAATGCCAATGAGTAGGTTCGAGAGTAAAATATGTCACAACAATTACTTGTACATAAATAATACCTTGATTTCACACATTCTGCATCAAGTTCTGAGTTCAGAATAACCATACAAGAATCACAAAGTAGTTCCACCTTTGCAGCTGATGTTGCAAGAAATGACCCTAGAAACCAAAGAGCATCAAGCAGTCTTTTGAATGTTATCACAGAAAACATACAGGACAATTGTAGATAATAAACAAAACAAATATATACACATAACATTCATTCAAAACTAAATAACAGAAGCTCACCCTCGCAATTACTACATATGACAGATTCCTTCACAGGCATAGGCCCAATGAAGTTTTGTATAGTTTCTTCTAATGTTTTTACAGAAGATTTCCGACATTCTTTGACCACATCCAGGAGACTTTTCCCATTCTCTAAGCATATATACTGTGATGCACGTCTATAAGATTTGCAGGCATGGATCTCAAATTGACAAGGTGGAACTACCTATACAGATCAAAAATACCATTGGTCTTGGAGTCAAGTGCTAAATGCAATATATACAAGACGATAAAAAGCCACACTTTAATGAGTTAACAAACCAAAAACTTCAATATTGAGTACGCACCCGAGTTCCCTTGCACAGACAGCAAGAACAGAGGATTCCAGCATCTTTTATGGTCCCACGTGGGGGAATCCCTAGAAGGACGTTATAAGTCAGTGGAGACTCTTAAAGAAAACTTCTGATAAATATATTGGTGCCCTTATAGTTTTAAACACAAGAAGCAAATGAAGGTTATCACTGCAGCTATGTTAAATTTTTTAATCAGTAATATTAAGTCATATTATAAAAATTAAGACAAAATCCCGACCTTGGTCCTACAAAATTTCAAGCAACTACAGAAATGTTTCAATAAGACCCTGCTTCAATGAAGTCTGATTCATGTGAATGTTCCCTGCCGCTTTCAACATATGACAACTTGTGGGACTAGACGTACAATTATCAGTGCTATTCTGATATTAAATCAACATTGCTAGTCATAGCCTCATTACTAATAATCCTACTGTGTTCACCTTATTGTAGTTATTGTATAAGCTTAAATGATTTATGCAGTATAGGATATCCAACTCCTCGTCAATCTAAATTACAAGCAGAACTGAAGAAGTCTTTGAAGCAAACTAAAAAATAATCAAAATGTCTATTTTCATTGTTTATACTTCAAGCAAATAAAACACTAATTGTTTCCCTTCATTTAATGCATAAGAAAATACAGAGAGTAGCTCATTTGTGATAATTATCTGAGACATTTATAACCTACATATTTATTTTATCACCTGTCTCATGTTTTGTCATCATTACATTTAAAAGAAGAAGAAGAAAATCACTCTTTTTATATAAATTACACTACTCTGTGAAATAACAATTAAGGAAAATCAGTCTCATAAATTGTGCTAATCATTATGACTTTCCTCCATCAAATCACAAATTCAAACAAAGTTATGTGCTCTAGTATTGTGGATTTTATTGAGCAAACACCACGGAAAGCTTTTTTATTAGTTTAGTTCTGAAAGAACAGCTTATATAATTATAGGTCTGAGATATGTTGGCTAATTTATCCATTATCATCGTTCTTTTTTCATGGCGTTCAACTATTATATGCAAAATTTAAAAACGAAATTCATTTTCGGAAAAAGTAAAAATGACAAAGTCTAAAATTAAGGTTTACATACTTCACCTCACCTTTACAGTTAAACCTAGAACAGTTTAACTCTACACTTGTTTGGGAAGTGGGATGAGATACTTTCCTTCATTGGGGAAGATGGATAGAAGGGAAGTCAGGTTAACAGACCTTCCTCCACATCCTCTCCTACCCCTACCCCTACTGACAATCACAAAAACTTGCAACAACCCATTTTTATTCCTATAGTGCAGCACACACACATACACACATATAAGCTATTAAGATGTAGCAAACAAATTCATGCTCAATGTCAATATCAATAATATTACAAATCACTTATTATTATTAGTATTATTATTTATTATTACTATTATAATAGCTAATATTACAAAAAGATGATGATGATGATGATGATGATGATGATAACCAAAATAAGAGTAATAATAGCCATTAAAACAAAAACAATAACAACAAAATAATAAAAAAATAACAGTAAATAGAAAATAATGACAACAATCTGCTAATATCAGTAATTGTTGTAGAGCAGTAGTAACAGAAGTAACATTGATTGACAACAGAACAAACATGACAAAAACAACAAGAATATAGTAATAATAAAGAAATGATTGCCGAGTATAATACCCTCTTGCCACCATTGTAGAATACTGGATATCCTTCCAGTAACCCTGTCTCAAAAGCTCTCTAACTGTTGTTGGTCGCCCTTTTATAAGTATTTTCTTCGACATCTTCATCTCCATCTTCCTTGTCTCCGGACTACCCAACACTGTCAAACTTTCATTCACCAAACCATCTGCCTCCGAAATAACCGCATCTCTTAAATTCCCGTCCTCCATTTCAGAATTGTCATTCGACTTACGCACAGAACGGGTAAACCTCCGAGGCATCGGCTCCACCTTCACTTCAATCTCCATCATCTCCCCCTCGCTCTCCCCTTCCCTAAACCCCGAAGACACCAAATTACTCTGAACTCCACCCACGTTCAGCGCATCACCACCACTAACTACAACTTCACCATTCGAACTTATAGCCTCCTCGGCCTTAACCAAAACCCCGATTTACCCTGCAGTTTATCCAAATACCCAATTCTACCCACGCTTCTACTCTTCAACCTCTTATTCCTCGTATAAACTGCAAAACCATTCGCCTCACTCGGCCTAACCCTAAGCACATTGCAGCAATCCACCAACTCCGAACCGTTTGACTCGGGTCGGGTCGGATCGCTGGATCCGGATCCTCGTTCGGGCCCCTGCAACTGACCCAAACGCTCAATTTCGAGTCCAGGTCCGGGCTTCATTACCGTTTCTTCGTATTTTTCCTCGAGTTCCTGAATTCACTGTTGCTGCGCTTGCGAACACAGCAGCAGAGAACGGAATAGAGAGAACTCCGGTTATGGATCTACGTTGGAAAGAGAATTCAGTGACATGCATTAAAGAAAAAAACAGGGTTAAATTTGGATTTTAATTTCGGTGGGATAGGATTGAAAAATAGAGATTAGAAACCCTATAGAGAGTGGAAGAGGAGAAGATTGACAGTGAAACAAGATTGTGAGAGTATATTTTGGTTGAAAGATAAATTAAAAAAAAAAAAATGTTTAGGGTGGAGTAAATGAATAGCTACTGTACAGTGTACTGCATTTTCGAGTCCGTCATCCGACTCAGGACTCCCTACATTACTATTCCTGCGGTGCTCTACGATTTCTTACATTTTACCATTCAATATTTGAGTTTCACACATTATCGTGTACATAGGGAGTGTTTGCAAACACTTAAAATAAGTGTTTTTTTTTTTTCTTAAAAAAAAAGTTTTTAGTGTTTGTAAGTAATAACTTCTGCTTTTGAGTCTACTTCATTTAATCGAATCTAAAAGTAAAGAGAGAGTCTTTAAATTCTCGTCATTTCAAGTTTGAATTTTACAAATAAATAAGACTTCTACTACTTTTTTTATCAAACACTCTCACTTCTCATTCTCAACTTTTGATTTTATTTTCAAACACTACCAATTTTTGATTCTCAACTACTTCTACTTTTGCTATAATAAATCACTTCTTCTAAAAGCGAGTTTTTGCAAACACTCCCATAATCCAATTTCAACAAAACATCGTCCGATTCCTACATTTGCACGTACACTTAATTAGAGATGTTAAGCGGATCGCCCTAATCCTATAGGGTCGGACCTAATAGATTTTGGGCTAAATGGGCAACTATTAAACTTGTCCGATAATATTGGAATATAATCCTAACCCTAGCGGACTTCTAAAGCAAACTGGACCACTCTATAAGTCAAAAAAATAAAAATTATATATTTAAGTTTAAAATTTTAAACTCGAACATATATAACATTTAAGATGAATATTTTAAGTTAAAGTATTCATTATAAAAAAAGAAGTGTTCTAAAAAGCGCTAGCGCTAGTCGGGAGGCAGATCGGGGCCTAGCGCCTGGGGGTTAGGCGGGACACAGCGGGGTGAGGCGGTGCCTAATCGGAAAAATAGCCTGGCGGACAAGGAGGCCCTAGCGCCAGGGGGGATTAATCGGGGCTAGCGGGATTTTTTCCAACAAAGTGTAAAAAAGTCATACATAACTTATACTTGCACAATATTAACAAAATTATAGAATTTAAATATTTTATGATCTAAATTTTAAAAATAAAACTATAGTAATAAAATATATCATTATTTACCCATATAAAATGGGAAAAATTAATATATTTTTTAAATTACTCATATGACTAAGTCATAATTTTAAAATTATATATTTAAATCTATTAAAGATGGAGAAATGTGATTTTGAACAAATATATATTTAGTAATAGGTAATATGTAATAAACTAGATATATAATAGTATAATTATATATTTTTCTTATATTTTGTTACATTATATATAGATATTATATTTTTTATTGATATTCAATTTATATAGCAACACAAAATCCAAAAAACACTCACATGCATCACACGGGTAAAAAACTAGTATATATAAAGAGAAATCGCTGGAAATAGTATGCTAAAATTTTACCGCCCTTTTGCATAAGTAATAAAAATATGTGTAAAAATAATAATTGATAATTATTTGGTATTTCATTGTTTTTGGTAGTCAACTTTCTTTAAATAATTAACTTTTAAAAAGATATAGACATACAATTATATAAAATTAGCTTTCCAAATCCATATGTGTACTATATAATTATTATCTTTATCTTTTTATAGAAAAATAATAATAACATTTTCATTTTTTAATCCCTTTTTGACATATAATATATCAAATTAATTATTTTTTTACGATTTTCAGTTTGACACCCAAATTGCATACATAAATAACAAAAACGTCATAAATAAAAAATATTAGAAATATTTACTCGTTATTTTATAATTTATAACGGACTTAAAAAGTTATGTATTCGTGCTATTGGACATCAATTTATATATTCATGTATTTTGGTTATTTGTAATATATGTATAGTTGTTATTTGGTCTTAGCCCGTTGTTCGCCTATATTGTTAGCTCACCGCAAGTGTACGGTGTAAGTTATAGAATAGGGTAGCAAGGTCGTATCCACGGATACTAATAAATTAGTATGCTAAGTATCGAACTAAGATAGTCTTATTTTTATTTAGACGGTCATAATATGATGATTGTTGTGAGATTAAGACAATTAAGACTACTAAAAATACAAGATTAAGACAATGAGAATAATAGAAGTATCAAGATGATGAAATGGATTCCGGGTTAAGGTTTCGATTAATAACCCTCTTGTTGTCCGAGTTAATCAAGGTCAAGTTATTATCAATATTCATATAAGATGATCACGAAAATATTTTATCCTCCCTCTCGAGATGCATATAAAATATAGATTGAAATACCTATTTAGATCTCTACTCAACATGAGGTATTCAACTCCCAAAGTTTATAAGATCAAATGTCCTCACACTATTTACAAACCTCTCGATTTATGCAAATATTTGTGTCAAGTACTCAAGATCTAATATTGAAACTCATCTCTCGAATTATGAATCAATATATCAAACATGTTAAATCATTGATTAAGTGATAAAACAAGATTAAGCTCAAAGTACTCAAATAGGCTTCAAGACAACAACTTCAACTAAGATTAAAGCATTCAAACAACAGTTCATTAATCTACTTCCAAAACCCGAAATCTAAAGAGTTTAGCTACACATGATGTCTAAACAACTCATAGACAAATTGTTCAAAGCCATGACAAACTAAAATGAAAGATTAAAACTACAAGAGAAGCAAGAAAAACTTAGGAAAGTCGACAATCTCTCGATATATCTCCGTTCCTCAAGCTCCGATGCGACCCGATTGTCTCCTTGATGTCTTCTTCCAATAATAGAACTTTGTCTTGTGTGCTAGAGCCAAAATGTCAGAATATGCCTCTGGTGTGCGCCCCAAAAAACCTTTTTATACCCCTTAGAAGTTTAGGGCAAAGTGCTGTCAGAAAATGCATTTCCAGCGCAGACGCACGTGTCGTGCGCCCCCTGCACGGGCTACCAGTGCGTCTTCCCGTAGCAAAGTCCATGCTTTTTGCCAAACACGCACGGGTCATGTGCCCCAAGCACGGCCTACCCGTGCGTGATGCTGTAGGTATCTTAAATTCCTCCAATGGCGCACGGGTGGTGCGTCGACGCACGGGTTACCCGTGCGCCATGCCGTAGCCTTCAGTGCCATTACCCAGGGGGCACGGGTGGTGCCTAAGGCACGCCCTACCCGTGCGTTCCCTTTATTTGCCTTATAAGCTCAACTTCATCTCATTTTAGCTTCAATTCTCGTACATTCACACGATTCTCGGTGTTTCCACTTCGCGATGCTCGTATTTGTATCCAAATTGCTTCAAATATCATTAAATTCCTACAAAACGAGCAAAGCGTAATATCTTTTCCACAAAGAATGAATACACATCATTTTACATGAGTTTATGCATGCTTAATCACCATTTTTATCATAATTATACCTCAAAATACATGCAAAACTCACACCTATCACCCGTAATTATATTTAAATTGATTAAATTGAAAAAAAAATACTTATTTTAATTGAAAAAATACATCAAAATATGTGTCCGAATTTTATATACACATAGATCCATACATAACATTATAAATTATATATATTTATGTAATAAGAAACTTAAGATTTATTTTTATATGAAATTATACTCATAATAGTATTTTATACATAACAAATATTTTTATATATAAACATACTTTCCATGTTAATAGAAATTATTTTTTATATTTAACAACGTATTTTGATATTCAAGTTTCAAAGTTGTACATTTGGAATTAGATATGAATTTATCTATTTGATAATCTTTTGATATATGTGTATATATAAAAAAATATTTTTTGTATTTTTTAAATATTTTTTTTCTCTTTAAATTGTGTTGCTAAATATCAAATATGGTTTTTGTTTATTTATTTTTAATAATTTTGATAATTGTTTAGCTTCCCAAACCCCCCAAAAAATGGAATTTGAAATGATTTTATTGTTGATTATATTGGAAATATAATTTATTAAATATTCAACATTGAGATAGTAAAAACAATTCAACATTGGGCGGTTAAATTGTTTTTCAAACTTTTACTTTCTTATAGATAAATATGTTCTATAAATAGATATAATTCATATTCACACAACCAAATATTTCGTATTTCAAGAGATTTTTTTATAGTTTATAGTAACTTATCTTTTTATTGTTCAATCGTATGATTTATGATTAATTATCTTATTTAATTATTTTTTGAAATTTAAACTTTTTACAAACAAGATTTAAAAAAAAACATATAATTTGTGAAATAAAGAATAAGAAAAAGTAAAAATGCAAAGATTATTGCGTCAATTTTTAGAATTAATAAAATAAAAAATTATAAATAGATTTAATATTAATAATAGATTAATAGAATATACATATTCGAAAAATGGGGATGCCAAATGAGAATCCCCGTTTTATTTAATCAGGATAAGAAAGGTAACGGAGATATAAATACTATCCATGTCTCATCCCTGATTTTAGAGAAACGGAGAATTCCCATCTCCGAATTAACTAGAGATTTGTCGTTCCATTCTATTCAGTTACCAACGAGGATGGTTCCCGCGGAAATATTGCAATCCCTAAATGCAAAAGATAAAATTTATAGAATTATTAGAAAAAAAATATTACAAAACAGAGATACACACCCCGTGCATCGCACGGGTAAAAGACTAGTATATATAACATTTGGATACACATGTTGAGATATTTTATTCAATTAAAATTATTAATTTGTTAAATAAATTCAATCAACTTAAATATAATTTTATATAATTATGAATAATGGGTGAAGTCCAAATAACAACTATATATATCATCAATAGCCTGAATATACAAATTGATGTTCAATGAACTGGATGAATAATTTTTAAAACCTATTACAAATTAAATTTTTGAGTAAATATATCTCTTATTTTTATTTATTATATTTTTTTATTTTATATATGCAATATGCGTGACAAATTGAATATCATAAAAATTTGATTAATTTAATATATCATACGTAAAAAATAGATCAAAAAAAAAAAAGAAATATAAAATTTTAAAAAGAAAAAGAAAAAAAATAAATATAATAATTAATGCATTCACACTCGATTCCGAAAACTAATTAATACAAGAGACTATATACGATTTAGAAATTAGAAACCATGAAATCCCAATTTTTTTTTTACAATTTAATATATTATACGTTAAAAATGAATCAAAAACAAAAAAATAAAATTTTAAAAAGAAAAAGAAAAAATAAATATAATAATTAATACAGTTCACACGAATTTCAAAAACTAATTAATGCAGTACTATATACAGATTTGGAAAACATGAAATCCCAAAGATCTTTTTACCTTTTTTTTTATTCCAAAATTTTATTGCTTTTTATAGCAATATGAAATGAGCCGGAAAATCTTTAGTTACTATTTTGAGAAGAGGCTCCTTATATATATATATATATATATATATATATATATAAATTAAATGATAGCTCAAAAAATATCTTCTATTACTTGATGCATCTTCAGGCATTTCATTTGTCAGTCTCTTCCCCTAATCCATTTGTTTTTCATTTTGGGTGGAGTGTGGATCTTGTGGTGGTAAAGTGCAATATCATTTTCAATTTGCACCATAATTTATATGGGCATCACCCAAGTGAATTTTACATTACAATCCACGAGAAAATGCATAAAGAATTCCTGATCACACAATATAACAGTTCGTGGACCAAAACCAGATTTACTAAAATCATAGCCTCTGCAAACAAGAAAAAAGTGCATACAGTAATACACAACAAAACAATATTAACCACAATCTTTTCATCTCTCTGAACGTAACCATCATAGTATAAACCTAAGGATCAATGAATTTAGTTTTTATACGTGTTACCGGCAGATCCACATGCTATAACTTCCACTTCTTACGGGTTCTTGACATGGTGAATGCACCGACTTGCTATTTGCTCTATTGGATCAGTACCTGAAACTCTGCCGGCTGCAACAGCATTGGCATTCCACTTTTCTCTTCGGAATATATTTTGGCAATATGTGCAATACCATTTACCAGGAGGGATGCTCGACAGAGATGCACATTCTGCATTGTAAGATTAAAATACAAGATAAACATCATCCTATTAGGAGAATGAAAAATTGTTAACCTTTAATATGTAAAGAGCATTTTTCAATGAAGTTTACGAAGCTGTTTTGACAAACCAAAAGCAGGAACAGAAAAAGAGAACCAAGCTGAACTCATCTCATATCAACAATACATGAAATATTGAAATCTCAACTTGGCATCAGGCATTATGCTAGCCTGTTACTGGCAGGTTCTGATCTCAAAAACCAGCGGCCATTGAGTACATGATGAAGTATCAATTGCACAAGCAATTCAATAGACAGGGGTAATGATAATTTGCTACGTAACCGATGTTGCATTCTAAAACCATCAATGCTTCAACATACATACTCAAAAAATGTGTGAAAGAATACATCTGTCAAATTAAGGACAAGACATACAAGAATATATAATAGAAAATGATAAATCAACTTAAGCTGCCAATATAAACAGTTCAGCCAGCCACATTAAACCACAAATCATATACAGTTTTTAGGAAAAGCCCAAATAATACCCAAAAATACCACTTGGTACAAAAGTTTCTTGGGCTATTCTTCTCAATATGTATCAATTTTACTTTCCAGATTTCAATAGAAGATCCCATAAATTAATCCCAGAAAACCCAAAACTAACAGCTGCCGTGAATCATCTATCCAGTAACAAGTTATCCACCGAGATAACTCAAGTCAGGTATATAGACATTTTCCTCTTATAATTGCATGTAAGATTTTCTTTGGGATAAAAAAATAAGCCTTCTTCGTTAAGTTTGCTTTAACTGAGACGAGAAAGCTTTAATAGCTCAGACAGGTCAGCCTACCAATAAAGCACATATGACTGACAGGGGAATTGGTCCACACAGCACAGCTATCACAGCAGCCAACCAAATTGCTGAATTTTGAGAAAACTTAGACAAAAGAATGTAAAATGGCAATCAAAGGGGATCTAACAAGGAATTTTTGCAAATGACATAAATAAGTTCCAGTTACCAGCAAACAGAAGAAAAATAAAATATCAAGATTAACATATTATAAACCTAACCACCTTTATGAAAGGCCCTTGGACAGCCATCACAAAGCACAAGTTTACCACCATCTGCACAAATGATGCACAAGACATCATTGTATTTAGAAGAACATTTGCGCCCTTTTAGTAAAGTGACCGCGAATTCGTGGAGAGACACTCCATTAGATGTGTATATATACATATAGCTGCAGAAATAAGAGATGGCGGCATCAGGACATAAACACAAATTGAAACGGTGTACAATATATGTTAATGACTCAAAGACGAACGGAAGAGACTGACGGTTTTCTGCGGGAGGCACATCCAGCATGAGCTTCAAACTGAGATGGACTAACCTACTCATAGTGGGAAAATAAATAAATACATCTAAAAAATCAGGTATTTTAGATGCAAAATCAACATTGTTACCAAAGTGCTACAGCAGCGGCAAATTATTCCCGAACCCATCTTATAGCCATCGCGCAGTTGCTACAAACAGATACACAGAAGAACAAAAGATTACAATGCTGAAATAGCAATATGAAACAATACATATAGCATCTTATATGAACCACCTTGCCATTAGAATAATAAGCAACTTCAGTGCCATCAGGTAATCCACCATTCTCAAAGACCAGCTTGTGCATCGTCTGATCTCTGAGTAGAATGACAGCGAAAGACCATTAAGATTTTCTCATATGCGCAAAAGCGAATAACTATAAAGAATGCACAAGTGATCATCAAAGTGAATTTCACCAACTTTTTTGTTATCTTCAATGAGCTCCTTGATTGCAGAGAGACAGATGAAGATCCACTTTTTAAGGACTTGGAGAGTGATGTAGTATTTGACAACCTGAGACACAACAATGGAGCATTTAAATAGAAAATTATTACTGGAGTTCTTCTATCAAGATACATAAAAGGTATAGCCACCAACTTCTTTAAGATCTTTCTCGTAGTCTTCTTCTTCAGTGACGCATGCAAGGAAGTGCTACCATTTGAAGTCAGATCGCCATACCTCATCGGCGTACTTCCGGCCGACTTTATCACAGAAGCTTGTTGTGACAACCTTCGCATGCAAAACACGAAGACATCAAAAAAAGAAGGAAATGTTTAAAAGGTAAACACATCTACAAGTAATGGAAATCATATCTCCCTACACAGAGTAAAGAAAGCATAAAAACACACGTTTTTCTTGTCTTCCATTGTCCCTTCTTGCTCGTTGCACCACACAATGAGGATTTTCCAGGTGATTTTGCATGAGAGGTCAACTCTGAATGCCTGAAAATGGGAACACAACGACATAGTGTTAATTTATTTTATGTTCCTGCCACTCGCAGCGAAAAGAAATCAAGCAGCAAGCAAAAAAGAAGAAAAGAAAAAACAAACAGGAAAAAAGAAGGGTGGGGGGGGGAGGGAGATACAGACTTTCTCTTTTTTCTTCCTTGGCGACCTCTTTTTTTGGGTATGTTATGCGCTTCACCGTTTTCAGACATTGCCAAGCCTAAAAGTGGCTCCAAAGGCCTGAAAGAGCCAAACCAAAAGATATTAACAGGAATTGAGAAGACAAATTCGTAACAAGTTCATACCTACATACTTGTAATTTATAAACAACTCAAGTTGATTACTGAATAACTACTCTACATTTACAGCAGGAAGCCATAGACAAAAACTCAAATATTATATACAGATAGTTGAAAATGACATCTCCAAACTGACGGAAATATGAGCCAAGTGTCGAAGCCCTTGCAGAGTCTAAAAGCTAGTGGATATCAAGTATATTTTAAACATTTGCATTTCCTGGGCTCCAGATTCTGCCAAAACACCTCAGAAAGCTTTATTAGGTCCTCGATTCTTCACTACCATCTGACTTTATCAATAGCATCTTGTGATCATTAAGATTACAACACAGAAGCATCATCTCTTTTAAAGGAGAAGAGAGAGATGTTTATTTTTTGGGTGGGTGGGGGGTGTTAACAATTACAATTCATCACAACACACTTCCATCATGCGTCAAATGTATAAGAAGTTATCTACACATTCAACAGTTCATGGAAAAAGGAAAGAGTCAATGAGTATTGAGTAGGTTCGAGAGTAAAATATGACAACAATTACTTGTACATATATAATACCTTGATTTCAGACATTCTGCGTCGAGTTCTGAGTTCAGAATAATCATACAAGAATCACAAAGTAGTTCCACCTTTGCAGCTGATGTTGCAAGAAATGACCCTAGAAACCAAAGAGCATCAAGCAGTCTTTTGAATGTGATTACAGCAAACATACAGGACGATTATAGATAATAAACAAAACAAATATATACACATAATATTCATTCAAAACAAAATAACAGAAGCTCACCCTCGCAATTACTACATATGAAAGATTCCTTCACAGGTATAGGCCCAATGAAGTTTTGTATAGTTTCTTCTAATGTTTTTACGGAAGATTTTCGACATTCTTTGACCACATCCAGGAGACTTTTCCCATTCTCTAAGCATATATACTGTGATGCTCGTCGATATGATCTGCAGGCATGGACCTCAAATTGACTAGGTGGAACTACCTATACATATAAAAAATACCATTCATCTTGGAGTCAAGTGCTAGGTGCAATATATACAAGAAGATAGAAAGCCGCACTTTAATTAGTTGACAAACAAAATTAGTACGCACCAGAGTTCCCTTGCACAAACAGCAAGAACAGAGGATTCCAGCATCTTTTATGGTCCCACGTAGTGGGAATTCCTAGAAGAATGTTATAACTTATAAGTCAGTAGAGACTGTTAAACTTCTCATAAGTATATTGGTGCCCTTATAGTTTTAAACACATGAAACAAATGAAGGTTATCACTGCAGCTATATTAATTTTTTAATCAGTAATATAAAGTCATATTATAAAAATTAAGACAAAATCCCCAACCTTGGTCCTACAAAAGTACAAGCAACTACAGAAACATTTCAATAAGACCCTGCTTCAATGAAGTCTGATTCATGTATATGTTCCTTGCCGTAATCATCACATGGCAACTTGTAGGACTAGGCATACAATTATCAGTGATGTTCATATATTAAATCAATATTGCTAGTCATATCCTCATTACTTATAATCCTACTGCATTCACCTAATTGTGGTTATTGTATTAGCTTAAGTTATTGATGCAGTATAGGATATCCAACTCCTCGTCAATAAATTACAATTTACAAGCAGAACTGTAGAAGTCTTTGAAGCAAACTAAAAAATAAGCAAAATGTCTATTTTCATTTTTTACACTTCGAGCGAATAAAATACGTGTTTCCCTTCATTTAATGCATAAGAAAATAAAAAGAGTAGCTGATATGTGATAATTATTGGAAACATTTATAACCTTAAAACATTTAATTTATCACCTTTTTCATGTTTTTTCATCATTACATTTAAAAGAAGAAAACAATCACACTTTTTTTTTTTTTTAAATTACACTTGCTCGGTAAAAAGACTATTAAGGAAAATCAGTCTCATCAATTTTGCTAATCCTTTTTGACTTTCCATCAAATCACAAATTCAAACAAAGTTTTAAGCTCAAGTAGTATTATGGATTTTATTAAGCAAACACTACGGAAAGCTTCTTTTCTTAGTTTAGTTCTAAAAGAACAGCTTCTATAATTGCTATGTATGAGATATGTTGGCTAATTTACCTCTTATCATCTTTCTTTTTTCATGGCGTTCAAATATTATATGCAAAAACCAGAAATGAAATCCGTTTTTGGAAAAAAGTAAAAAATGACAAAAGTCTAAAAATTAAAGTTTACATACTTTACTTCTCCTTTACTATTAAACTATTAAGACGTAGCAAACGAATTCACGCTCAATGTCAATTTCAATAATATTACAAATTACTTATTATTATTAATAATTTTTATTATTATTACTATTATGTTAGCTAATATTACAAAAATATGATAATGATGATGATGATAACAATAACAAGGATAGTAACAGCCATTAAATATAAAAACAATAACAACAAAATAATAACAAAAATAACAGTAATTAGAAAATAATAACAACAATCTAATCAACATCAGTAATTGTTGTAGAGCAGTAGTAGCAAAAGTAATATCGATTGACAGCAGAACAAACATGATAACCACAACAATAATCTAGTACTAATAAAGAAATTATTGCTGAGCATAATACCCTCTTGCCACCATGGTAGAATACTGGATATCCTTCCAGTAACCCTGTCTCAAAAAGCTCTCTAACTGTCGTCGGCCACCCTTTAACAAGTGTTTTCTTCGACATCTTCATCTTCATCTTCATCTTCCTTGTCTCCGGATTACCCAACACTGTCGAATTTTCATTCACCAAACCATCTGCCTCCAAAATAACCGTATCCCTTAAATTCCCATTCTCCATTTCAGAATTTTCGTTCGACTTAAGCACAGAACCAGTAAACCTCCGAGCGATCGGCTCCTCCTTCACTTCAATTTCCATCATCTCCCCCTCGTTCTCCCCTCCCCTCACCCCCGAAGACAACAAATTACTCTGAACTCCACCCACATTCAGCGCATCACCACCACTAACTACAACTTCACCATTCGAACTTATATCCTCCTCAGCCTTAACCAAAACCCCCGAATCACCCTGGAGTTTATCCAAATACCCACCTCTACACACGATTTTACTCTTCGACCTCTTATTCCTCGTACAAACTGCGAAACCATTCGCCTCACTCGGCCTAACCCTAGACACATTGCAGTAATCCACCCATTCCGAACCGTTCGACTCGAGCCGGGTCGGGTCGCTGGATCCGGTCCAGAAACCCTGCAACCGACCCAAACTCTCGATTTCGAGTCCAGGTTCGGACTTCATTACCGTTTCTTCGTATTTTTCCTCGAGTTCCTGAATTCACTGTTGCTGCGCTCGCGAACACAGCAGCAGAGAGTGGAATACAGAGAACTCCGGTTATGGATCTACGTTGAAAAGAGAATTCAGTGACATGCATTAAAGGAAAAAAAGGGGTTAAATTTGGATTTAAATTTCGGTGGGATAGGATTGAAAAATAGAGATTAGAAACCATATACAGAGTGGAAGAGGAGAAGATTGACAGTGAAACAAGATTGTGAGAGTATATTTTGGTTGAAAGATAAATTAAAGGGATAATTTCACTTTTCATACCCAAAGTTTTTATTATTTCATTTTGCATCTATCGTTTTTATTTAATCAATATTGATACCCAAAGTTGGCGACGTTAATCAAAATCCATACAAACCGTGAAACAGTAATCAAAAACACACGGTCCACCCACGTAGCGGTAAAAAAGTGTAGAAAACCTAATGAATCGGTCATTTGTTGGGATAATTTCATTTTTGATACCCAAAGTTTACTGGCATTTTCGCTTTTGGTCCTAATATTCCAACTTAATCACTACTCATCCTAAGTTATTTAAAATATTTTAAATTCTAAACTAAAAAACTCAATATTATTTCCAAAAAGTTATTTTCAAAAATAAATGATGTTTTAAAAATCTAAAATATTGTTTAAAGAACTAAAAGTTGTGTTAAAAATCTGACAACTACTTAAAAAAATGAATTCAATATAAAATTAAAAATCTGGGAATTTTCTAAAATTCTGAAAAATGGATTTAAAACTGTAAACTATAAGATTTTGAAAAATTTAACCAAAAATCTGATTGACTTAAAAAATCCAAAAAGGGTAAAAACATTGATTTTTTTAAAAAACTAAACAAATATAAAAATTAACGAAAATATTGAAATTTGTTTTGAAAAAATCCAAAATTTATTTAAAAGTCTTAAAATTATTCCATAATTGGGATATTAAAATCTGATAATTTTTTAAAAAATTCGAAATTTTTTAAAACATATTTCAAGTTTTAAAAAGTGTTTTGATTTTTTTATTTAGAACTCCATAAAACTCCAAAATCAAATTAAAAGAGTTTTCGATTCTTTGGGTGAAGAAAATGGGGAAAAATATTAAATTTTTGATACCCAAAATTTTACTACAACTCGTTAATTTGCCTTATATATATTAATAAAATAAAAAATTTAATTTTTCTTTTCTTTTTTTCTTCTCTTCCACTTCGTCCTCTCCGTTTCATATTTTTTCCCATTTTCTTCACTCCAAAGAATCGAAAACCTCCTTTAATTTGATTTTGGAGTTTTATGGAGTCCTAAATAAAAAAATCAAAACACTTTTTAAAACTTTGAAATATGTTTTAAAAAATTTTGGAATTTTTTTAAAAATTATCAGATTTTAATATCCCAATTATGGAATAATTTTAAGACTTTTAAATAAATTTTGGATTTTTTTTTTAAACAAATTTCAATATTTTTGCTAATTTTTATATTTTTAAATAGTTTTTAGTTTTTTTAAAAATCAATGTTTTTAGCCTTTCCGGATTTTTTTAAGTCAATCGATTTTTTTGGTTAATTTTTTCAAAATCTTATAGTTTACGCTTTTAATCCATTTTTCAGAAATTTTAGAAAATTTCAGATTTTTAATTTTATATTGAATTTATTTTTAAGTAGTTGTCATATTTTTAACACAAATTTTGTTCTTTAAACAATATTTTAGATTTTTAAAACATCAATTATTTTTTAAAATAACTTAGGGTACCAAAGTGATTAAGTTGGAATATTATGTACCAAAAGCGAAAAGGTGGTGAACTTTGGGTATCAAAAATGAAATTATCGCAACAATGACCGATTCATTAGGTTTTCTACACTTTTTTTACCCGATACGATGGGTGGATCGTGTATTTTGACGGCCGTTTCACGGTTTGTATGGATTTTGATTAACGCCGCCAACTTTGGGTATCAATATTGATTAAGTAGAAACAATGGGTACCAAAATTGAAATGACAAAAACTTTGAGTATGAAAAGTGAAATTATCCCTAAATTAAAAAACAAATGTTTAGGGTGAAGTAAGAGAGAATTGCTTCTTTGTACGAGTCCCTCTTTTCCCGATCAGTCATCCGACTGGACTCCCTACATTACTATTCCCTGCGGTGCTATACGATTTTAACCAAAACTGCTTCAATTCAGGTCCGAAAAGGGTTGAAAAACAATTTGGTATGCTTGCTTGTTCTGGTATTTCAAAAAAGTTTTAGGGTGAAGGTTTTTAATCTGCCTATGTGATTAATCGATCTCCTTCAAGGCCTTTAAGTGGTAAAATACCTGAATTTGTGTTTTACGGGTAAAGAAATCGATTTTTCTAACTTGAAAGTGTTTGGATGTTCTGCGTTTGCACATCAAAAACTTGATAAACTTGAACCTGAAATTTGTGAAATGTGTTTTTCTTGTGGCTTGAATGGGAAAGTGCCTTCCCGCTTGCTTTGTGTTCGAAAGCCTTAATCTGTAATTTATCGCTTTTGTTTAGAAAGATTGTAATCCCCAATCCCTAATCTCATAGTCAAGTATTGTAATAGTTAAATCATTAGCTTTTGTAATCTAAAATGGCTATGGCGTCACGGGCTCGACAAATGGGTCGATACTAACAGATGGTATCGAGCATCCCCGTTGTGGCGATCGAAACCCCTTACCCTAGGGTTTTGCTCAGTAAAGAGGCTTTAACTCACCTTTACTTTGCTTTTAGTAGTGTAGCCGCTTCTTGCGCGGATTTATCGCTTTCGTAGTGTAAATACCGCTTGCCGCGGTTTATTTCTTCGAGTCTTTATTTCTTTGGGATTCTCGTGTGATCCCTTTATTTGCTCTTACGTGGTTGATCGTCATTCGTGGTTGATCGTCTTTTCGATTTTTTTTTTTTTGTATTAAAGGAACTCCAAGCATAAAAGTCACTTGACCCTACACCGCGAGTGTAGTGGAATCTGTGGTGCGAGGGTTTCCTATCCGTGGCCCTTATTTGTGCTTCGTTGTATTCTGCTTTTTCTATGTGTGTGTTGTTTGTTACGTGATTATAACTTGCTATGTGTGCCTGTTTTAAAAACTCGCATGTTGTGTTTTTTGTGAAAATGGTTGTGCCTAGTTATAATCTTGAACCGTTAATGGAAAAACTGATTTTTCTATTTGGCAACCTGACAGAAAATGAAAGGAATTTTAATTCAAAAAAAGTTTATAAAAATTATTAGTGGTGTTTATGGTGAAAAAATATCTGCTTTGAAAAGAAAGCTAAAATTGATGAGTATGCATATTCTTCTATCATTTTAAACCTTTCTCGACTCAGTGCTTAGAAAAGTTGGTAAACTTGCTTCGCAAAAGCTTTGTGGGAAAAATTAGAAGAATTGTATACGGAAACTTCTTTGCTAGTAAGTTGTTTTTGCTTGAAATTTTTTTCGATTTAAACAAAGAGATTGATGAAAATTTGGATGTGTTTACCAAATTAATTCAAGATATTAAGTTGACGGGTGATAAGAATATTGATGATTATACTCCGATTGTGCTTTTGAATGCTATTCCTGTCTTATAGTGATGTTAAATCTGCTATTAAGTATGGTAGGGACACGATCACACTTGACATTTTGTGAATGGCCTTAAAAGCAAAGAATTGGATTTAAAAGTCGATTAAAAGCTCTAGGCAAAATTCGGTGAGGTTATGCATGTGAGAGGGCGTTCCCAAAACAAAGGTTTAATAAAACCTAGAATAATAACAACCAAAATTTGCTAAGAAAAAGGGAAAGAGTAAGTCTAGGTCTAAGTCTGACTCCAATAATCGGAAGTGCTATGAATGTGGTCAAAGTGGTCATTATATTAGGGAATGCCCTAATAAAAGAGAAATCGAAATTTTAAACAAAATGAGCATGCTAATATGGCTTCTACGAGTGAAAATGTGCCCGATGTATTTATGGTTTATGAAAATTGTCTTTGATGTGAATTAATGCGTTCAAATTCGTGTGTGAAACCGAATGGCTTGTTGATTAAGTTGCACTTTTCATATGACACCATTTAAAAGGCTTTTTCTAATTATAAAGAAGTGTTGCATGGTTCTCGTGTCATCATTGGCTAATCAAAAACAATGTAATATTGTTGGAATTGGTGATGTTTGTTTAAAATTTGATTAAAGGCTATGTTTTGACTTTGAAAAATGTGAGGCGTGTGCCCGATTTATGTAGCAATCGATTTCGTGTGCTTCTCTTGAGGATGATGGCTTAGAGGGAAAATGGGGAAAAGGCTTAATGAAAATTTTGAAGGGTAACTTGGTAATTTTCAAAGTCATTAAAAGAAGAAATTTGTATGTTTGCCTTTCTTTGAACTTGAATCTAGCCTGCAAAATTGCTGTGAATCTTTGTGTGTGGCTCTGAAAATGACAAAACTGGTTTATGGCATAAACGTTTGGGTCATATGAGTGCTAAAGGTCTTGAAACTTTGCGAGAAAAATGGCTATTTTGGAAAAGATAAATTGTCTTGTATGCCGTTTTGTGATTTTTGTGTTCTTGGCAAACATTCTGAGTGAAATTTCTGTTTCCCCTCCCGCTAATAAATCAGCCTCTTACAAAAATTCTTGAGTATTTGCATGCCGATGTGTGGGGTCCTGCGAGTGTTAATACACATGGTGGTTCTAGGTATTTTCTTTCTTTTATTGATGATTTTTCAAGAAAAGTTTGGGTGTTTTTGTTGAAAAACAAATCGATGTGTTTGATGTGTTTAAACAGTGAAAACTTTAATTGAAAATCAAACAGAAAGAAAATTAAAATCCTTAGAACCGATAATGGACTTGAATTTTGTAATCAGTTGTTTGATAATTTGTGTCTTGAATCCGGTATTAAAAGGCATAAAACAGTCCGTATACACCGCAACAAAAACGGTGTAATGCGGAACGTATGAATAGAACTTTACTTGAAAGGGTGAGAAGTATGCTTGCTTGTTCTTCGTCTTTCAAAAAAGTTTTGGGGTGAAACTCGTTTTAATCACCGCCTATGTGATTAATCGATCTCCTTCTCGTGCCTTTAAGTGGTAAAATACCCGAATTTGTGTTTACGGGTAAAGAAATCGATTTTTCTAACTTGAAAGTGTTTGGATGTTCTCGTTTGCACATCAAAAACTTGATAAACTTGAACCTAGGGTGAAATGTGTTTTTCTTGGTTATCCCGGGTGCCAAGGTTATAGGTTGTGGTTAAAATCTCAACCTGGTTTTAAAGTTTTAATTAGTAGGGATGTGACATTTAATGAATCAAATGCCTTGCTTGACTATGCCTTTGTCGATTCTGAAAATGATACACCTAATAAGGTGGAGCATGTTCCTAGTGTGGATATTTTTCCCGATCTTTGTTGTGCATGAAAATCATGAAAATATGCCCGAAATCAACTGTTATGCATGAAATCGAACCAGTTTTGCATGATTTTGAACCTGTTTTGCCTGAAAATCATGATGATGATGTTGTGCATGATGAAATACTTGATGAAAATGAACCGAAAATGAAAATCTGCATGATTATCAACTTGTTAGAGATAGGGCAAGACGAAACATTAGGCGACTGCTAGGTTTGATGATTTTCATATGACTTCATTTGTTTTTAGTGTGTTTGATTCGATTGATAATTCTGGAGCCTAAATCTTATGAAGAAGCTTTAAAATCTAAAAATTCGATTAGTGGTTAAATGCTATGAATGAGGAAATGAATTCTTTGCATGTTAACAATACTTGGATTCTTGTGCCTAAACCTTGTTAATTGTTCTGTTGTGGATCAGAAATGGTCATTTTTAAGGTTAAGAATGAATGTGAATCTGTTAGATTTAAAACTAGGTTAGTGGCTAAAGGATTTACTCAAAAAGGGGGATAAATTATACGAAATATTTGCTCCTGCTTTGTGAAGTTTACTCTTTGTCCGAATTATGCTTGCATTATGTGCTCAATTTAATTGGGAATTAAAACAAATGGATGTCAAAACTGCGTTTTTGCATGGTGATTTGGATGAAAAAAATCTATATGGCACTATTGGTTTTGTTGATAAAAAGAATCTGTTTTTGTTTGTTTGCTTAAAAATCCTTGTATGGCTTAAAACAGTCTCTAGATGTTGGAACAAGAAATTTGATGATTGCATGTTGTCTTTGAAATTTAAACGAAGTTCTTATGATCATTGTTTGTATTTTAAAGAAGATGCTAAAACTCCTGTTTTCTTGTTGATTTATGTTGATGACATCTTTGTTAATTAGTCCTTGTGTTAAAACCGCTGAGCATGTTAAAAACTGTCTAAGTGCTAAGTTTGACATGAAATACTTGGGAGATGCTAAAAGGATTTTGGGAATGAACATCTTTAGAGATAGAAAAAACTCTCTGATTTTTCTAAATCGATTTCTTATGTTGAAAAGATTTTGAGTAAATTTTCTATGTCGGATTCTAAACCTGTGAATGTTCCTTTGGTCATTTTCTCGTTGAGTAAAGAACAATGCCCTAAAACAAACCATGATGTTAATTCTATGAAGAATGTGCCATATTCCAATGCTATAGGTTACATTATGTATCTTATGGTTAGCACTAGACCCGATATCGCTTATTCTCGTGAGTTGCTTGAGTAGATACATGTCTAATCCTGGAATTATACATTGGAATGTTTGTTAAATGGCTTTTGCGATATTTGAAACATTCTTTGAATTATAGTTTGAAATTTGCTAAGTGCAAAGATGGGGTTAAATTGAAAGGTTATGTGGATTCTAATTATGCGAATGATAGGGATAATGAAAAATCAACAACATCTTATGTGTTTACTTTGTGTGGTTCATGTGTTAGTTGGAAATCGCAATTCAAACATGTTGTTGCATTGTCTATGATCAATCTGAGTATATTCTTTGTGTCAAGCGTTTAAAAAGCAATTTGGCTTAAAGGCTTGATTTAAACTTGGTTTTCTTGATGGTAATGTTGTTGTGTTTTCGATAGCCAATCTAGTATTCAATTGTGTAAGAATCCTGTTTTTCATGATAGAACTTAGCATATTGATGTGAGGTTTCATTACATTCGTGATATTGTTGCTAAAGGCTTAGTTAATCTCGAAAAAATACCTTCTCAATTTAATCCTGGCGATACATGAACTAAATGCTTGCACTGTTAGTAAATTTTTGACATGTCTAAAAATTCTAAATTTTGATACTGAGTGATTGAACAGTTACATTCCTGCTGTTTTTTTTTGGAAATGACTTGTCTTGTGTCTTGTTATTTCCAGTATTATTGTTTGTGTGTGCAATATGGTTACTTTACCCTGTCCCTTCGTGGTTATAGTTTGCTTTGTGCTCTCTATAATCAGTATTCTTGATGACTTTGTGTGTGTAGTAAGAAAAATCAGCGATGATGATAACTGTTAATTGACCCTTGTGCTTTGTGAACCGGTATTGGTCCAAGGTGGAGAATGTTGTTTATGGCCCAATACCGATTATGGTTTGTGGACCATTTAAGTCCGGCCCAAATGCAACTCAACCCTAAGCATTGACCGGTCGACCCTTGCCCCGTTATTGAAACCGCGGATCCTCCCTTTCACTCTATCTCGGCCGTCCCCTTAGGGATTTCATCCCAACCCTTCATTAGCCCCTTATAAACCTTTGTTGGTGAAACCCAAAACGGATGAACAATACTCCTCTCTTTGTTCCAGTAATGCTGAAATCTCTCTCTCTCAAAACAACACGGTTCTCTCTCTCATTTTCTTTGTGAATGAGTTCGATTCTTTGTGGGTTTTTTGGGAGGTGGCTTTCGATTTCTTCTTTGGGTGTTCAAATCGGAACTTTGAGGGGTTCTTTCGGGTTTGACCGATCGTTGTGAAGGATTCGAGAGGGCTTTGGGCCGAGTGCTTGGTGTGTTCATCTTCTCCACCTTAGGGCACTTACCTAGGCTTGCTTGCTTTGTGCACGTCCTTGGGGTATAAAATCGATTAATGCGAGCCGAAGGTGCCGTCGCCCATACTATGTTCGACACGGTGTTGAAGAACGGCTAAAACCCGTGCTTTCTATCTTTTTCTCTATTTTCCGATTTTAGTTCTATTTTTGTCCTTTTTACCGATTTCTCGGTCTTTTTTTTTTGTGATTGGCGTCTCGGACTAAAGAGCCCAACCTCAAACTCGTTTTCCCATATCCCAGCGTCTTTGCGTTTTGTTTGGGTATTCGTAGTTTTATACTTCATTTTTGTTCTGATCTTAGTGTTGGGGCTTTTCTTGTGGCTTGAATGGGAAAGTGCCTTCCCTGGTTGCCTGCTTTGTGTTCGAAAGCCTTAATCTGTAATTTATCGCTTTTGTTTAGAAAGATTGCAATCCCCAATCCCTAATCCCATAGTCTGAAGTATTGTAATAGTTAAATCATTAGCTTTTGTAATCTAAAATGGCTATGGCGTACGGGCTCGACAGCGGGGTCGATACCTAACAGGATGAAAGACACGTGTGAGGTTGTGACAACACGTGACATCATCTTGCACACGTGTATTTCATCCAATGCAATGGAATATGAGTGGAATAGGAAAAGTGGAATAGGAGATCCCAACCCGTCTGAAAATATAGTATGCACTCACACGAGGAAATTAATACATTTTTAGTGCCACTTGGTGGGAAAAATATCTTGCATAATACTTTGAGATAATTACATTTTATCCCTCAAACTATACGCGTTTTTTGAGGTTACCACCTAAATTTTCCCGAGTTACATTTTCCAGCTTAAACTCTAGGATTTTTTTGCACGGTGCCATATATTGGCCACCGCCGACGGAATACTTCCAGAATATTCCATCACGTGAGGGCAAAATCGTCATTGTCTCAAATTTTTTTAAAAAAAAGTGTTATATTTTGTCATATGAACTATGTTTGACTTGGACTTTATCCCCTAAACTTTGCATTATTTCACTTTGCAACATAAAATTTAAAAAAAATAACAAAAAAGTTATATATTTATACATGTATTTTATATCTTTTTTCCTAATTCTTTATCTACAAAAATAAATAATTACATTGGTTAAATATTATCAACAAAATTACACTATAAGTTCTTCATTTTAAACTTTCTTGTAAAGTTATAGTTTATTTTCCTTTTACTGGGTTAGTTTTTACATTATAATTAAAAAAATAAACTATAATTTTCATTTTCTAGATGAATAAAATTATAAATATTCACCAAAGTCAGTTTGAATATAATACAATGCATTTAACTTTCTTTTGTAAGTAAAATTATTAAAAGATAAAAGTATTACAAATTTAATGAATTTTACAAGAGAAATTTAAGAGCTCACAAATGAAAGGTAAATGCATTCTATTATGTTCAAATTGACTTTGGTGAATATTTATAATTTTTATTCACCTAAAGATTGAAAAGTATATTTTTTAATTTTTAATTATAATGCAAAAACTAACATAGTAAAATGAAAATAAATTATGGTTTTACAAGAAAGTTTAAAATAAAAAATTTATAGTATAATTTTGTTGGTAATTTGAGGGGTAAGTGAAACCAAATGTTAAAAATGCAAGTTTTACCCAACTTGTTATAATTAAATGGTCTCTTCCCCTAATCCAATTGTTTTTCCTTTTGGGTTGAGTATGGATCGTGGAGTGCAGTGGTGCTAAAGTGTTTTGTTCATTTTCAATCAGCATCATAACTCATATGGGCATCACCCATGTGAAAGGTCAAAAACAGCCTTTCTGTGTATCGATAATAATTTCAATGGATTTCAATAAAAAAAAAAAGGAAGTGAACCACTGGATTTCCCATAGTACTCTCACTGTAGTTCATTAACCAATTATCACAATCCTAGGTTGCGACCATACAGTTGACTAGTCTTGAGCGTATTGGGGTTTTTTTTTCATTATAAAACAAAATTGAAACACAATTTCGCAAATAAATAAAGGAAAATAATAATATGCCCACTCATTTTCCCTGTTTCTCTTCTAAAATCATCTCGAATAGTTTGCACCATTTTGGTGTAGATTAAAACATGCAATCTATCTCCAGTAGTTTGCACCATAAAAAAAAATTCCATAAGATTCCTTATTTTGTTCATTAAATATTGATTTTGTTACTTTATAATTGATTTTTATTTTACTTTACAAATAAAATTACATATATAATTTAATTTTTTGTAACATTAATGACATATTATACTTTCAAAATTAATCAAACTAAAATAAATATTATATTTTAAATTTTGTTTGTATTTTTTGATAAACTGCATAATATTATTGAAATTATACATCATATAATTTAAAATTTGTTTTTAATAATTACTTAAAATACAATCAAATTATCCAATTAAAATAATAAATACCATTTTATTTCATATTTTAATAAATTAAAACTCTAAAACTTAACAAAATAAAAAAAAAGAAAAAAATTAGCGCAATGAACAATGTTGCGCCATGCACAACACTGTTCATATATCCAAGCTGGCGCATGGAATGGCGCACTGCTGGAACTCAAATTGCTCCACTCTGAAGATGGCGCTCCACTCTGGAGATGCTCTAACTATGTGAATTTAAAGTCTAGATGACGCCGCACTTACTACATAAATATGACCCTACCAACAAAATATTCATAATAAAAGTCCAATGCTAATCATGTCTATTTAAGAATAATTATATTTAATTAAGAGCAGAGTGTTTGTAAATACTTATGCTTGGTTTATTGCAGTAGAAATAAAAATAGCTGAGAATCAGAACTTGATGGTACTTGCAAATGAATTAGAAATTTGAGTGTTAAGAGAAAAAAGTTGTAAAAATCAAGCAAAAAGCAAAATTAATTATAAATTAAAAGCACACATCTCCATTTTTTTAGATTTTGATTAAACAAAATATAATCAGAAACATAAGCAAATACTAAAAAGGGGAAAATTACCTTTTACGTGATTGCGAACACTCACTAGGTCTAAAGTCTATATTTGTGTCACAAGGTAGCAGGAGTAATAATAAACTACTAATAGACAAGTTTTTTTAATAAGTTGAGAGTAAACAAGTAGTGGTTGAGGGGATAAATTTCAAAGAAATTAAAAAATAAAGGGTTCGAACCTTGGTCAACATCCTTATAAAGGGTGATGAATACCACTTAAGCTACAAGCTCGTGGTATCACTAATAGACAAGTTAGAAAGACCACTTAAGCGATATCTTGATCAACACCCTTAAAAAGAATAAATGATACCACTTAAGCTACAAGCTTGTGGTATTACTAATATACAAGTTAAAAAGACCACTTATATATTTTGTGAGTGGTTGGGTGGTAAAATTTCTCTACAGTGATCATTATTAGTTATTGCTAAATATAGAGTAAAAAATGAGCCCTTCAAGTTACAAACTTACAATCAAGAATGTAGAAACTGAAACAAACATGAAAACATAGTCAAATTACTGACCAAATGGACTGGAACACTGATTATTCCAGCCAAAAGGCTCTCTAATTTATTTATTACATATTATCAAGATCCAAACCAGTACATTATTTAATTAAACAAGCATGCATTACATACTCCAAATAAACAAAAAAGAAAACATACATTCAATTCAACATAATCTGCGTAGCCCTTGAGATTCTATTACGCCGGGAAGTGAAAAATGCCAAAGGATAGAAGTTGCCCTATTTAACAACAGGCCGCACCACCACCACCACTAATTAAGCCCATAAATCATCCGCCGCCGTGGTGGTTGCCGCCACCATCGCCGCCGCCTCGGTTGGTGCAATCTCCGCCATCGGAGATTGGTGGTGGCGGAATTTAAGAGGGTTTGATGAAGAAGGTTGGTTTGTATGTTATAAGGGAGATATAATTGTAAGTCATGGGGGCAATAAAAAGTAATGAGGTGACTGAGTAGGAATTATGTGGTCACTTTTAGGTGGTTAAAGGAGAGCGAAAAAGGGAGTGAAATGGAGCATCTTCCATGGGATATGCCATTGGCATCTCCACTGCTCCACATCACAGATACTTATTTATAAAGAAAAATATATAATTTTTTTTTGGTCTGCTGCCGTACAATTTTTTTCGTTTTTTTTTTTTACTAGTACTTTATTTAGCAGTACATACTACATAAGGGTGATGTCATTGTACATATATCGAAATCTACCTGAAAATATAGAACTGTCAAGAATTGTGTGGTCATGTACTAGTTTTTTTCTCGTAAATTATTGTCATTAATTAATTTGTTTCTTGATATCCCAATTTCCGAGCTTGATGCTTCGTACGGGATGTGTCTGGTCTAACTACGGGTGATAAATTGTGTAATTATGTCATGTTTTGTTTTGACATGACACGATAATATCAAACACAAATACGACACGATAAGGATATGTTCATACACGAAGACGAATACGGAATTTTTTGTGTCGACACGATACAACACGACGATAAGCCAACAAAAAAGAAAAGAATTGATTTACATGTTAATACACAATAACAAATTAAACGATGTGACATGATATTACACGACAATACACGATACAAATATACAAAATATCAGATTATCGTGTCACTAACAGGTAAATGTGTCCTTCATTTAAATTGCGTCTTTAGGTTATTTTTGTTGTTTTTTTCTGATATTTTGCATTGTTTTTTCCTTTACTACCTAATTGTGATTAGGACATTTTCCTTCCTATTTATATATTTTCATTTATTTATTAAAAAAAAGGGTAAATGTGTTAACATCGTGTCACTAACGAGGTTAATGTACCTTCTATCTGTTATTTTTTTATCGTGTTTATACGAACACGACACAAATTTTCATGTTCTTGTCGTGTCGAAATAGGAAATATTTTCCTCAGATTCGAACCCACAGTATAACATTCAACACAATTTTTGTCTCAATTAATTTCCATTACTGATCATTATCTATATATGGTGGCTAGTGTTTCTTGGTTTTAGTTTTCTATTGATATCGTTATTGTCTTCAGACTTCAAGATTCAAATTATGAATGTCAATCGTTAAGAACAAACAATGCATAGTATAACTTTGTTATTGTATTATTGGAAAATTGCATCCATATATCTTCTAAGTTAGGAAGATTGTGCCAAATCAAAAGGATTCTTATTGATTAAACATGCATCTTGAGATTGCATCTAATATGGTAGAATTTGATTATGACAAGGATTGAGATATTTTACAATTTGTGGGTGCTTCACATCAAGCGGGTGATGCACGAAGTGAAGGACGGCTTATATTTAATCGCGATTCGAGAGAGGCTTGTAGACTAGCTATCGAGATTAAGGGCTAACAAAACGCGAACCGGTGAATTTATTCCGCTACCCAATTGAAAGGTATCATCGATTCCTTATTATGCGACTATTTGGAAACTGAAAATATCTGTTTATTTGCTTACATGTATGAAAATTATCTTTTTGTATCCTTAATTTAATTAAATATTTTTTCCATTATAAAACATTTTCAGTATATATATCGAACGCACATATTCTAAAACCTACTCATATTGTACAAAGGGTTTGAATGTTAAGTGATCAATTTCTTTTATATAGTACTCTCACAAAGTTTGTACAGAAAAAATAAAAATTAATAATTCCAAAAGTTGGATCTAAAATAAAGAAAGTGGTGGCTTGTACTATGGTGTTAATTTCTTTTGCTTTGTTTTTTTTTTTGAGGGAATTTTGCTTTGTTTTGATGTGACTGAGATTTCATGTTTAATAGTTTATCAGTGACACCAGCATCGGATTATTCTTTTGCTAGATTCATTTGATGCTTTTACTGATTACGTATTACTTCTCTAAACAAAGATTATAGCATTGATTTGTGGATTAGTGATAACCAGTGGTAAATGAGCAAAGCTGATTATTTTTTCCTATTTAATTTTTTATAGCTAGATAACAAAAGGAAAATTGAGTTGATTCTCATTGTATAATTATGTATGTAGACGGGCTTAATCCTCGACTATATGGATCAACAACAGATTCTGCTGTAAATAGGTATACTTTCGATCCACCTATACGTGCAAATATGTTATTTACAACTTCTCTTAATTTGTAATCAGTAGACAGTAAACACCTTTATTAACGTACTGAATTCGACCTTCATGGAAGCAAACCGAAGCATATTATTTGATGCCAAAGCAGTCCATAATCAATATATAATCTCACTTTTGCAATGTGTTTTACTCTTTAACTTTTTTTTATTTATTTTTTATTTTTTTGTGGCGAACATCATGCGCATTGACGTAGCCAAAGCTTTCCAGCGAAAATACACCATGCACCCTTTAGGAGATACATCTAAATCTGTCACTAAATTTTCAATATATGGCAAATCCAATGGGAAAAAGTGCACAGGCTTGCTTGTTTTCCAGCCATAGCTTATTAGTCCTAAAATTTATACAGTCAGATTTGCTAAGTGCATTAATAAATTACTTATTAAGAAAATTAACCAAAGGTTGAGATTTTACGACGAATGTTGCCGATTTCAGAAGAACCACCTTTTCCCATTTCTGGTTGTTTTAAGCTTCATTACAAGATCCTCACGTTGGCTTTCGACTTCGGCATACTTGAGGCTCATTTCTAGGTACCGTTCCCTCAGGTCTCTTAGCTCCATCTCAAGTGATGATTTTGTTCTTTCGTACCTTTCTCTCGCCACTACTTCACCATCAACATATGACTTCTTGTAAGAAGCATCATAGTTCTTCTGTCCGGCAGAAGTACGACTGCAGAAAGATTTTATCGAGAAAACATTCAGATGTTTATGCAAACTAAATCGCGAAATTTTAAACGGTGAAAAAATGATATTGTTAGGCATAACTCTTGCAAAACCATATTGCCAATGCGATTTTAACTGACACCAAAGTCTTGCATATTTTAGGGAACTTCTGCTTTTAGAAGATATGATTATGGTAGCATAAGTAAAAATAGTTAAGAATTATAAGTTGGTAGTGCAAATATAATAAGAAGTTGAGATTCCGAAGTTTTGATTTGAGATTGTTTGGTGAAAAAGTTAAAAAGTTGCTTAGTTATTTATAAAAGTCAAACCTAAAGCAGAATCGTAAATCTAAAGCACCCATCTCCCTGTTTTAAGATTCAACTTAAATGAAGCAGAATCAGAAGCAGAAGTTGGCATTTGCAAACACAAAAAAAGTGATATTTCCGGCCAAAAGCAGAGAATTACTTATTTTTAGTGATTTCAAAAACTCCCATAAAAAGACGGTAATTTGAAGAGGAGAATGAATAAGTAATTATATACAGATGACCTATTGCTTTAAGAGAATGTTAACAAGAAAAAGGGTGAATGGGGGATGAGCTAATTTTTATCCGTTCTTCAGCTTTTACCAAGTGAAACAAACTTGAATTGATGCATGAATAATTTATACATTACTTCAATATTCCTTATACAGTTATACCCACCTTTCATGCAGAACTCTGTTCTTGTTGCTTTCATCCAGTCCCTCGTCAACTTCATTCTCAAGCAACTGTCTATGTGTCACGTGATCTACGCTAACCGCAAGAGGACTTTGATCATGAAAATCGCGATTGTACGCACCCTGAATGATACAAAAGTTTCGTAAATCCGAACACGATAAAATATTCATGGCAGTTATGTATATTTAGACAGATAGGAAATACCTCTTTATGGATATTATTTCTCTCTTTCAACAATTTTAGTTCTTCTTCAAGAGCTTGAGCTTTCTTTAGGCATTCGATTTTCTCCTCCTCAACTCTATACATCTTCGTCTGAAATTGCACGTTTTCTCTCTTTATTTCGATCAGCTCATTTTTAAGCTCATTATTCTGGAAGCCGATAATCTCTTTCGCAGTCAACTCCTTCTCCATTTCCAGAAGCTTCTCTTCTAGGCCTAAATTTTTCCTTTTGCATTCGTCAAACTCTGACATATCGCCCTGCAAGACGGAGATTTTTTCAGATAATGAAATATTCTCCGTCTTGACTTTTTCATAATCACCAGAAACTGTCTGCAATGCAATCTCTAATTTTCCCAACTGAACCTTCAAAATGCTCATTTCTTTAGTAAGTTGTTGCCGTTCATACTCAGATATGGTATGCTTCAATTCAAGGTCGTTCAAGTCGGTTTTCAGTTTTTCTTCACTTCTCTTATAATTCGCCAACGATTTCAGAATTCTGTCATGGTCAGCCTTTAGTTTCTGTTGATTTTGTTTAGAAGATGCTAGCTGACCTGTCAGGTCTTGAATTTTCGACTCGGATTCTTGCAGTGCAGCGTTGAGTTTATTTTCGGTCAATTCAGCTTTTGATCGAACTCCTTCCTCTAACAATTCTAACTTTTCAATGCAATCGGACAAACGTTTCTTCGATTCACTTAATTGAGCCATCAGTTCCGAATTTGAATTCTGAAGTTTCGTATTTTCTCGTGCAAAACTCTCAGCAGATGCCTTTAATGTTATATTCTCCTCTTTAAGATATTCACACTCGTCTCGTGCTCCTAACAATTGCTCACACAGAACTTTAAATTGTTGTTTGAGAACAAATGTTTGAATGTCCGTTTCGATTTTCAGTTTCTCGATCTCGTCTTGGAGACTCATAGCAACCGATTTGAAATTATCCGTTTCCTGCTGGCAAAATTCATTTTCATCTTTCAGCTGTCTTACTTGAGTTTCCAAACCCGATACGCCTTCCTGTAACCGTACATTCTCTTCTTGCAATCCCGATAAAGTGCTCTCCAATTGCTTACGATTGGAAATTTGATATTTAGAATCACTTATTACTTCAGACTCATCGCTAGGACAAACAACCGTACGCTCACTACTTGACATTGAATCAAAAGACGCGCATTTTCTGATATCAGTTTTATTCGAATCCTTGAGCTTGAATAACAGTTCAAGATTCCCATCAGTCAGCTCAGCACAATCCTTCTCTAGCTCTCGAATTTTTTCTCTCAACGTTTCGATTTCATTATTATTGTCATCCAACGCTTCAAAATGCTCGCCTTTAACATAACCCGATAGCGTTGCTTCAAGGCTGGCAATTTCATCTTCCTTAGCAGATATTTTGTATTCGTAATCTTTTTCAACCTGTAAAAGCGTCCGTCTGTTTGATACCCGTTCGTTCTCCAGTTCGTCTGTTTTATCTCTCAAAGCTTCCTCAAGCAACTCAACATCAGCTTGGAATTTCTTCTCTAAATCTGTAAAGTCGATCTCGAGCGACGAAAGATTCTCTATTTCGATTTTCTGTTGTTCTATGGTCTCCTCGAGCTCTTGAAGAACAGAAACAAGTTCGATATTTGATTCTTGGCTTTGTTTTAGCTGTTGGCCTAAATTATCATTCAAATCTTGTTGATATTTTATCTCATTCTCCAATTCCTTTTGTATCTGAACCCGATTTTCAGATTGAATGATGGAATCTTGAGTACTCTGATTTGCCGTTAACTTTTCCAAATCGAGCTTCAATTTTTCGACTTCTCTCTTTAGGCCATCTTGTTCTGCATTAGCAGCTGAGAGCTCCATTACTAATTCTTTCTGCTTTTTTCGACAGATCAGAAAACTCCTTTCTCGATAAATCCAGATCGTACATTAGCTTTCTAGCATTTCTCTCCCACATTTTGGCTTCTGCTCGGAGTTCCTCAATGGAATCTTCCGCAGCTTCTAGAAGATGTTTTGACGAACCAAAATTGGCCGTTGGTGATCTTTTGACTACCACGTCTTCGTTTTGAAAATCGTCTCTTAAATACCGCCTGGTATTTAAAGACGAATGGTTTGACGGAGAAATATTGTCAACTGAACTATAATCAGGACTTGGGCTACTGTTATATTCATCACTCTTGAAAGCATTCTTTATGGATATATTTTCCTTTCCTATAGATCCCTCCAGAGAATCGAAGCTCTGAGTCGTGCGGATGCTGATCGACTTGTTTCCTGCATACAAATGAATGAATTTGTGAACGAATCGAATCAGCCAGCCAAACAGGGAATAACAGAATGAGATTGTTCAAACACCTTGCTGTCTAATTTCAGTGGACTGGAGGTGGTGGCTAAGTCTTCCTTAAATGTCCAACAATACTCTCACTTGATTTATCCGACTTGTTTGATTTGCAGTCCGTATCGTGATTATCCACATTTCGATCTTTTTCTTGAGAAATCGAGTTTCTTGAATGCTCATCCCTGGACATAACGGAAAAATGTTCGCTCAAAGTTCAGAAGTCGATAAATCAGAAAACGAAATCTGCCATAAAAATACGAACCCGGTTTTAGATCTTGGATTTAGGCATTGAATTTTGACCTGAAAGTCATTAACAGACGTTAAGGATTGAGATTTTTGTTCCACATTCCTAGTCCATTGTATTGGATGAATGTTACGTGTACAAAATGATGTCATAGTTGTACACGTAGAATAGGAGATCTGGTCTCACACATTAGAGTTATCACTATAAATAAGGAAGTCTTTTGTTGTCACAAAGAGTATCTCAAATAACTCACCTGCAAAATTGTTCCATAACTGCATTTCTTTAGGGGCTGTGAAATTGCAATACAGGCCCTTGAACTTGTATAATGTGCCACATTGATGGTTGCTTCTCCAAGAATGCTAGATCTTGCTGAGCCCTAAAATACAAGATTGAAATTACTTTCTATGCTACTTATTCAATAATTTCAAGTCTCAACCTCAAAATGCTTCAACACTAGAAGAAAAAAATTCTACTGCTATACATTGTGTATATATTTTTATGGGATATTTACAAAAACACCCTGAGATTTGTGCTAATTATAGAAAAACCCAAAGATGTTTCAAAATTACAAAAAAAAAAACCTCAGGTCTTAAATTTAAGGGGGTAACTGTAATATTTTCATAAATTTCAGGGGGGGTATGTTGAGATATATTTTTTTCTTATGAAGGGGGAAAATGTAAGATAGATCAAACCTCAAGGGAGTTTTTGCAATTTTCAGAAACCTCTGTTTTCTTAGGGTGTTTTGTAATTTTCCCATTTTCTTAGGAATAATTACAAAAAGTACCCTTGAGGTTTGACCTAATTACAAAAATACCCACTTAACTTTCAACATTACAAATAATACCCCAAGTTTCATTTTGTCTAGCATTTAAACCCTTCATAAGCAAAAATCATTTCAAAATCCCCTTCGTATTTATAAAAATATTGCGCTTTACCCCATAGTTTTAACATCGAATCAAACCTCGGGGTACTTTTTGTAATTTTAAAAGTTAGCTGGGTTTTTTTATAATTAGGTTAAACCTCAGGCGTACTTTTGTAATTATCCCTTTTTAATGATGAAGTGAAAAATCTGAGTCATACCGTTGAAACAATAAGCTTGACAAGACAATCTTCATACCCTTTTGAAGAATCATCTCTTGTAATGTAGATAGATTCAGATAGAGTCTCTGTCCATTGGCAACTACCATTTCTCACATTTGCTTTCCCCAATTTTGCAATTGTTTTCCCTGTTTCCACAGAAATTAAAGACACAAAAAGCCTGTCCCATCCCTTTGGTACCTGCTTGATCAAAAATTGTGCATAGCTATCATTTTTTTTGAATAAGCGGAAAAATATATTAAAGAAAGGAAAAAAGTCCTGACACCGATTAGGTAGCTAAAAGTTATGGACTCGTTAAGTAAAATCCACTCTTGTGGGATAAATCCTTAACAGAAAAAAAGAGTACTCCCGGAATAAAAGCATAAATCCATCAAAAACGATCACCAGATCTATGTAACAATGAAACGGGGATAACCAACATAATCATCCGTAATCATCGTTGTCGGAAGAATTCACGTCATCAGCACAATCCTCCCACCTCTTGGTAGCAGCCACATTTTGAGTGGTAAAAGCGATTTACTAGTGTATAAGTGATTATCTTCTCAGTTTTTCTGATTTAGCCGGCTAAAATAACAAACCAAACAAGCCTTATACACAAATATTTTTCACCAATGTAAACATACACAATCATCAACACAACAAGGAAATTAAACTAAATTATCTCAATTCAAGATTGTCAAGTTTTGAGATTTCCAGAAATTGATCAAACCAAACTAAAATGAGAGACAAATAATCAAATTTGCACCTGAAGGGCTTGGAAATTGGAGAATTTGAAATCGACCCTCTCTCTTGATTTGGATGGTCTGTTGGTTGGCTTCTGGTGGAGCTTGAACATTCTCCCTCACTGTGTGTTGTGTGTTTTTTTGTTGAGCTACAGTGGAGTAGGCAGAATAGGCATAAAGATAAATTGTAAGTGAGAAATATTATTAGTATACATTGTATTAATGACACAAACAAGGTACCAAAGAGAGAGAGAGAACGGCGGTAGGGGTAATTAGCTGGCTAGTCATTGTTCTCAACCTCTCATATATGATATATGTGTTAACATATTCAGAGTCTTTGCAGTTTGGCATTTCATTGTTTCTTGTTTACTCAACTTCCAGTCCAAACTCCAACCATAATATGTGCTCCAACCAAAACTCAGGAAAAAAAAACAAACAAACAAAGAAAACAAGAGTTCCTTCTATTTTATTTTGGAACTTATAACCGAAAAATTATGGGTGTCAATTCGGGTCATCGGGCCGGATTCGTGTTTGGTTTCGGGTTGATTTGAGTTATACTTAAAATACATCAAAGATCAGTTAAAATAAAAAAGTAAATATGTTTTACACAAATTGGTAACATCGTGTCAGATTTGTGTTAGTCGTTTTCGTGTTCGGGTTTCTCGTGTTTGTGTTCGGTTTTACTCAGTAACTTTGGGTCGGATTCGTGTCGGGTTATATATCGTGTCAAAGATTGTCACTCTTACAAACAAACTTGTTGGCATTTTAAATTGAGTTGAAATTTTCCCGACACCTTCTCAAATTGAATCAAATTTAGGGATAATTACAAAAACTACTCCTAATGTTTGGGTTAATTATTAAGGTATGTTTGTTTAACTCTCAATCACATTTTCTTCTTAACTCCTTTTACCAATTACCATCCAAATATACACTGTGTTTCCCGATGCATTTGTCTACTAATGCACACTTTTTCTAATACATCACATTAAACACATTTTTTCCCAATCATCAAACAAACATACCATCCTCCTTGAGGTTTGATTCCTTTATTAAATGTAATGCGGTAGTTGCAATATTTTATATGAGATATTTTTGACTATAAAGAAATAAAGCGTAATACATAATCAAATCTATGGATTTTTTTTTAAAATTTTTAGAAACTTGTGGATATTTTTGTATGTATCCCTCAAATTTAAGAATATGAAAGACAACATTTGTTTCTGGGCATACACTTTGTAAAGGGTAGGTATTACTTATTAGTACCAAAAACCAGGAAATTCAGCCTTAAAATCCTTGGCCACTACATAGGGATGACAATGGGTAGGATTTGGGTAGGATTCTATATCCTCCATCCCCATACCCATTTATTATATTCATACCCATACTCATACCCATACCCATCGGGTATTTAGTTTTCATACCCATGCCCATGCCCATCGGAGGATCGTATTCATACCCTACCCATACCCTCTTACCACTAACAATTGTATTTTTTTCAAATTTAAGTTATTTCTTTTTTAAAGAGAAATTTGAGTTATTTAAATTAAAATATAGATATTTACTAAATTCATAAGGAAACAATAAGGGAAAAAGAATACAGATAAGAATTAGCGAACTATATATTATAAAAATATAACAAAATATTAAAAAGGATTAAGCAAAAGTGTTAGTGGGTTAGTAGATTTTGGTTGAGACTTGGGGAAAAATAGAGTTGTATAAATAAAAAAATATATGTAAAATATTATAAATAAATATATATGTAGATATATTATATATATAATATTATTATTTAATCGGGTATCGGGTAGGGTATGGGTAGGATGTACCTAGACCCACCTCCATACCCATACCCGAAAATACCCATACCCACGTACCCATTTATTTAATCGGGTACAAAACTACCCTCCATATCCTCCTCCGTTAGGGTCGGGTATCGGATCCTCCGTCGGGTTCGGAGGAAATTGCCATCCCTACCACTACACGTGTTATTGTACTCTTGTTTTAATTATTTGATGTTTAAAGATCTTTTCCTTGCTGGCTCTTGGGAGTTGAGCTATAAGAAATAATCGTCTTCATCAATCTTCTAATTAAGAAGGATTAACCACATTCCTGAGGGCCTCTATTGCCCTTGTCCTGGAACTTTGTAGATGATGTGAATCGCGAGATTTGTTGAGTCATGAGCTGCCATAAACTGAGTCACCACACAAGAAATCACCATCCACCATGTTACCAAAGAGATTCGAATCTCCACGTTGCGGATATCAGCAAGCAAACAACACGTCACTCAAATCCTTTATCAGTTGAGCTAAGTCCCAGGGGCGATCAATCTTCTAATTAATGTTAGGAAGAAAATATAGTACTTCAACTAGTGATAGTTTAGGTTTGTCAAAGTCTCAAAGATCAAACATTGAATCATGACCTAACTTGATTTGAAATTTAAGAAATTATATAATTAGTTGGACTAGATTTTCAATTGAGATTTTGTAAATTAAATTATATTCTTATGTTCATTGGTGAATCGAGATCTAGATCTTTATCAGTAATATTCAATTAAAGCTTTCATTAATTAACAAGTAGTTGAAGTTGGCTTTAAAAAAAAAAAAAAAAAAGTGGTTGAAGTTGAATATATTGTGCTACGTGTCATTCTCCAGAAACTGACAACTTAAGTTTTACAAATCACATGGATCTCTTTAATAAAAGACTATTTTAACACTAGTTATAATATATTGTGTTACGTGTCATTCTCCAAAAAAATTATAAAAATAATATACCCCTATTGCCTAACTTGTTGTAGATTAATTGCTCATTTTGGGAATCAAACAGTAATTCAGTAATTAAAGACTCTGATGCCATACCAGAGGTTTGTGGTTCGATTCCTACCAACTCCTTCCCTCCTATAATAAAAAAAATAAAAAAAATTGCTCAATTGCTACAAGCCTACAATATGAAGTCAAATTCTTTATCTTTGGGTGATTTATTTTGTTCACTCTTTCACAATTTCAATCACACTAAACCTTTGAGTTTTAATATTTACTATATTATGTATTCTTATTCATTAATTTTTTTGGGTAAGAAAATCCATTAAATTTTTGTATTTCTGCAATAAAAACCTAAGACCGTGCAACGACAACAACGATAAGCCTCTTCACATTGGAACATTCATTTACAATGGTTCCAATGTCTTAGTCATTTGATTTTATGTTACTTAAATATACAATGAACCAACCACGTTCGATGCTTTCCATAAGAGTAAATAAAAATTGATGGATACTGAAAATGACTAATATATCATAACATCATTTAATTTACATTGTTGAAAGCTGTCCAAAGTTCACTCTAACTTTGGTCATTGGGTCCAGTTTTAATTTTTGTCCTGTACAGAGTTTTTGTCTCAAGAATTGAAGACAGCTACTGATCAGACGTATCAATGTTATTGTACTGGGGTTAAAATGGAACTTATATAATTGATTCTTTACTTGCAATTAAGTTAACAATAGGAAATAATTCAAATAATTGTTTTTTTATGGTTATGGAGGTGTCTACCAACTCTAATTTATTTTTTTTGAAAGGAACTCTAATTTATTGGATTTAACTATTTCTGCTCTTAAGAAAATTTCTGTGACCGTGATAGAATTCTGTAGGATGAAATAATTTCAGTAGGGTACGATAATTTTATTAGTTAATTAATAATTCTCAATCTGAATTTCAAATTGTTTTTAGGAATAATCACAAAAACACCACTCAGGTTTGGACTAATTACAAAAAAATACCATTTTTTTTATAATTACAAAAAAAAACCTCCTTGAGATTTGTTTTGCTCTTACATTTTCTCCCTTCATAAGCAAAAAATATTGAGCAGACGGATTGCACTTTTAGTGTAAAAAGTGATATTTTTAGTGTAAAAAATGATACATTGTCTGAAATCACTAAATTTTAGTATATTCAGACAAAATATCACTTTTTACACTAAAAATATTAACTGTCGCACCGTGCGACCGTCTTACACAAGTTTTTGCCAAAAATATTTCAAAAAACTCTGGTATTTAGAGGAATATTACAATTACCCATTTAAAAGTTAAAATGAACAAATCATGCAACACCAGGGGCATGTATACTTGGTATGATGTGGATGAAATTACAACTGCGAAATTACAGAAGGGGATATGAATCATTGGAAATACAGTACATTATTTACACCCCCAAGTTAGTATACAGTGGTGTAGAATCATAGATCATCCCTATTTGAAGCAAGGGATGAAACTAAATATACTGAAACGTGCAGTCCTACAGAAACGAGGCACAGCTTATGCATTTACACGAACAAATATTGAAAACAGGTAAAATTTCATGTACCTAAGCCAGACCGATATTATTACCTTACCCGTTTTCACGTGAAAGAATTTGCTGCAGCAAAAGCGGATGCAGTTTGCCTTTGAGTCAATTTCATGTATAAGCCCTGCCACAAAACATACATGCATTTTCACATGCTGCAACATATGTAATATAACGACAGAGACTAAACTGCACGATAACTTCAACTGTAATTGAAAGAATATTCAGCCTCCGTGTTCTCAGAAACTAAGCAAACATAGGTGAGCACAACTGGTACATAACGTTAAGATCCAGTACTATTTTTCGCTTAAAAATTGTTTGTTGTCTGTATGCTGGATTTCAGGCTTGGAGTGTTTGCAAATCACTAAAAAAAAGTGATTCTCAGCTTTTATGCTGAAAAAAATTACATTTTAGTGTTTGCAAATGCCAACCTCTGCTTCTGATTTTGCTTCATTTAATCAGAATCTAAAAGTAGGGAGATGTGTAGTTTAGATTTTTAATTCTGTTTCAGGTTTGACTTTTACAAACAAATAATAACTTTTTACAAATTCTTCACCAAACACTATCAATTTCCGATTCTCAACTTCTGAATCTATTTGTAAATACTACCAACTTCTGATTCTCAATTACTTTTACTTTTTGCAACAATAAATCACTTCTTCTAAAAGCAGAAGTTTTTGCAAACACTTGATATTCACTCCTATACTATTTATGTTTCTCATTTGAATAACTAATGACTCTTGCCTAATTCTCCACCATCCAAGTGGAGGCTCTATGGACAAAACACGAAAAACACCGCATAAATAAGTATCAAAGGTTGAGAAATAATTACATTTGTAGTGTGTATAGTGGCTCCAGTGGTCATGCCAATATTTTGGTCCGGGATCAACTCAAAGTTCAAGTGCTGCAGAAATACTGCAAGGGCTACAATCGCTTCGAGTAAAGCAAATTGATCACCGACACATTTACGCGGTCCTCCACTAAATGGGATAAATCTGCAATATGAACAATTGAAATTAGAAGCTACAACATTATCGAGCCCTCCAACAGAAATGAGAGAAGATTGTATAGCTACCTAAAATCAGTATTTGTTTCGTTAGGAATTGGGCTGTCTAAGTTGAACCTTTCTGGCACAAAATCATCTGCTCTTTCCCATACCTTGAAAAACAAAATGAGAGAATCGATCACTAAGGTTCATATTGATATCTCTTAAAAGGAAATAAAATCTAAATAGAAATTAAAGCGTTCAATAAAACTCCAATTCCAATTGTTATACGATTAGAATAATATATTTGACTCAATAAATCACATCCAAACTGTTCCTTAAGTTTTTCGGTGAGAACAAAGAGACTTGAGCGTAAAGTGTAAATAAAAGGCTACAAAAACCTTCTATTTACGATTGTGCATGGATAAAAGCAGTGAGATTAAACCAATAAGTTTTACGTGTGCATGTAAACGATTAACTAGATTTGAAACAAAAAATATCTGGACTCATTCAATCAGCTTTTAAATACATTAGTTTACACTCATTAAATTAGCTTCTAATCAGAGGTCAAGTCACTAGATATGTTTAGTTGCATCATGTCATTTATTTACTTATTATTATTAGGGATAATTACAAAACCACCCCTGCGGTTTGTGTTAATTACAAAAAAAAAACAGTGATGTTTCAAAATTATAAAAAAAACCTTCAGGTTTCGTTTTGACTTAAATTTAAGAGGGGTAACTGTAATATTTTTGTAAATGTGAGGGGTCTTTTGAAATGTTTTTGAAAATCACCGAAACATGTAAGACGAGAATCAAACCTCAAGGTTTTTTTGTAATTTTCAAAGAACTCTGGGTCTTTTTGTAATTAGCCCAGACCTCAGGGTGTTTTTGTAATTATCCCTTGTTATTATTATTATATTTTTTGGGGATATTTACATAAAAACCCCTGAGGTTCGGGCTAATTACAAAAAAACCCAAATATTTTTGAAAATGGCAGAAAACTCCTTAAGGTTTGATTTCAGTTACATCTGCCCCCTTCAGAAGTAAAAAAAAGTTTCAAACCCCCTTGATATTTGTGGAAATATTACAATTACCCCTTAAATTTAAGGCAAAATCAAACATGATATTTTTTTTTTGTAATTTTAAAACATCAATGGATTTTTTTGTAATTAATCGAAACCTTGGGGGTGTTTTTGTAATTATCCCTATTTTTTTCTCTGGGAATCTGAGGTGAAGATACCTGTGCAGAGTGATGGATATTGTACACTGAGATCATAATATCTTGACCAGGATTGACCTTGTAGTCCCCGGTAGCACGTCAGCAACTTGAGCTCTTCTCAGCAGGACCTAATGAAATTTATGTTCCAGGAAATCGATATCAATCAGGTTAAGAACAAACACATATTCGTCGATGGAGGGACAAGTTTTTCAACTTACAGGTGGATGAGGATATAGACGCATTGATTCATTAATGCAACGTGTCAAGAACTTGAGATTCTTTATGTCCTCATAGGTGGGAAGCCGACCCTGTAAAACTCTGTCGACTTCTTCCTGTGCTTTTCTCTGAGATGACGGGTCCTGAAAAATATTTATAAAAAAAATTAAACCAGAATAAGACCCTATGAGTATGTTAAGACATTGATTGGAACCAAAAGGGATTTGAGTGGAGACTAGTAAATATACCTTACTAAGCAAATACGCCGTCCAAGTTAACACTGAACCAGTGGTTTCATGTCCAGCAACTAACATAGACAAAAGGTCATCTCTCAGCTGAGTGCTTGAAACCTATAACAAATACGATCGTCACGTTTAGAATACTGCAGGCCGAGTGATTTCTAGAAACATAAAATCTCATCAATTTGTTGGTTTGAGTGAAAAAGCTCCGACATGAAACAAATATAAACTGAGTCATATAATAAAACGGGATAAATTACAAAACTACCCTTGCGGACTAGCCTAATTACAAAAAAATCCAGTTATCTTCCAAAATTACAAATACCCTCTTTAAGTTATTACAAAAACCCCTTGAGATCAAAGGAATTTTTGTAATTTCAAAATATAGCTGTTTTTTTTTTAATTACACTAAAACTCATGCTTGTTTTTTTTTGTAATTAACCCAACAAAAAAAAAAAAAAAACATGACAAATAATCCATGAGTATAAGATTAGTTTGTTGGATCAAAAGCTTTTCAGTACCTCCTCTCTGCTAGCAAGCAAGAACCGAAGAATGCTCGGATCAGCATCATTCACATACTCCTCCTCACTTATCCTCTCACCCTCGGTTTCTACAATCTCTCTGCACTTTGCTATGAGCTCCTCAACAGTTTGTCTTATTAAAGAAACCGCCTTTTCAGCCTTAATTTGTCTTGGTATTACTTTACATAACGCATTAATCTGAAAAATACAAACACGCTGTTAAAAAAATGGAAAAAGAAAAGATAAAAGAAAAGTGAGCATTGTTCTTTAATAACCTGCCTTCCAATATGGCAACAGATCAGTCGAACGCAGCTCTGCCTCTTTCAATGCGGTATAAACTGCCTCGATAACAGGACTATTGGTCGTAAGGGAATCGAAATTATAATTGAATACAGATAGACCAATAACATCTAGAGTAAGCTGTGAAAATTTTTCCTCCATGTTTACAGCAGAGCCGTTGAGTACATCGGGTTTCAGTTTCTCCACCAACTGCTCAGCGCATCTGCAAAAGACCCGTTCAACTATTATCGACAAGTACTTCTTGTGAAGCGATGGAACCACCGCCTCCGCCTTACCTATAATAAGCATACTTTTAACCTCAAAAAACAGTGACAAGCATAAGTTTAACCTCAAAAACAATGAGACCTTATTTAAGCAAGTGTTTGCAAACACTAAAAAATGTGATTCTCAGCTTTTAGCTGGAAAAGATCACATTTTAGTGTTTGCAAACGCTACTTTCTGCTTCTACTTCATTTAATCAGAATTGAAATGCAGGTGGAGGAGTGGTTTAGGCTGCGACTGGATATGGAAAGATTTCCATTTTCGTTCCGCTGGAGAATATTTTTTAACCAAACATGCAATTGTTTAATAAAAACTTTCAGAAAATATACTATTTTCTTACTTTCACTTTTTCTCATTTTTTTCTCTTATCAATCACATTTACACATTTTTTCACAAAACAACTAATCATTATTAAACATTCTCCCACAAATTTTACCATTCACCTACTCACACGTTTCTAACTACCAATCATATCCAATCATTATTTTACTATTTTTAATTCAAATCAACTTTCATCATTACTTTTTCATCTCACATTCGATCACATTATCAAAATTCATCTTTTTTTTTTCAAATTGTTTTTTACCACTATTCTCTAGCAAAAGAATTTTTTTCAAAATGAAAGCATATTCAATCGCACCCTTAGATTTCTGATTCTGCTTCTGCTATGACATTTACACACAAATAAAAATTTTTTACAACTTTTCCACCAAACACTATATCTTAACTTAATCAACATTCAGCTTCTATTTGCAAATACTACAAACTTTTGATTCTCAACGCCCCCTCGACGCCAATAATCTACTTCCTCTAAAAGCACAAGTGTTTGCTAACACTCCTTAAATACTATGGCTTCATATTGCTACAAATTAGAATTAGGAGAAAATAACACACTAGCTCCCAGCAAAAAACTCCAAAAAGTTGGGATCTTTACCCACATTAATCACAATCCAATTAATTTATCCCAAAACTCAACACAGCAATTAAACCCTAATTACTAATAACCAAAGCTTGTGCAAATTGCAATCAATATGATCCCATTATAACCAAAAACATTTTAAAAAAATAAATTAAAAACAAAAATCATAATTACCGTCCAAAGGGAACCCTCGGCTATGGCAAAACCAGAGCCAAACAAGAACTCAGAGACCTCAGCAACAAGCCCTTTCGCGTACTTTGTGCCATAGTTTCTCAATACATGCTTGGCAATGGCGGGGTCACTGACTATCACAAAATCCCTGGGCCCCGCGGCGAGACGGTAGATGGGCCCATACTCATTCATCCATTTGAAGAGCGGCAGAAACAGGGCCCCACCAAGGAGGTCCGATACATCCTCCAGCTTCGCGCTGGCAATCGGAATGTTGGACTCGTCTTTTGGGCCTAATGTTGTGAGGGATTTCGTGATAGAGGTTAGCCAGTCTGGGCTAACCCATGAGGTGGGCTTTGTGGTGGTTGTTGGGGGTTTGTTGTTTGATGAGTTTTTTATGGAGAGTGAGGGAACGGGAAAATGGCGGTGGCGGAGGTGGTAGTGGTGGGTGATGGTGGGTAAAGAGGAGAGAGACAAGGAGGATGACATGGTGGCGGGTTGAAGTTAATTGGTGTTTCTTGTTATTTGTTTCCCGGCCACCATGTCCACTCGTACAGTCTTTTTTGTTTTGGGTTATCTTCACTCACTGTACTGGTAAGAAATATTTGGAGTTGGCATTTAATTTTTTGCTTTTTTTATCTAAACATTTAGTAAGGTTTCGAAAGAATTTGTATGGAAAATTGAGAAATTCCACCCTAGTAATTATTAAAATAATTACATTTTTTAAAGAAAATTATATTAAGCAATATGCGAAGTACATATGTTATCGAGGTGGACAATCACAAAATTCGAAAGCTCCACCCAAATAATAGGACTAGCATAAAAATTAGATGCACTCGTAAGTGCATAAGCCACTATATTTTCACCTTTCTAAAATAATTATTTATTTTTAGAAAGGTGAAGAATGAAAACAAAACCCACAAGATATATAATTTATTTTATTCAAGTCATGATAAAGTATTGTATAATTATTTGAGTAAATCTCACTTTATTCTCTATACATCATTGAATATTATTTTTTCTCTTCAGACTTGTCTTTCAATCAGTATCATTTTACCTCTTCGTCTTTCTTAATTGTATCATTTTACCCTCTTATACTATTAAAATATCATTTTATCCTCCTATTCCTTTATTAAATGACATAATTGTCCCTACTATTATTTTTAAATTAATTTATTGACATTCAGTTCATATAAGTTTATATTTTTTTTTTGAAAAAGTTATTTGCTATTCAATAAATTTAATATAATTCCTATTAAATAACTATATTCTAGGTTATTTTATGTTAACTCGCATATTCATACATATTTTTCATCATAAATCTAGAAATTGGATACTATATTATAAATAATATTTTGTAAGATAAGTAAACTATTAGTATTAAGTTTCAATTAATGAATTATTATATAAGTTAAAAAATATATACAATAAATCAGTATAGCCACATTTAATATAATTATGTTAAATTTAAGAATATTCATTTTAGTATTAAAACATTAACCATCAAAATGACTATTTTTTTCTATTTAACATAGTGTTTCTTTTTAAAATAATTGAAAATTACTAATAATACTTCACATATTTACCAAAATGTATTTGTTATACATCATATTATATAATAATTTAATAAGGACTATATTAAAGTTAAATAATTAGCAACTAAACATAAAATATAATAATTTTAAATAAAATTTAATATTAATTACCCATTAACTAATTAAGTTCTGAACGTCAATTTAAAAAATAAGTACAAGTTTACTATATTAAATACTTTTAAAATAATTTTGTTATTGTGCTAAAACTAATAGATGAAGATAAAATGGTCATTGTATGAGTACATGAGTATAAAACAAAGTTTTAATAGTATAAGGGGATAAAATGATATTAATTGAGAGTAAAAGGGGGTAAAGTAATATAATTAAGAGTACAAAGGGTTAAAAAAATAAAGTGATATTCAAGAAAAGTATAAGAAGATAAAGTGAGATTTATAATTTATTACCCTAATTATTTAGAAAAACAAAAGAAAATGGGAGACGGATTTTGACTAAGACCTTCTTCGGTAATAACAATAATACTTAGGGGTGGCAATTTTTGACACGACATAATAAAGACGACGCGACCTAAAACGATACAAAAATAATGGATTAGTGTTTAGCCTTTATCGTGTTCGTGTCCTTATCGTGTCGACACGATAAGGACACAAAAATTTCGTGTGTGTTCGTGTTTTTGTCGTGTTTACACGATAATGACACGAACACGAAATGACACGATAATGACATGATACTGAACACGATAAGGATACGATAATGACACGATTACCTTTTAGTAACACGATAATGACACGACGACGAACACGATAATGACACGTTTACCTCGTAGTGACGCGATAGCGATAGTGACACGATAACCTTGATATTTTGTATGTTTGTAATTTGTATTCTCGTGTAATATCGTGTCATATCGTGTAATTTGTTATCATGTATTAACATGTAAATCATTTTTTTATTTTTTACTTATCGTGTCGTAATAGGTCGCGACACGAAAATTTTCGTGTTCGTGTCGTGGTAATCGAGAGCGCATCCTTATCGTGTTGTATTCGTGTTTGCCCTTATCGTGTCGCGGTCGTTATCGTGTTGACAAAACACACACGATTTGTCACCCCTATTAATACTTGTTGATGCACACAACAAAATTACTATTCATTAACTTTAAAAACAACATTAATAGTTACTATTGAAAAACAATAAAGATATACATTATTTACAATATGAATAAAATAATGCATTCTAATGAGAGAAAATAATTAGTTTCGGAATGTAAAAGTAAAATATCTATATATATATATATAAGCAAAACGGTTTCTATTTCTATTTTCCCGCTAAATGACACTTTCTAAAAACTTTTTTCAAATATTTTTATTTTATTTTTTTATGTTTTTTGGAATATAAATTAGGCTTAATTGCATTTTTGGTCCTCTAACTATTGGGTGGTGGCAATTTTAGTCCTTTAATAACAACTAGTGGCAATTTTGGGACACAAATTAAAAAAAGTCAAGACATTGAGGACTTTGCTTTGATGAATTTTTTTAAAATCACCGGAAAGTTGCATGTGATAGTCACGTGTGCAACTTAAAGGAGGATTTCCTAAATTATGCTTATGTGGAAAAAATCTTAAACCTTTTTCTACCGACTTGGAAATAAAAAAGCTACGTGGAATTAGAGGAAAAATTTCGAGTTAAAAGAAAACCCTAATATCCCTATTCTTCTTAAAATATTTCACGTTGGTCTCCCCTTTCTGCAGACATCTTTGAACGAAAATGAATTGACCCAATCAATTTGTGGTGTAGAAAGGATTCTTTTTAAGATTTCGAAATAAGGATTTCTCGAAAACCGAATTTGAAAAGTGGACTTAGGTGTTTGCTAGGGACCAACAATATGAATCTACCCTCCTCGATATCGTAAGTATTGTTGCTTTTTCCGAGTAAATTTACAAAAGTTGGGGTTAAAGTTGATGTGGTCCATTAGCTTTTAAGAAACTATATTTTTTGCATATTATTATACCCCGAGACATTCCCGATTTGTCTAGTTTTTGTTTGATATGTGTGTGGGGATGAGGGGTTAGATGAGCATAAGGTATATGATGGAGATGAATTAGAGCCTAATTATCCCGTCTTCAATCCTTCTTTGATTTTTGATCCCATTTTTGAATTAGGGATGGTTTTTAGTACAAAGGAAGAATTTAAAAAGGTTGTGCACTCACATGCAATTAGGACCAAGAGAACACTTAAATTCACAAAAATGACAAACAAGGGATGTATGTGAGGTGTGAAGGGTTGATTGTGAGTGGAAAATCAACTTAGGGAAGGTGAAGGATGAATCAACTTACAAAATTAGGGAGTATAAACCCGATCACACTTGCCCACCTACATTCAATGTTAGGAATGTAAAAACTCCTTGGTTGTGTGACAAGTACATCCAAAGGTTTAGATCGGATCCCAAAAGAACAATAAAGGGTTCAGGTAGATGTTATTAATGAACTTAGATGCAATGTGTCAAGGGATCGAGGCATATAGAGCGAAGAGAAAAGCATTGAAACAGTTGAGGGTAGTCCCGAGTACCAAGATACTAAAATGTGGGATTATCTTTGAAGAGATTAAGGACAAACCCTGGGTCGACTATCATTGTGGGGACCGATGGTGATCAAAATGGGGAGCATAGGTTCAAGAAATTCTATGTTTGTTTTAAGGCTTTGAAACAAGGTTTTTTGCAGGGTGTAGGCCTATAATTGGGGTGGATAGATGTCATCCGAAAGGTTCACATGGGGGAATTTTACTAATCTATTGTTGGTGTGGATCCAAACAATAACCTATATCCCATAGCTTATGCAATTGTCTGCAGAGAAAATAGAGAAACATGGGGATGGTTCTTACTTGTCTTAAAGCATGATTTAGAGATTATAAACACAAGTGAGTGGACATTCATATCGATAAACAAAAGGGACTTATTCAAGCATTTGATGAAGTCTTCCCTTCAAATGACCATAGATTTTGTGTGCGGCATCTTCGCACGCAATTTAAAAAATGCTTTTTAGAGGATTGGCATTTAAAAATGCCCTCGAATGCTTGCCAGCTAGACAATCCTGAATTTGAGATTATGATGAAAGCTTTAAGGGACTTAAATTGCAAAGGTCTTCAGATTGGTTAAGTGATAAGCCTCCATCACAACGGAGTAGATCTCATTTCAAAGGAGATGCCTAAATGGGATATGTTTTTAAATAATTTTTATGTAGACTTTTAATATGTGTATCTTAGAAGCTAGGGAAAAGTCTATCATAACAATGTTAGAATGGATTAGATAATATTTAATGAAGAGACTTCAAGTTAATAGAGATAAAACAGAGATGAAATGGAAGTCTAGGTTGTGTCCTAAGATAAAAAAGATCCTGGATAAACATGCGAAAAAAGTGGCGGATTGCATGCCAATCAAAGTCGATGATAGCACTATTGTTAGATAAATGTTTTTATCAAGATTTTGATGATTTTATTTTAATAAGATTTTATACCAAAATAATGTTTTTATATGTTGTCCAAATACTCCTAAATGATTTAAAATGTTTTTACTAATTTCTCGGAGTATTTCTTAGAGTTTTTAATTTGATAAAAATTGGACAACACTTTTGATGGTTTTGTTTAAATTGGTTTTTACACCAAAACTATGTTTATAAATGTTGTCTAAATACTCCCAAATGATTTAAAATGTTTTTACTAATTTTTTGGAGTATTTCTTGAAGTTTATTTTTGAAAAAAAAATCGGACAATATTTCAAAGGGGAATGTCGACCGGTCGCCGCCCAAAGTGGTCGACTCGGCACCAAGATAAGAAACTCAAATGTAACATGCGGACTTGAAAAATGGAGCAGGGGACCGGCCCAGGGAGAGGCCGACCGGCGCGCACCCAGGCCGGGCCGACCCCCTCCGACCGGCGCGACTCCCCGCAACCCCTACCGGATCGCACTATTTTTTTCAAACGGTCGAAATCTTCAACAGGGCAACCGGTCGCCTATGTTATTTTTTGACAAAGAAATTCCAACCGTTGCAACTGTGATGTTAAAGATTTGCTTTTCAATTTTGTACAATATTTCTACATCTTGTGATCTTCTTTTTGTAGACAAAAGTGAAGATAGAGGAGCCTATGTTGGGAGCCTATGTTGGTGAAACTTCCCTATAAATAGAGGATGAATTGAAGACAAAAAAAAAAAAAAACAACACAAGCAAATACACAACAAGAAATCTGCAAATTTCCAAGCTTTCATATTCAACACTCTTGTTGTATTTATAGCCAAGTATTTCACTTTCACATCTTGAGGTCTAGGCTTTATTTCTTGATTACACTTTGCACTCAAATTGTAATATTCATTATTGAGTTGTAATCTTGATTTTTGGTTATCATTCAAACACAAGATATCCTTGTGAGTGTTCTTGTAGTAAGAACACACTTGGATGATCTAGGTGATATATGCAAAGAAGATTGTGGTGATCTTCTTATTGAGGTGTTGAAGAATTTGGTATTCTTCAAGGTTGAAGATTGTGGTAATATTCACAAGGTGCCGTTGAAGGAAGATTGTGGTAATCTTCAAAGGAGATTGTGGTAATCTCCAAAGGTGGTGTTGAAGAAGAGTGTGGTGCTCTTCAAGGTGTTGTAAGTTGAATTTGTATTAATTGTGGTAATTAATAAAATTCTTTTTCTTTTTGAAATCCATCCCTGATATACTTTGGAGTGGTAGAGGATTAGGCCCTAGGTGGGTTGAACCTCTTTAAATCGACGTGTTGTTTACTTCCCGCACCTTTATTATTGTCTTGGCGTAATTGTTTCAAAAAGAGGGCGAAATCGAAAAGATGGAGATAATCTATTCACCCCTCTAGATTATCGTAGCCTCTTGACTTACAAGTGGTATCAAAGACAAACTCTTTGGCAAGCTCGTTTCACATCGCGAGTGAAGAGAAACGATCGTCGGCTCTGAACGAAGCTCATCTTTCCTAAGCACCTCCACCACCAAGCCACCTCGGTTTGATTCCAAAAATTTTATATTTTGGAAAGAAAGAATGGAATGCTATTTACAAGGTTGCGGGTTTGATATTTGGAACACCGTCATAAATGGAGAATCCATTCCGATGAAAAACACACCACACACCTCAAAAGGCCTCAAAGAGAGAAGAGAATCATCTCCTTAAATGGTAAAGCTCTTGGTATTTTGTATTGTTCACTTACTACTTTGGAATTTGATCATGTTGTAGGTATTCGATCGGTACATGAAGTATGGCAAAAATTAGAAGCCATCTATGAAGTGTATGCAAATGAAAGGAGCAACTCAAAAGCATCTACTTCACAAATGGATACAACATCAAATCCAACAACATGGGATGAGCCTTCTACAACCTCCCATGATGAAGAAGTTGAACAATGCCATAGGCATCGAAGAACAAAACGAGGTAAGTTCTAAACCCTCTACTTCCTATGATAATGATTATAGTGATTTGCAAAATGATTTTGATGAACTACAAGATGAATTCCAAAACTTACTTGTTAAATACAAATATTTGAAAAAAAGGAAATCATCATTGTTTTAAAGAATGATAAGGATAATTTATTTACTTCCTATGAATCACTATCATGTGCTCACACCACCACTCTTGACAAGGTTAGAAACCTTGAGAAAGAAAATAGTACTCTTGTTGAGGATATAAATTACTTGAAAAATGATTTATCTAAATCCAACTTGAAAACCGATAGAATGACCAATATTGTTGATTGTTGTGATAATTCGAAACTAGAACTTGATCATAAGCCTAAGGGTGTCAATCACATGAAAAAGAATCAAGTCTCTAAGACGTTGGTCATTATACTCCTAGAATTATTACTTGTTTTTATTGCGGTAAAAAGGGTCATACGGCTAATACTTGTCGGGCTAGAAATAGCTCTAATCATTTTTGGAGACCTAAAAGTCTCAAAGCTAATCCTAAAGGACCCAAGCACTTGAGGATACCACAAAATAATGTTGTATTAGGTACCCGCAAATAATGACCGGAGAAGAGATATACCGAAAAGAAAACATCAAATGACCATTTCATTTGATCAAAGGAGAAAACATTTTCAAAGCCAATTTCCAATAAAAAGATATAATCAAAAATGGGAAGAACACAATCCATGGAAATGGCAAAGACATCATCAACAAGATGATTTTCAAAGAAGAAGAGACTATCAACAATGGGAAGGACAAAAATATTGGAAATGGAGTAATCAAAGGAGCCATCATCAGCAAAGTGACTTCTCAAAGGAAGATATCATCAACAATGGGAACGACACAACCCATGGAAATGGCGTAATTGGTAATCCGTATCTCCCCATTTAAATATGTATTTTATCTTATTTCTATGCATGTTTTTATTTGTGTCTTAATTGCAAAATGAGTTTTCATGTATTTAAATTTTAAATTAAGGTCTTCAAAACTTATTTGTATTTTTAAAATTTTTGAAAAAGAAGACCTTATATGATGTTTTAAAACTCTTGTGCATTTTTGTAGACTATAGTGTATTATCATCTCTTATGGATTTTTATGGCATGAGCTTACTTGTGATATCTCTTAGCCTACACTTTTATCATTATGATTTGTGCTAGATTTGTTTTAAGAATTGTGTAGGATTTACATACTTTCACAAATCGCCATTTTGTCAAGAAAGGCATAAATTATCGAGGTACGTTTACTTGTGTTACTTTTACTCTTATAGACTCGATATATGTATTGCCATATGCCTATGTGCTTGTTTTTCATAGTATTTCATACAAGTGCCATTAAGAGAATTTTTAGATTTTTCAAAGGCACTATTCAATATTTGATTGCACATATTTGCTTTGTCAACTTTTGATAAATGAGGTCTCAATTATATGCTATCGGATTTTCAAATTTCAAAAGAGACCTTTTGTAGCTTTCTTAAGCTTATTTGAACTTGCATGATTTATTAGACTCTTGATGATCTTCTAAATGCATAGTATGTGTTTCTTGCTTCATGGTCTATATATATAGTGTCTCTTACTACTATGCTTTTTGCAAAATATTTTGTGATTGATGATTGAGACATGTTTTTACACTTGGGCTATCTTTATTCTTGATTATATAAGCAATGCCGTTAATGAATTTGTTAAGTTGTGTAGATGAGAAATGGAGTACTCCAAATATTGGTTACCTCAAAATATTTGGATGTATATGTTCTATTGTGAACACCTTAGACAAATTGGATGCCCTATGATGATAGTAATGTAGTAGACAAAAGGGTATTCCGGGACAAACTCGATGACCAAGGCAACATTGGTCGAACTAAGGCGAGATTAGTAGCTCGAAGGTATTTTCAAGAAAAAGGTAATTGATTTTGATGTAACATTTGCACTCATATCACACTTAGTAGCTATTTGCATTTTACTTGCCCATTCGTGTTTTAAGAAAATTTCAAGCTTTATCAAATGGGTATTAAATCCAATTTTCTCAATGGTTTTATTCAAGAAGAAGTCTATGTAAAACAACCTCCGGGTTTAAAATTTTTCTAGGCCAAATGTTTTTTTTTTTTTTTAAAGGCCTTGACGGTTGATAGACTTAGCTATTTTTGCTAAATGATTTTACAAGGGTAAAGTTGATACTACTCTCTTTGTTTTTGAAAAAGGGCAAGATTGTTTACTTGTGCATATTTATGAGAATATTTTTGGTACTACTAATGAATATTTGTGCAAGATATTTTTCCAAGTTGATGCAAGGTGTACTTGAAATGAGCATGATGGGGAGCTCAATTTCTTGCTTGGACTTCAAATCATTCAATGCCAATTAGATGCGTACATTTCAAAAGAACTCTTGAAGGAGTTAGACATTGAAGAAGGAAGAATCATCTCAACCTCTATGGCTACCAATGAAGAAATTGACAAAGGTTGAGAAAGGCATGCTCGGTTGACAAATAAATTCGAGGTATGTTTTCTTGTTTATTCCAATAGACTCGACATTTCATATGCCTTATGTCTATATGCTCGATTTCAAAACTATCCCAACGAATCTCATTAAAGTGCCATTAAAAGAAATTTTCGATATTTGAAAGGCACTATTCAATATGGTTTATTTTATCCAAAGAATGAAAATTTTTCTCTTAAAGGTTATAGTGATTCGGACTATGCGGAAATATTGATGATCGGAAAAGTACTTCCGATCATGTCAATTTTTAGCGATTGCCTAGTATCTTGGTTTTCAAAGAAGCAAAAAATTGTGTTTCACTTTCAACGGCCGGGCCGAATATATTTCCGCAAAGATTTTGTTGTACTCAACTTCTTTGGATGAAACAAACTTTAGCGGATTATAAATGTTCTTTTGAAAATGTTTCTATCTTTTGTGATAACATATCCGCTATAAATATTGCTCAAAACCCGGTTCATCATAACCGTACTAAATATATTGAGATTCGACATCGTTTTCTAATGGATTGTGTCTCAAAACGAAAAATTGAGATATCTTTTGTACCATCTCAAGATCAATTAGCGGACATTTTTACTAAACCGCTAACTTCCGAGACTTTTGCATCAATACGAGCTCGGTTAGGCATAATGCATATTGAATGAGGTCTATGATTGCATTTTACACGTTTTAAAACTTAGGGGCGAAAAATCGGATTTTTGGTTGAAAATTCGGATTTTGGAAATTTTATCAAAACAAGGTGAAGAGGTTGAGGGCAACCTGTCGCCCTCAACGCCGACCGTCGCCCTCAACAATGATCGGTCGCCCGTCACCAAATTTTGGTTAAATTCGGTTCTGTCTTTCATTTCACCATTGTGGCTTATTTTGTCTATTTTTCGTCTCCTTCGCCATACACACTAAAATTTCACTTCAAATGTATTTTCTTGTATATGTTTCATTTTTTGATTTCATTAAGCTCGATTATCATCGTCATTGCTCATCTTTACCGAATAAATGGTAAGAATTCTACTCCATTTGCTCAATTGGGTTGAACCCTTGAGATTTTGACTTATTTGCAAAATTATTGATGCTAGTTTCATATGAATGTGATGAGCTTAATATTTATGATGTATTGAATGTTGTTTGAACTGAATTGGTGATGAAAATTTTTGCTTAAATGAATTTCAAAGGCGTTATATACTTCTAGTTTTATTCGATCATAGGAATTTTATTGTTTAGATTTTGATGAATGCCATGTAAAACTTAGAATAGAATTGGCACCCCAATTCTGGCAAAATGTATTGTAACAATTAGAGTCCAAGCCAAGGCGAGTTAAGTCGGCTACGCCTAACATGCAAGAAGACAATCAAGACCTGAAGGAAGACTTCACACTGCGAGACAAAAGTATGGCAAAGAAGAGTAGACAGAACTCTCTTGAAAAGCAATGAGATGCAAACAGATGCGGTGAGTGGAGCATCACAAGTCAACTCAAGAAAAGCCAAGTCTCAAGTTGAAGTGACAAAGAGTCATCCATGATTGGAAGGCTGACTCTAAGTCACCTGGGAAAGCAAGGAAATGCAATCAAGTCGAGATAATCGTAAAAGAACCGCTGCATAGAAATCAAGAGATTTACTTAAACAAGTAATATCTCCATACCACCTTTCTTGGAGTGCTCGGTCTCTGAGCGTGCAAAAGGAATGAACCAATGGGAAGCACTACACCGTGTCGAACTCGAAAAGGTGAAAGAACAATTCATACGAGGAAATGGCAATTCCAAGAACGCAAGCCAACAACTACAAAGTGACTTTAAAAAATAAGCCTATCTCTTCAACGGGCAAATTTTTGAAAGTTCACTATAAAAAAGGCCGAGGAGTTTGTTTGAGAAGAAATACATAGATGACACACATATGAGATAAACAAGATATTAGAAAAATCAAACATTCTCAATCCTCAAGCCTACATTACGAAGTACATCAATCCAACACTCACCGTGAAGGAAAGAGAACTTCAATCGCCTGAAGAGGAAAATACGAAAACAAGGGGTCTACATTCCGGGAAGGATTGTAGAAAGGTTCAAGGTCGAACGAAGTCTTAAGCTTTTGGAGGGCTTCGTGATCAAATCCAAAGAGCTTGAGCAAGTGAGTCAGTAGTAACAAGGCGGTAAATGCCCCGGAAGAAGCCGAGTCGTCGAGAAGCCACCGAGTGATCAAGGCGTCTCATCGAGTCCCTAAGGATCAAGTCGGTTTGTTGTGATCAAGACTTGTATCCGGATCGTTACCACTTTGTAAAATGATCATTACTTAGTGGATTCCTCCAGGAGTTGGAGAAGAGAGGAGTAGAAGAATTACCCCATCTTCGAACCTCTATAAAAACTTTATTGTGTCATTTACATTTCAAAGATTTAAATTCTCGCACTTTTAACTCGCTTATATCTCACGATAAATTTGCTATCCATTTGATAAAATTATAAGTACTAAATCAAGCTCTAAAATCTTGCTTAATCAAACATAAGGGTGTTAAGTCTTCCAATAAAATAAAACCACAACAGTTAAATTATAGCCAACAACTCGAGTTACTCCCATCAACAATTTCACCGAATTCTGTTGAGAGATTAACTCTACCGAGTGACTAATTCGATCGTCCATCAAGGACACAAATGTGTGTAGAATCAACTTTGTAGATTTAAAAGGACTAAATCGAAAATTTGGTAAGGTTTATTCAACCCCCCTTCTAAACCTTACACTTACACCCCTCGGGACCTACATCGACGCACGCCAAGTGTTCGACAAAATATTTCAATGAAAAATTCATCACCTACGTGATTCTCTCGATTTGAAAAGTCATATAAGTTTATAGAGATCATGTTTTATCAATCAAATGAGCTTTTGCAAGTCAATTGATCAACTTTTCCCTTTTACTTGGAATTTAAGCTTCAATTTTCAATAAGGTCGATAAATCGATAAATTTGCGCACTTTGATATGAATATATGATGTTTTTATCGTGCTAACATTCTTTTTGATGATTCCAAAGGGGAGAAACAGAAAATGCTCATACGCTCAAAGAAGCAAAAATAAGCTTGCAAGAAAAGCTATAAGCTAGGGGCTCTTAAAAGCCATAAGTCAGTGAATATTGCTTAGTCCATTTGATGTATTGTGGACTTTTATGCTTGACTAATGATGTTTTGTGACAGGGGAGCTTATAAGCTCATGGAATTCAAGCTTAAATTGTAAAAGCTAAGCTTTTAGTTTTTAGTTGTTGCTTGTATACTTGTTCTTTATATGCATGTAAAACAGAAAAATGCTCATACGCTCAAAGAAGCAAAAATAAGCTTGCAAGAAAAGCTATAAGCTAGGGGCTCTTAAAAGCCATAAGTCGTGAATATTGCTTAGTCCATTTGATGTATTGTGGACTTTTATGCTTGACTAATGATGTTTTGTGACAGGGGAGCTTATAAGCTCATGGAATTCAAGCTTAAGTTGTAAAAGCTAAGCTTTTAGTTTTTAGTTGTTGCTTGTGTTCACTTGGCTTTATACCATTGATTTCGCTTCCGAGACTAGAGTTTTGTGTTGTTTTTGAGTATTTTGAGTCGTTTTTGTTATATCTCATAGGTTATGTATTAATTTCTATTGTTTCGAGTCATTTGAGTGGCCAAGCCATGTTGAGGGCCAATTATATTGAGTCTAGAGTCATTTTCATGAGTCGTGTGTCAAAAGAAGCAAGAATGATCAAACAACGAAAGATTGATTTGAAGAAACGTCCAAATGCGTCCGGAATTTCTAAAGACTGGCAGGGTTTAGTATTTTGGTCATAACTCTCTCTACAAAATTGATATTGAGCCGATTCAAGTGGCTGTGGAAAGATAAGAGAGAGAGCTACAACTCTTATGAAGACACCCAAAGCAAATTCGGACGTTTGGATGGTGCTACAGCGCGAAGAAGAGGCGCTGAAGCGTAATGACGCCGCAGCAGCGCAAAACGAGGCCGCAGCGCCGGAGTGTTCTACGGGCGCTGCAGCGCCCCCTCCTTGGCGCTGCAGCGCCGGGTCAAAACATGGGCAGTGTGGGTTTGTGTTTTGCGCTGCAGCGCCATTTTCGAGCTGCAGCGCCATGGGCGGACAAAACAATGAAAGCCCGATTTTTGGATCTAAAAGGAGGTACTATAAATAGATACATGGGAGGCTTGATCTAGGGCATGGAGGACACTTGGGGATGAAAACCAACACCACCAAGACACAAGGAGAGAGTTGGGGAAGAAGATTGAAGACACTATCATCTAGAAATAGATAAGATTCTTCTTTAATCTCTTTAATTCCTTCTTTTGTTTTTCTTGTATATCATTTGAGATGCATTCTCATTTGATTATGGGTATTTGTATTTTCATCATGAGCTAAACTTTATAATTCTAGAGGGATGATGTAATCTATGTTTGAACTTATGTTTTGATATTGTGGTTTGTCAATCTAGATTTCCCAATCTATTTGTGCTATTTGGATTTATTGCTTCTAAATTACTTGATCAATAATTTAGAGTATTTGGTGTATTTGATTTGACACTTGAGAGAGGTAAATACATGGCCTTGAAATAGCATAACCTAGGATTTCATAGAATTGAGAGATTTGTGAATCCTTTGAAGTGATATACCATATTGATAACATAAGGAAAACTAGATTCATCACACCTCTAGAATTCATTCTCCCATAGATTTAGATGTTTATATTTTGATTAGTTACATCTAGTTGTTTTTATTTATAAATTGAGATATCCACCTATTATTGATCCTCATAAATATAGCATAGGTAATTTATACTTGGTACTTATACACGCATTCCCCGTGGATACGACAACCCTACTCATATCACTATATTAAAACTTGACACCGTAGACTTACGGTTAGAAAAAATCTCTAACAAGTTTTTGCGCCGTTGTCGGGAATGTGTTTTGTATGATATCAAGGTTGATTGCCTAGTTGTAATTTGACTATTTTTTTTGTTTTTTTCTTTTCTTGTTTTAATTTTGTGTAATTTTTTAGGCACATCGTTGGATGGAATTATAATGTATGCATATACGTGGCCAAGCGATGATGCTATGCTATTTGTGATTTTTGGAAGTCAATGTGTGAACCATTTTGTTCCTTATTATCCATCTCAAGAAAATGTATGGACCCAAAATATGGCAAATCATGAAACCTTTCATCACCCACAAGAACAATTGTCTAGCTTGGAAGAAATACTTTATCAATTTCTAGATGATTGTGAGGCAAGAAGACGACAAGATGAGATAAAACGCGTCGGTCCGAGTTGGAAGAGAATCTTGCTGAGTTTATCGAAGAATGTAAGATAAAAAATCGGAAAGTGATAATGGATTATTACAAACCGAGGCAAGCATTCAACAAATTGAGATTACATGTCAAAATATGTCAAAGTTACTCCAACAAATGATTGAACAACTTAATAATGAAGAGTCGTCATCATTCTTGGGACCTGTGAAATAGAAAATCATGAACATGAATTGCCCATTATGAAAAAGATGGACATCCTTCAAAATTTGGAGGAGACTTTTGAAGAGTGCAATCCGATCTTACAAGAGAGGAGCCATGTCAAACTAACTCGGGGAGTATCTCTATCTCTCACTCAATTGAAAATCCTCATATTGACAAAAATATGTGCACTCTAGATGTAAGCTTCAATTCAAATGTATCAAATTTTGAGAAGCATACACTTGAAGGAACAATGTTTGAAAATGGTGATCAATTCACATGTTCTACAGATTTCATGATATTTAATGTGAGTAAAGATAGAAATATCTTTACTATGATTGATAAACCATTTTTCATCATTAGGAACACATTTTTGATTTCCAAAATACCATCAACATTGTGACCTTTAATCATCCACGCTTACATACACACTGAAGGATCGCCTATACTATTGAAAATACAAAGGCGTGGCATGATCGACACTTATTTTTGGATCCCGTTGAGTAAAACAAAAGTCCGGCTAAAGACTTTAAATTTAGCGCTTCTTGGGAGGCAACCCAAGCTCATTTTACTTGCTTTCATAGTTTGATTAGTTAGAATGTTTGTGTTTTATTAGAAGTAGTCATGTTGCATCTCACCCCTATCCCTCTTGCATGCTCATTACGCGATTCTTGTGAAATTATGTGCAAAAGGTGCTTATTGTGATAGTATTTGGATGCATTGAAATTTTGGCATAATTTGATATATAATTGCATATACATCATTTACCTTGATTTATGCCCACCATGTGTTTGATAAAATGTCTCAATGAGAAATTTAACACTTTTGCATACCCTTCTTGGTTGATTGCTTGGAGGAGTTCACATGTCGATCACAATTATATAACATTGATGTAGCTCCCATGGTCTTCACATGATATTGTGGTACTTTACCCCATTGCTCGTTTCCACGTTTGGTTTTGTTTGACAGTTGGTATTGTGCCTCCTAAATCATAGAAAGGCAAGGAAAAAGCCATCGACCCTATGGAGTGCTACCAATTGGCCGTGTTGCTTCTCTTTCACCCCACGATTCCGACGAGGAGTTGCACCTCTTCCATTGAGGACAATGGTTATATTAAGTTTGGGGGAGTGGTAATACCTTTTTCAGTTTGTGAACCTACTTTCTTCGTGTTTTTTTTTGTGTCTTGTATATTTGCTTTGAGTTGAGTCGAGTCGAGTCATTTGTTGAACTATAGAACTGCATGACTAAGTGAATTTGTCGAATATGAGTTAAACGATCAAAAGAGCATGTGTTTGAGCGGTGATCTATGCTTCGTTCCATTAATTCCATCTACATGCATAATTTGGTTGATTTATTTGAAAATGATTTATGAAGTTGAGTGTTTCTTGTATGATCCCACCGGATGCTAGAACTTGTCTGATCACTAGTCGAGGCGAAATCCTAGGCGAAGTAACCATGATGAAGTGATTTAGGCCATCTTTGAACAAGCTAGAGCCTAAAATGCCTACCTTTGTATTATATTTTCCCTAGTGTCCCCCTTTGAGCCTTATAAACCCATTTCTTTGGCAACCAATCGAATACCCAGAGCCTAAATGTGAAAATCCTAATTACCCATCACTCATACGTACACACATAATATAGAAAAATATTGAAAATTGATGAGGGGATGATGAGAAGGGTATGTGGTTATTTGAATGAAGTTCGAGAAAAGAAAAGATGAAACCCCATGTATGCAAAAGAATAAGTTTGGGGTTACGAAAAAAAATGTAAAAAAAAAAAAAAATCAACGGGATTGAAAGTTCATAAACATTGGGGATGCCAAAAAAAAAGTGAAGGGTAGTGCTATTGATAATTCAAGTGTTAATTGTGTGTTTGGGTGATTTGAGCCATTTATTCCTATATTTTCCTACCTTACCCTAAGCCCACATTACAAGCTTTAAAAGTCCTATTGATCCTTGTGTTACATTAGCCTACATTAGTGGAGATTAATGTGAATGACAAGCTTATGGAATCCTAAGCATTTCATTTGGATGTTCGAAAGTGGATCATTTTGATAACACTTGATTGCGTGAATCTATTTGAATAAGGTAAATGGAGTTGGCATGTACATTCCACACTTTTGATCACAATGTTAAAACGCATGTTTGATTGGTAGTGATACGAGTATTGAGACAAATGATTTTAGTCGTGAAGTTTTGCGATTAGTCGGGTTCGAATAAGTTTTCTATATTTTTGTGTCTTGGATGCTTCGTATTCTTCAAGAGTTTGTAATTGCTTGAGGACAAGCAATATTCTAAGTTTGGGGGTATTTGTTCACTTGGCTTTATACCATTGATTTCGGCTTCCGAGACTAGAGTTTTGTGTTGTTTTTGAGTATTTTGAGTCGTTTTTGTTATATCTCATAGGTTATGTATTAATTTCTATTGTTTCGAGTCATTTGAGTGGCCAAGCCATGTTGAGGGCCAATTATATTGAGTCTAGAGTCATTTTCATGAGTCGTGTGTCAAAAGAAGCAAGAATGATCAAACAACAAAAGATTGATTTGAAGAAACGTCCAAATGCGTCTCGAATTTCTAAGATGGCAGGGTTTAGTATTTTGGTCATAACTCTCTCTACAAAATTGATATTGAGCTGATTCAAGTGGCTATGGAAAGCTAAGAGAGAGAGATAAAACTCTTATGAAGACACCTAAAGCAAATTCGGACGTTTGGATGGTGCTACAGCGCGAAGAAGAGGCGCTGAAGCGTAACGCAAGCGTGCTGCGGCAAAGTCCAAAAACGAGTGCCGCAGTCGCCGAGAGTGTTCTACGGGCGCTGCAGCGCCCCCTCAGCTGCAGCAGCCGGGTCAAAACATGGGCAGTGTGGGTTTGTGTTTTGGCGCTGCAGCAGCCCATGGGCGGACAAAACAATGAAAGCCCGATTTTTGATCTAAAAGGAGGTACTATAAATAGATACATGGGAGGCTTGATCTAGGGCATGGAGGACACTTGGGGATGAAAACCAACACCACCAAGACACAAGGAAAGAGTTGGGGAAGAAGATTGAAGACACTATCATCTAGAAATAGATAAGATTCTTCTTTAATCTCTTTAATTTCTTCTTTGTTGTTTCTTGTATATCATTTGAGATGCATTCTCATTTGATTATGGGTATTTGTATTTTCATCATGAGTTAAACTTTATAATTCTAGAGGGATGATGTAATCTATGTTTGAACTTATGTTTTGATATTGTGGTTTGTCAATCTAGATTTCCCAATCTATTTGTGCTATTTGGATTTATTGCTTCTAAATTACTTGATCAATAATTTAGAGTATTTGGTGTATTTGATTTGACACTTGAGAGAGGTAATTGAATACATGGCCTTGAAATAAAGATAACCTAGATTTCATAGAATTGAGAGATTTGTGAATCCTTTGAAGTGATATACCATATTGATAACATAAGGGAAAACTAGATTCATCACACCTCTAGAATTCATTCTCCCATATATTTAGATGTTTATATTTTGATTAGTTACATCTAGTTGTTTTTATTTATAAATTGAGATATCCACCTATTATTGATCCACAAATATAGCATAGGTAATTTATACTTGGTACTTATACACGCATTCCCCGTGGATACGACAACCCTACTCATATCACTATATTAAAACTTGACACCGTAGACTTACGGTTAGAAAAAATCTCTAACAACTATACTTGTTCTTTATATGCATGTTGATAGGGGAGCTTGTGCAAAAATGATTTTGAAAAATCTTTGCTCCTATCCTTGTGTGCTTGTACTTATGATGTATCTTGTTTGTAATTGATTGTTGTTTTAAGACCGGAAAATTTGTTTTATTTTAAAATCGACCTTCTAAAATTGTTTTGGTTTGTAATCATCAAAAAGGGGAGTTTGTTAGATAAATGTTTTTATCAAGATTTTGATGATTTTGTTTTAATAAGATTTTATACCAAAACAACGTTTTATATGTTGTCCAAATACTCCTAAATGATTTAAAATGTTTTTACTAATTTCTCGGAGTATTTCTTAGAGTTTTTAATTTGATAAAAATTGGACAACACTTTTGATGGTTTTGTTTAAATTAGTTTTTACACCAAAACTATGTTTATAAATGTTGTCTAAATACTCCCAAATGATTTAAAATGTTTTTACTAATTTTTTGGAGTATTTCTTGAAGTTTATTTTTGAAAAAAATCGGACAACATTTCAAAGGGGAGGTCGGCCGTCGCCAAAGTGGTCGACCGGTACCAAGATAAGAAACTCAAAACAGAACATGCGGACTTGAAAAATGGAGCGGGGGACGGTCCCGGGAGGGCCGACCGTCGCACCCCTGGCGACGGTCGACCCCCTCCGACCGTCACACACCCGCAACCCCTACCTGGATCGCGACTATTTTTTTCAAATGGTCAAAATCTTCAACAGGCAACCTGGTCGCCTCTATGTTATTTTTTGACAAACAAAATTCCAACCGCTTAATGTGACAACAAGATTTGTTTTTTAATTTTGTACAATATTTCTACATCTTGTGATCTTCTTTTTGTAGACAAAAGTGAAGATAGAGAGCCTATGTTGGGAGCCTATGTTGGTGAAACTTCCCTATAAATAGAGGATGAATTGAAGACAAAAAAAAAAAAACAACACAAGCAAATACACAACAAGAAATCAAAATTTCCAAGCTTTCATATTCAACACTCTTGTTGTATTTATAGCCTAAGTATTTCACTTTCACATCTTGAGGTCTAGGCTTTATTTCTTGATTACACTTTGCACTCAAATTGTAATATTCATTATTGAGTTGTAATCTTGATTTTTGGTTATCATTCAAACACAAGATATCCTTGTGAGTGTTCTTGTGGTAAGAACACACTTGGATGATCTAGGTGATAGGTGCAAGAAGATTGTGGTGATCTTCTTATTGAGGTGTTGAAGAATTTGGTATTCTTCAAGGTTAAAGATTGTGGTAATCTTCACAAGGTGCCGTTGAAGGAAGATTGTGGTAATCTTCAAAGGGAGATTGTGGTAATCTCCAAATGTGGTGTTGAAGAAGAGTGTGGTGCTCTTGGTGTTGTAAGTTGAATTTGTATTAATTGTGGTAATTAATAAAATTCTTTTTCTTTTTGAAATCCATCCCGGATATACTGGGGTGGTAGAGGATTAGGCCCTAGGTGGGTTGAACCTCTTTAAATCGACGCGTGTTGTTTACTTCCCGCACCTTTATTATTGTCTTGGCGTAATTGTTTCGAAAAAGAGGGCGAAATCAAAAAGATGGAGATAATCTATTCACCCCCCTCTAGATTATCGTAGCCGCTTGGACTTACAAGTGGTATCAAAGCCAAACTCTTTGGCAAGCTCGTTTCACATCGCGAGTGAAGAGAAACGATCGTCGGCTACGAACGAAGCTCATCTTTCCGGCACCTCCACCACCAAGCCACCTCGGTTTGATTCCAAAAATTTTATATTTTGGAAAGAAAGAATGGAATGCTATTTACAAGGTTGCGGGTTTGATATTTGGAACACCGTCATAAATGGAGAATCCATTCCGATGAAAAACACACCACACACCTCAAAAGGCCTCAAAGAGCTCAATGATGAAGAGAAGAGAATCATCTCCTTAAATGGTAAAGCTCTTGGTATTTTGTATTGTTCACTTACTACTTTGGAATTTGATCATGTTGTAGGTATTCGATCGGCACATGAAGTATGGCAAAAATTAGAAGCCATCTATGAAGTGTATGCAAATGAAATGAGCAACTCAAAAGCATCTACTTCACAAATGGATACAACATCAAATCCAACAACATGGGATGAGCCTTCTACAACCTCCCATGATGAAGAAGTTGAACAATGCCTCATAGGCATCGAAGAACAAAACGAGGTAAGTTCTAAACCCTCTACTTCCTATGATAATGATTATAGTGATTTGCAAAATGATTTTGATGAACTACAAGATGAATTCCAAAACTTACTTGTTAAATACAAATATTTGAAAAAGGAATTCATTGTTTTAAAGAATGATAAGGATAATTTATTTACTTCCTATGAATCACTATCATGTGCTCACACCACCATTCTTGACAAGGTTAGAAACCTTGAGAAAGAAAATAGTACTCTTGTTGAGGATATAAATTGCTTGAAAAATGATTTATCTAAATCCAACTTGAGTCCGATAGAATGACCAATATTGTTGATTGTTGTGATAATTCAAACTAGAACTTGATCATAAGCCTGGGGTGTCAATCACGTGAAAAATAATCAAGTCTCTAAGACGTTGGTCATTATGCTCCTAGAATTATTACTTGTTTTTATTGCGGTAAAAAGGGTCATACGGCTAATACTTGTCGGGCTAGAAATAACTCTAATCATTTTTGGAGACCTAAAAGTCTCAAAGCTAATCCTAAAGGACCCAAGCACTTGAGGATTATTCGCCTTATTTTTAGCTTCACCGCAAGTGTACGGTGTAGTTTATAGAATAGGGTAAGCAAGGTCGTATCCACAGAGCTAATAAATTAATGTGCTAAGTATTGAACTAAGATAGTCTTATTTTTATTTAGATGATCGTAATTGGATGATTGTTGTGGAGGTAAAGACAAGAATAACCACAAAAATACAAGATGAAAAATAATGGAATTATCAAGGAAATGAAATGGATTCCCAAGGTTATTGTTTTGATTAATATTCCTCTTGTTGTCCAATTTAATCAAAGCCAAAGTTATTATCAATATACCTATAAGACGATCACAATGGTTTTTATCCTCCCTCTCGAGATGTATATAAAGTGTAGATTGAAATACTTATGCTAGCATCTCTACTCAACATGAAGGACTCAACTCCCAAAAGTTCGAAAGATCAAATGCCTTCACAAATATTTACAAACCTCTCGATTCATGCAATTATTCATGTCAAGTACTCAAGATCTAATATTGAAACTCATCTCTCGAATATGAATCAATATATCAAACAAGTTAAATCATTGATCAAGTGATAAAACAAGAATAAGCTCAAAGTACTCAAATAGGCTTCAAGACAATAACTTCAACTAAGATTAAAACATTCAACAAGAGTTCAATTAATCTACTTCCAAAACCCGAAATCACAAGATGTTTAGCTACCCATTACAAATAAACAACTCATAGACAAATTGTTCATATTCATAAGAAGCTAAAATGAAAGATTAAAGCACAAAGAATGAGAAAACTTAGGGAAATGGATAATCTCTCGATTAATCTTCAATCCTCAAGCTCCGATTCAACCCGATTCTTCCCTTGAATCTTCCTTGATGAATTTGATGTGTTTCTTGTGTTCTTGGGTGTATTCCCAACCTTTCCTCCTCTCGGTGTGCGCCCCAAGAAGTGGTATTTATACCCTTTTTGAAGTCTGTGTCAATTTTTGTCATTTTTGGAGTTTTCTAAAGCACGCACGGGTCGTGCGCCCACGCACGGTTACCCGTGCGCCATTCTCAGAAAATAATCCAGTCTCTGTAGGGCGCACGGGTCGTGCGCCCACGCATGGGTTATCCGTGCGCCATCCTCAGTAGAAACAATCCGATCTGTAGGGCGCACGGTCATGCGTCCCACGCACGGGTTGCCCGTGCGCCACCCAAACGTCCGAATTGGCTTGCGGGGTCTTCATAAGAGTTATAGCCCTCTCTCTTAGCTTTCCATAGCCACTTGAATCACCTTAATATAAATTTTTTAGAGAGAGTTATGGCCAAAATACTAAACCCTGCCAAAGATCTTTGGAAATTCCATACGCGTTTGGATGTTCCTTGAGATAAATCTCCTTGTTGTTTGATCATCCATGCTTCTTTTGACACACGACTCATCACTATGACTCTATAATCCATATAGTTGGCTTCCAATTGGGTGTAATCGCCGATTCATGATGATTCTAGGTCGCAATGCTCGTATTTGTCATAAAATCATTCCAAATATCGTTAAATTCCTACAAAACGAGCAAAGCGTAATATCTTTCCCACAAAGAGTGAATATATAGCATTTCATACATGTTATTGCATGTTTATAAACAATTATAGCCATAAATATGCCCTAAAATACATGCAAAACTCACACCTATCAAAATCCCCCAAACTTAAACTGTTGGCCGTCCTGGCCAACGCTTTTAAAACTAGACAAAACAAGATTGGGAGTAATGAAAAGTAGAACGCACAACAACTCCATAAAATTCGCATTGTTTATCGTAGGTGTCAAGCAACGAATATACCAAGCCTCAAACATCTAACATATAACACACATCAAAGAAACCATGGTAAATGCTAAGAATTACGCCTCACAAAGATCAAGTGTATACTCTCATCTCAAATAAATATAGGACGTGTTTACGCTCAAATCAATTCAATGTTGTAGAATTACCATATGCTTGCAAATCGTCTCATTTCTCCGCCACTAGAATGTATGCAATTTGTGAATCAAAAAGGACTTTCTTATTTGGTTGTAATGAATACTCTTTGGTTAGGGTAGGAAAATATAGATAGAGTGACTCAAACTCGAGCGTATAGACCGATGAGCATATAAATCATCTACATTAAAGCTTAATATGCTACCCAAATCATCTCTCATTTTCACCAACTCTTCTTATATCCATCCCATTTCTTTTGTAAAACACCATCACCTCACATTACAATTCCTAGCCTCTAAGTTCATTCAAAGAAAACTCATTCATAAAGCTAATTTTTTTTTTTTAATCTTTTGTGAGTTTTCAACATTCTTTGCTTCTCCTTTTCTTCCCCTTTTGTTCCCATCAACCAATTTATCCAACTTTTCAATTCCAACCCATTCAACCTCATTCAATCCCTTTACTCAATGCTATACGCTCAAGTATGGGGTAACAAATATATCAAGTTAAGTTAAGGCTGAATTGTTGCTATCAAGAAATTAGGCAATAAGCTCAAGTTGGCTAACTAGGGATTTCAATATCATCATTAGGTAAGCAAAAGGCTTGAAGGGCTAACAAAAATGGCCTTTGATCATTTTCACACCGTCGCATACAACATGTGACCTGACAGAGATACCGAGCAAGTTCTAGAATTCTAACAACATGAATGATACACTCAAATCAATCAACAAGATCGCATATGATGAAAGCGAAGGCTCAAAAGCTCACAGGCTTGCAAATACGTAATTCAAAGCATCAAACCATGTTCTCAATATCCACATGCTCAATATCATCTATTCATGGCTCAATCAACTCGTACTCAACACCCAATCCAAACAATACAAAATTTTCAAAATAGAGCACGAGAATCTCAATATTGGTCAACTCACTCTCTAAACTCTATTAAAGCAATAAACGTGCTAAAGTCAGAACGTCTTCTAATGCAATGCAACCTAAAATGCTCTACATGTGACTATATAAAAACACACAAAAATGCAATTTTTTTAATCCACACATTTCATATCAAAATAACTATCTCTCCCCCAAACTTAAATGAAATTATATCGCACGTAAGAGAAGATAGAATTTCAATATAAAATTGTGTGGATTTACGATTCATTGTGCGAGTGGTGGCTCTCCTTGGCATCTCCTCATATCGCTAGGACTTCTTCCTTCAACCATCACTTCAAATTTTGTACCTTAATATTATCTCAAATTTGAAGGGACGACGGCCGCCCGTCTTCATGCCGAAGCCACATTATTCCTCCATCTAGGCACGCACGGGCGTGCGCTTACACACGGGTCACCCGTGCGTGATGACGTCTACAACAACACTCGGGTTTTTTTTTTTTTATTTTTTACAAAAAAAAACAAAAAAACAAAAATCACACCACAAACCGTTGGGTTGCTCCCAACAAGCGCTAAATTTAAAGTCTTTAGCCGGACTTTTGTTTTACTAAATCGGGATCCAAAACAAGTGTCGATCATGCCACGCCTTCGTATTTTCCAAAAGTATATGTGATCCTTGTATTTATTTAAGATGTGGATGATTCAGATCACAATGTTGATGGTCTTTTGGAAATCAAGAAATGTGCTCCTAATGATGAAAAATGGTTTATCAATCATAGTAAAGATATTTCTATCTTTACTCACATTATATATCATGAAGTCTGTAGAACATGTGAATTGATCACCATTTTCAAACATTGTTCCTTCAAGTGTATGCTTCTTAAAATTTGATACATCTGTAGTGAAGCTTACATCTAGAGTGCACATATTTTTATCAGTATGAGGATCTTCAATTGAGTGAGAGATAGAAATACTCCCTGATTTAATCTGACGTGGCTCCTCGTATTCAGTACCACTCCTTTGATGAATGGCACTATATTGTTCCTTCGAGTTGGCTTGGGTGCTTAAAATCGCTCTTTTGATGTTGCCCACTAACAATTTTAGCTAATTGGCCCATTTGAGTCTCAAGATTTTTCAATCGTGAATCCATAGTATTGCCAATTGTGTCAATTGCAACTTCATCTTGTCCATCTTTGCTTCGTTTTTATTAAGGTTATTTCCCATTTCCCTCATGAATAAATTTATTTGACTCATAAATGAAGTCGTTTGATTCATGAATGAAATGAGGACGTCTTCCAAAGATGGTTTTGCATCTTCCATCCGTGACGGTGCACCTATACCAATTCAAAAAAACAAATCAAATATTGTAGAAGTAGAATTTACAAAAGAAAAATGAAATAAAATAAAAAAATGTCTAAATTAAAAATAATTCTATCTATCGCAATATTAGCACCAAAAATTGTATTAGTCTCAAGAACAACGGCGCCAAAACTTGTTCGCCTTATTTTTAGCTTCACCGCAAGTGTACGGTGTAGTTTATAGAATAGGGTAAGCAAGGTCGTATCCACAGAGACTAATAAATTAATGTGATAAGTATTGAACTAAGATAGTCTTATTTTTTATTTAGACGATCGTAATTGGATGATTGTTGTGGAGGTAAAGACAAGAATAACCACAAAAACACAAGATGAAAAATAATGGAATTATCAAGGGAATGAAATGGATTCCCGGGTTATGGTTTTGATTAATATTCCTCTTGTTGTCCGATTTAATCAAAGCCAAAGTTATTATCAATATATACCTATAAGACGATCACAATGGTATTTTATCCTCCCTCTCGAGATGTATATAAAGTGTAGATTGAAATACTTATGCTAGCATTTCTACTCAACATGAAGTACTCAACTCCCAAAAGTTCGAAAGATCAAATGCCTTCACAAATATTTACAAACCTCTCGATTCATGCAATTATTCATGTCAAGTACTCAAAATCTAATATTGAAACTCATCTCTCGAATTATGAATCAATATATCAAACAAGTTAATCATTGATCAAGTGATAAAACAAGAATAAGCTCAAAGTACTCAAATAGGCTTCAAGACAATAACTTCAACTAAGATTAAAACATTCAACAAGAGTTCAATTAATCTACTTCCAAAACCCGAAATCACAAGATGTTTAGCTACCCATTACAAATAAACAACTCATAGACAAATTGTTCATATTCATAAGAAGCTAAAATGAAAGATTAAAGCACAAAGAATGAGAAAACTTAGGGAAATGGATAATCTCTCGATTAATCTTCAATCCTCAAGCTCCGATTCAACCCGATTCTTCCCTTGAATCTTCCTTGATGAATTTGATGTGTTTCTTGTGTTCTTGGGTGTATTCCCGGCCTTTCCTCCTCGGTGTGTGCGCCCCGAAGTGGTATTTATACCCTTTTTGAAGTCTAGTCAATTTCTTTGTCATTTTTGGAATTTTTACAGTAAGCACGCACGGGTCGTGCGCCATGCACGGGTTACCCGTGCGCCATTCTGTAGAAATAATCCAGTCTCTGTAGGGCGCACGGGTCGTGCGCCCACGCATGGGTTACCCGTGCGCCATCCTGTAGAAATAATCCAGTCTCTGTAGGGCGCACGGGTCATGCGTCCACGCACGGGTTGCCCGTGCGCCACCCAAACGTCCGAATTGGCTTGCGGGGTCTTCATAAGAGTTGTAGCCCTCTCTCTTAGATTTCCATAGCCACTTGAATCACCTCAATATCAATTTTGTAGAGAGAGTTATGGCCAAAATACTAAACCCCTGCCAAATCTTTGGAAATTCCATACGCGTTTGGATGTTCCTTGAGATAAATCTCCTTGTTGTTTGATCATCCATGCTTCTTTTGACACACGACTCATCACTATGACTCTAGAATCCATATAGTTGGCTTCCAATTGGGTGTAATCGCTCGATTCTTGATGATTCTAGGTCGCAATGCTCGTATTTGTCACAAAATCATTCCAAATATCGTTAAATTCCTACAAAACGAGCAAAGCATAATATCTTTCCCACAAAGAGCGAATATATACTATTTCATACACGTTATTGCATGTTTATAAACAATTATAGCCATAAATATGCCCTAAAATACATGCAAAACTCACACCTATCAAGGATACCACAAAATAATGTTGTATTAGGTACCCTGAAATAATGACCTAGAAGAGATATACCGCAAAAAAAACATCAAATGACCATTTCATTTGATCAAAGGAGAAAACATTTTCAAAGCCAATTTCCAATAAAAAGATATAATCAAAAATGGGAAGAACACAATCCATGGAAATGGCAAAGACATCATCAACAAGATGATTTTCAAAGAAGAAGAGACTATCAACAATGGGAAGGACAAAATATTGGATGATCTAGGTGATATGTGCAAGAAGATTGTGGTGATCTTCTTATTGAGGTGTTGAAGAATTTGGTATTCTTCAAGGTTGAAGATTGTGGTAATCTTCACAAGGTGCCGTTGAAGGAAGATTGTGGTAATCTTCAAAGGGAGATTGTGGTAATCTCCAAAGGTGGTGTTGAAGAAGAGTGTGGTGCTCTTCAAGGTGTTGTAAGTTGAATTTGTATTAATTGTGGTAATTAATAAAATTCTTTTTCTTTTTGAAATCCATCCCGGATATACTGGGGTGGTAGAGGATTAGGCCCTAGGTGGGTTGAACCTCTTTAAATCGACGCGTGTTGTTTACTTCCCGCACCTTTATTATTGTCTTGGCGTAATTGTTTCGAAAAAGAGGGCGAAATCGAAAAGATGGAGATAATCTATTCACCCCCCCTCTAGATTATCGTAGCCGCTTGGACTTACAAGTGGTATCAAAGACAAACTCTTTGGCAAGCTCGTTTCACATCGCGAGTGAAGAGAAACGATCGTCGGCTACGAACGAAGCTCATCTTTCCGCACTCCACCACCAAGCCACCTCGGTTTGATTCCAAAAATTTTATATTTTGGAAAGAAAGAATGGAATGCTATTTACAAGGTTGCGGGTTTGATATTTGGAACACCGTCATAAATGGAGAATCCATTCCGATGAAAAACACACCACACACCTCAAAAGGCCTCAAAGAGAGAAGAGAATCATCTCCTTAAATGGTAAAGCTCTTGGTATTTTGTATTGTTCACTTACTACTTTGGAATTTGATCATGTTGTAGGTATTCAATCGGCACATGAAGTATGGCAAAAATTAGAAGCCATCTATGAAGTGTATGCAAATGAAAGGAGCAACTCAAAAGCATCTACTTCACAAATGGATACAACATCAAATCCAACAACATGGGATGAGCCTTCTACAACCTCCCATGATGAAGAAGTTGAACAATGCCTCATAGGCATCGAAGAACAAAACGAGGTAAGTTCTAAACCCTCTACTTCCTATGATAATGATTATAGTGATTTGCAAAATGATTTTGATGAACTACAAGATGAATTCCAAAACTTACTTGTTAAATACAAATATTTGAAAAAGGAAATCATTGTTTTAAAGAATGATAAGGATAATTTATTTACTTCCTATGAATCACTATCATGTGCTCACACCACCACTCTTGACAAGGTTAGAAACCTTGAGAAAGAAAATAGTACTCTTGTTGAGGATATAAATTACTTGAAAAATGATTTATCTAAATCCAACTTGAGTACCGATAGAATGACCAATATTGTTGATTGTTGTGATAATTCAAACTAGAACTTGATCATAAGCCTAAGGGTGTCAATCACATGAAAAAGAATCAAGTCTCTAAAGACGTTGGTCATTATGCTCCTAGAATTATTACTTGTTTTTATTGCGGTAAAAAGGGTCATACGGCTAATACTTGTCGGGCTAGAAATAGCTCTAATCATTTTTGAGACCTAAAAGTCTCAAAGCTAATCCTAAAGGACCTAAGCACTTGAGGATACCACAAAATAATGTTGTATTAGGTACCGTGAAATAATGACCGGAGAAGAGATATACCGCAAAGAAAACATCAAATGACCATTTCATTTGATCAAAGGAGAAAACATTTTCAAAGCCAATTTCCAATAAAAAGATATAATCAAAAATGGGAAGAACACAATCCATGGAAATGGCAAAGACATCATCAACAAGATGATTTTCAAAGAAGAAGAGACTATCAACAATGGGAAGGACAAAAATATTGAAATGGAGTAATCAAAGGAGCCATCATCAAAGAAAGTGACTTCTCAAAGGGAAGATATCATCAACAATGGGAACGACACAACCCATGGAAATGGCGTAATTGGTAATCCGTATCTCCCCATTTAAATATGTATTTTATCTTATTTCTATGCATGTTTTTATTTGTGTCTTAATTGCAAAATGAGTTTTCATGTATTTAAATTTTAAATTAAGGTCTTCAAAACTTATTTGTATTTTTAAAATTTTTGAAAAAAAGACCTTATATGATGTTTTTAAAACTCTTGTGCATTTTTGTAGACTATAGTGTATTATCATCTCTTATGGATTTTTATGGCATGAGCTTACTTGTGATATCTCTTAGCCTACACTTTTATCATTATGATTTGTGCTAGATTTGTTTTAAGAATTGTGTAGGATTTACATACTTTCACAAATCGCCATTTTGTCAAGAAAGGCATAAATTATCGAGGTACGTTTACTTGTGTTACTTTTACTCTTATAGACTCGATATATGTATTGCCATATGCCTATGTGCTTGTTTTTCATAGTATTTCATACAAGTGCCATTAAGAGAATTTTTAGATTTTTCGAAAGGCACTATTCAATATTTGATTGCACATATTTGCTTTGTCAACTTTTGATAAATGAGGTCTCAATTATATGCTATCGGATTTTCAAATTTCAAAAGAGACCTTTTGTAGCTTTCTTAAGCTTATTTGAACTTGCATGATTTATTAGACTCTTGATGATCTTCTAAATGCATAGTATGTGTTTCTTGCTTCATGGTCTATATATATAGTGTCTCTTACTACTATGCTCTTTTGCAAAATATTTTGTGATTGATGATTGAGACATGTTTTTACACTTGGGCTATTTTTATTCTTGATTATATAAGCAATGCCGTTAATGAATTTGTTAAGTTGTGTAGATGAGAAATGGAGTACTCCAAATATTGGTTACCTCAAAATATTTGGATGTATATGTTCTATTGTGAACACCTTGGACAAATTGGATGCCCTATGATGATAGTAATGTAGTAGACAAAAGGGTATTCCGGATTAGTAGCTCGAAGGTATTTTCAAGAAAAAGGTAATTGATTTTGATGTAACATTTGCACTCATAACACACTTAGTAGCTATTTGCATTTTACTTGCCCATTCGTGTTTTAAGAAAATTTCAAGCTTTATCAAATGGGTATTAAATCCAATTTTCTCAATGGTTTTATTCAAGAAGTCTATGTAAAACAACCTCCGGTTTAAAATTTTTTCTAGGCCAAATGTTTTTTTTTTAAAAGGCCTTGTACGGTTGATAGACTTAGCTATTTTTGCTAAATGATTTTACAAGGGGTAAAGTTGATACTACTCTCTTTGTTTTTGAAAAAGGGCAAGATTGTTTACTTGTGCATATTTATGAGAATATTTTTGGTACTACTAATGAATATTTGTGCAAGATATTTTTCCAAGTTGATGCAAGGTGTACTTGAAATGAGCATGATGGGGGAGCTCAATTTCTTGCTTGGACTTCAAATCATTTAATGCCAATTAGATGGCTACATTTCAAAAGAACTCTTGAAGGAGTTAGGCATTGAAGAAGGAAGAATCATCTCAACCTCTATGGCTACCAATGAAGAAATTGACAAAGGTTGAGAAAGGCGTGTCGGTTGACAAATAAATTCGAGGTATGTTTTCTTGTTTATTCCAATAGACTCGACATTTCATCCGCCTTATGTCTATATGCTCGATTTCAAAAACTATCCCAACGAATCTCATTAAAGTGCCATTAAAAGAAATTTTCGATATTTGAAAGGCACTATTCAATATGGTTTATTTTATCCAAAGAATGAAAATTTTTCTCTTAAAGGTTATAGTGATTTGGACTATGCGGAAATATTGATAATCGGAAAAGTACTTCCGGATCATGTCAATTTTTAGGCGATTGCCTAGTATCTTGGTTTTCAAAGAAGCAAAATTGTGTTCACTTTCAACGGCCGAAAGCCGAATATATTTCCGCAAAGATTTTGTTGTACTCAACTTCTTTGGATGAAACAAACTTTAGCGGATTATAAATGTTCTTTTGAAAATGTTCCTATTTTTTTTGATAACATATCCGCTATAAATATTGCTCAAAACCCGGTTCATCATAACCGTACTAAATATATTGAGATTCGACATCATTTTCTAAGGGATTGTGTCTCAAAACGAAAAATTGAGATATCTTTTGTACCATCTCAAGATCAATTAGCGGACATTTTTACTAAACCGCTAACTTCCGAGACTTTTGCATCAATACGAGCTCGGTTAGGCATAATGCATATTGAATGAGGTCTATGATTGCATTTTACACGTTTTTAAAACTTAGGGGCAAAAAATCGGATTTTTGGTTGAAAATTCGGATTTTGGAAATTTTATCAAAACAGTGGGCTGAAGAGGTTGAGGGCAACCGCGCCTCAACGTCGACCGTCGCCCTCAACAATGATCGGTCGCCGTCACCAAATTTTGGTTAAATTGTGGCTTATTTTGTCTATTTTTCGTCTCCTTCGCCATATACACTAAAATTTCACTTCAAATGTATTTTCTTGTATATGTTTCATTTTTTGATTTCATTAAGCTCGATTATCATCGTCATTGCTCATCTTTACCGAATAAATGGTAAGAATTCTACTCCATTTGCTCAATTGGGTTGAACCCTTGAGATTTTGACTTATTTGCAAAATTATTGATGCTAGTTTTATATGAATGTGATGAGCTTAATATTTATGATGTATTGAATGTTGTTTGAACTGAATTGGTGATGAAAATTTTTGGCTTAAATGAATTTCAAAGGCGTTATATACTTCTAGTTTTATTCGACGCACGCCAAGTGTTCGACAAAATATTTCAATGAAAAATCATCACCTACGTGATTCTCTCGATTTGAAAAGTCATATAAGTTTATAGAGATCATGTTTTATCAATCAAATGAGCTTTTGCAAGTCAATTGATCAACTTTTCCCTTTTACTTGGAATTTAAGCTTCAATTTTCAATAAGGTCAATAAATCGATAAATTTGCGCACTTTGATATGAATATATGATGTTTTTATCGTGCTAACATTCTTTTTGATGATTCCAAAGGGGGAGAAACAGGAAAAATGCTCATACGCTCAAAGAAGCGAAAATAAGCTTGCAAGAAAAGCTATAAGCTAGAGCTCTTAAAAGCCATAAGTTCGTGAATATTGCTTAGTCCATTTGATGTATTGTGGACTTTTATGCTTGACTAATGATGTTTTGTGACAGGGGGAGCTTATAAGCTCATGGAATTCAAGCTTAAGTTGTAAAAGCTAAGCTTTTAGTTTTTAGTTGTTGCTTGTATACTTGTTCTTTATATGCATGTTGATAGGGGGAGCTTGTGCAAAAATAATTTTGAAAAATCTTTGCTCCTATCCTTGTGTGCTTGTACTTATGATGTATCTTGTTTGTAATTGATTGTTGTTTTAAGACCGGAAAATTTGTTTTGTTTTAAAATCGACCTTCTAAAATTGTTTTGGTTTGTAATCATCAAAAAGGGGGAGTTTGTTAGATAAATGTTTTTATCAAGATTTTGATGATTTTGTTTTAATAAGATTTTATACCAAAACAATGTTTTTATATGTTGTCCAAATACTCCTAAATGATTTAAAATGTTTTTACTAATTTTTGGAGTATTTCTTAGGAGTTTTTAATTTGATAAAAATTGGACAACACTTTTGATGGTTTTGTTTAAATTGGTTTTTACACCAAAACTATGTTTATAAATGTTGTCTAAATACTCCCAAATGATTTAAAATATTTTTACTAATTTTTTGGAGTATTTCTTGAAGTTTATTTTTGAAAAAAATCGGACAACATTTCAAAGGGAGGTCGACCAGGCCGCCAAAGTGGTCGACCGGTGCACCAAGATAAGAAACTCAAAACAGAACATGCGGACTTGAAAAATGGAGCGGGGGACGGTCCGGGAGAGGGCCGACCAGTCGCACCCACAGGCGACCGCCGACCCCCTCCGACCGGTCACACCCCCGCAACCCCTACCGGATCGCACTATTTTTTTCAAACGGTCGAAATCTTCAACAGGCAACCGGTCGCCTCTATGTTATTTTTGATAGCAAAATTCCAACCGCTTGTAATCTGTGTGACAATATTTGCTTTTCAATTTTGTACAATATTTCTACATCTTGTGATCTTCTTTTTGTAGACAAAAGTGAAGATAGAGGAGCCTATGTTGGGAGCCTATGTTGGTGAAATTTCCTATAAATAGAGGATGAATTGAAGACAAAAAAAAACAACAACACAAGCAAATACACAACAAGAAATCGCAAATTTCCAAGCTTTCATATTCAACACTCTTGTTGTATTTATAGCCAAGTATTTCACTTTCACATCTTGAGGTCTAGGCTTTATTTCTTGATTACACTTTGCACTCAAATTGTAATATTCATTATTGAGTTGTAATCTTGATTTTTGGTTATCATTCAAACACAAGATATCCTTGTGAGTGTTCTTGTGGTAAGAACATACTTGAATGATCTAGGTGATAGGTGCAAGAAGATTGTGGTGATCTTCTTATTGAGGTGTTGAAGAATTTGGTATTCTTCAAGGTTGAAGATTGTGGTAATCTTCACAAGGTGCCGTTGAAGGAAGATTGTGGTAATCTTCAAAGGGAGATTGTGGTAATCTCCAAAGGTGGTGTTGAAGAAGAGTGTGGTGCTCTTCAAGGTGTTGTAAGTTGAATTTGTATTAATTGTGGTAATTAATAACATTCTTTTTCTTTTGAAATCCATCCCGATATCTTTGGGGTGGTAGAGAATTAGGCTCTACTGGTGGGTTGAACCTCTTTAAATCGACGCGTGTTGTTTACTTCCCGCACTTTTATTATTGTCTTGGCGTAATTGTTTCAAAAAGAGGCGAAATCGAAAAGATGAAGATAATCTATTCACCCCCTCTAGATTATCGTGGCCGCTTGGACTTACAACTATCGATCTCTTGTTATGATGGGGGCGATTGTGTTGATTTAGAAAAGATGTCTTGCACATGCTAAATGTGGGGGTTAAGTGGGATCCCCGCAAACATGCCATTAGAGCACTTTTTGAACAAAAACAAAATCCCGAGGATTATGTACATGATTTTTACACTTTGTTGAAACATACAAAAGAGTTTATGGTCCAAACCATAATGGGAATTAATGGTGAGGAACTCGGGGCCATACCATGTTCATTCCACCTTTACCTCCTAACTTTGGAAGGGGTGTAGGCACCAACAAGGGCAAGGAGAAGGGATCCCGATGAGCCATCCAATAAGCAAAAGAAAAAGACCCCGTGGCAGGAAGATAGTGAAGCTAAAAAGACAACAAAAAACAATAAAATGCGAGGTTGTGTGGAGCTTGAGGACACAAATGCGACCACATGCTCAAATATTATTCACTCAGAGATGAAGAGGGGCAAAATGAACAACCAGACAATGTAATGTGCAATCATTTTATGCAATTTTATTTATGATATTATGCAATCATTTTATGCAATTTTTTTATGATATTATGCATTTCTTTCAAAGTTGTGACATTTATATCCCGCTCATACTCAACAGGTTGGCAAAGACCTTCCAGGGAGGACATTCAAGTCATCAAGGCCTGCTAGAAGGGATGCAAGTGGATCTTCAAGCCGAATCAACCTTCAGTGAAGCCTATCATACTCCCACCATCACAACAATCTATCCCAAATGATCTCCCATGTGAGGAAGTGGAAAATCTTGAAGATGATAGCAACTTGATTGGGAGTCTATTTGGACCATCAATTGAAAAGAGTGCAAATGTGCCTGGACCTACAATGTACCAGCAGTTGTTGATCTCTTCAAACCCAAGCCAAGCAATGCGGAGACACATTTGCAACCAAGTATTCAAATTGGGCCAATTCCACCAATGTTAGATCCTAATTTCAGGCCATGCTTTTCATCAAGTGTTGTCAAGACCAATCGGACATCTAAAAAGCAAAAAAAAGTCGGGACACTCTTAAGTAATGCAAGGATGTTAGACTATTTTTGCTTATGTTTTTGACTTTGTCAACCTTTTGATACCTTTATGTTTTTTACTTTTGTCAACTTTTAATACCTTTCTAGAATGAATGACTCTTTTGTCAGCTTTTGTTAAGTGATGCAGTGCCAAATATTTATTGATATGGTTATTCATTTCGATTTCATTATTTGTTGTTTTGTTATACTTTGTACATATCAAACATTCATATAATTTGAAATATATATGCCTCCATTTACTACACTCATGCACGATTTAAACATGAAGAAAACTATGTGACTATGAAATTTCGTTGATCCGCATATATGAAAGGTCATTATACAATCACAAAAATTAAGTGTTGAATCTAGAAAATCACAAAAAACAAGTGTTGAATCTAGAATGTGTTTTTTCACGATAGCATGGTAAGATTTTATTTTATTTTCTATATCATTTATATTTTTATAACAATATTTAAATGTGTTGTTACTAATAGTTTTAATATAAAATATCAACCTAAGTTATTTCATTATATCAAAGATAATGAACCCATTTTCCACATTATTCACATAACAATTTTAATTTTGCGATCTATATACATATGTTATAAACTTGAATTGAAAAATCATATGGATTTTTTTATGATGTAAGCATTTTGATACTCCAATGAACATATTTATATCAATTTGGAAGTAAATTGAGATTCAAGGTTATTCTATCTATTTTATTTATTTATTTATTTTTATCTTATTTAATTCAAATATTTGTAGAAAATTTGAATCCCACAGAAGTAACATGTCAGATATTAGATGCAAAAAATGATTTGCAAGGTCCACCAAAAAGAAAATTCCCAGATTACTCGATCGCTAATATCACAAATAGTTATTAATAATATCTCAAAAAATTTTATTTACATCAAATTTGTATGGTTCGACACAACAAACCTAATATGGTCCAACACAACCCATTTCATATGGTCCGACATAACACACCCGTGCATCACACGGGCAACACACTAGTTGAAATAAAACAATTAACTTAAAAAAGAATATAAATAATATTCGTGTGTATAAAATAACTTTGTAAACATTTTTTTTTCTTTTTCAGATTTTCTGTTAACGAATCTGGCAGCACATGGACTCAAAACTATTGTAATAAACTAGTTGGGCCATTCGTATTGGGCCTGTATGGCACCTGAATTTCGAAAGGGGCCTCCCAAAATTCTAAAGTCGAGGACGTGAGTCACGTGACAATTTTACTAATCTTAATTTGCACTAAGACTATTCTTTTTTAATTTGTAACATACTAAATTTTATCTTCATTTTTTTGAAATAAAAATATTATCTTCAGTCTTCACCAACATAACAAGCTCATATTTCTTTCCGATAAGCTGAATTATGATTTATGTCCCCAATGTGAAATGGGATATCTAAGTCCAAAATAAACAAATAAAGACGGCTATGAAGTTATTATTTCCCAATAAAAAGTAGGTTCTAAAAATATCACTACACATACATACAAATATTAAGCATGTAAAGGTCATCATATAAACATTCAATGGTCATATTTCTGGCCTTTGGAAAGTTGACTACGGGGTGAAAAATCTAGAAATCTTGAAATTGGTTAACGTACATTTAAGAGTCATAAATGGAATATGGTCCCAAGTCAAGCCTGAAATTTATTTTTGTCTTTCTAGTCGAGAGTCAATAAATACTAGTAATCTGGTCGAATTATGAGTCTTGAACCAGGTCAATTATAAACAACTCTGAAATAATATGCAATAAATAAAGATGATCGGCTTTAGTAAATAGTAGTAGTAATAATCAAACATTGCATCATCATTAGGAATCGAATATCGATTCAATGGTTAAAGACTCTCAAGTTTAAAAAAAGTCGGTAGTTCTAATTCTAAGAGTCCCACCCTCCTAAGATTTTTATTTAAAAAAAAATATAGTAGCATCATATGGTTGATTCAATGTACGTATTAAGTATTTACCAAGCGAAAACACAAATCAAATATAGTTCATAAATTGGGATAAATTAAACAAATTAAGTTTAACGAGTTCATTACATGAGCAATTTAAATTTAATTACTTCAAGAATGTTAATCAAGCAAGTACCTTTTCAACCACCCTTAATAAAATGTGGTATGGAAAATACAAGCCAAATTCTAATTCTCTTTGGTATTTTACCTATATTTCGATGCACTAGATGAACAATGATATTATTTTAGGCACGTACGCGGTAGCATTCACTTGGTAAATTAAACTCCAGATAGAGATCCCCTCTCAAGAGATAACCAAGAAAATATTTAGGTGCTCGAGTGTAATTTCTAAATTTATGTCTATATATATGTAATTGTTGGAGTAGAACACAAAACTCTACTAAGTTATGCAATGTATATATATCACTGCTTCCATGATTGGTTCTCAAAGAATTTTTCCTTTTAGACTCAAATTTTAGATCTTTCAGTCCCAAACTAACTTAGTCTCGAGTGAGATCATTTCTATTTCAATTTAAACATAATATTCTTAAAGATGAGGTCTTATGAAAGACCGTCTCATGATCTAAGTTCATGAGACGGATCCTAAACACAAAAAAAAAAATATGAATTCTTTTGATGAGTATGATGTTTGATCGAAATTCTATTTAAATATAGGATCCGTCTTATGGATTATATCCATAAGACCGCCTCACGGATTATATCCATGAGACCGTCTCACACAAGGTTTTGTGATTCTTATATATCATATATTTCAACTCATCATCTACATGTTGATTTTACAATATCAATCATGTAATGGAACATGACTAGAAGAACTATCTCAACTCATCGCCGTCTCATCGTATTTTCCATGCAAGTGGAAAAACCTATGATCTTGATGGTTTTGGAATTTCATCTCATTTCTCCTTCGTATGAAGGTTGCGTCGAGAAGGGCATCCTAGGCATAAAACTTTGCCACTTTTGCTTTTTTTTTTGTGAATTTGTAGTGTTAATTAATTTTAGACAATTAATTGACACTATAAACTTCACACCACCGACTCCCACATAGTGGGATAAGGTGCGATTGATGATGATGATATATCATATATTTCAACATCATCATTATAAGTCGAATTGTAAATATATCGTGCTTCATATATTGATATATTAAAATAGGAGATACTAATTCATAATCGAAATTGTATATCTATATCTATATCTATATATTTAAATTTATATATTGTATTACATATGTAAGCATGCTGTACATGAGTACATACGTTGTACCGTATACATATAACTTAATACACCTTCTCAAAAAGATTTACTTATGTATATAACTAGAATTTTAGTTCCTTTAAACTCTGACTCAATCTCTTAGAACGTAATCTAAATATTAAAATGAGATAAATAAGTAATACAGAGGATGTTAATGACCATAACTACAAAATAAAGATTGCCATTAATATAATGAAGCTCTTGTAGTCCTATACATATTATATTATTATACAATTATTTAATTTAATTCAACTACGGATCCCCACTCATACACCAACCAATAATTTCTATATAATAGATGCTACAAAAGTCAAATAGGAAAATGTCTACGTACAATTATATAATATAGTATAATCTTTTAATACAATTTCCTAGACTCAAGGAAATTCTTCTTCTTGGAGTCACAGGATTTGATGTAGTCGAGGAAACTAGCAAAATCCGTGTCTTTATAACGCCTTGGATTTGTCTCATCAATAAGCTTGTCCGATGGTCTCACTGTGCTTGTGAAAGGAAGACTGTGCAATGAAGCCACTGAGATCCTATAATTCATTGAATTTACAAGAACTCTATGCAACACACTCTTGTACCTTCCATTGCTGAATATCTGTCAAAAACAAAAAGGTCAAATCATAATTACCAAAAGTACAACACATTATAGCACTCAATCAATCACGTATATATAGGTTTAATTAGACAAACTAACTACCCACAGTTATATTTCAAAAATATTACAAATATCGCCCAGCCCGAGACCATCGGACCAAGTCATAAAATTGGCCCAGCCCGATGTATATATCTTGTAGACCAGTCAACACATGTATTTTCGGTGGGGCATTTTTGGCCTATCAAACTTCATGTCATTTGAGTCGGGTTAAAATAGGCTCAATTCTTTTTTTCGACTTCTAAAAATGAAGCCCAACCCAATCCAAATATAGGGCTTGGTTGGGCTTCATTTTTAGCGATCAATAGACAAACCTATTTTGTCCCGGCCCATACGACCACCAAGAACCCGACATCCCAATTAAAAATACACTTGATGAGATGAGCTAGGCTACACAAAATGTGGATCGATGACATTCAACCCGATTTTTGACTTGGCCCATCGGATTAGGACCGGACTAGCCTAGCCTGACCCATTGTCGCTCTAAATTAATATATACCTCGAGGTGGTCTCCAACATTGACGACGAAAGGATCCGGGTATGGGTTGAACCGTGACCCAATTATGTTTGTGTTGGATTTGCAAACCCTTGACCTGATCCTGAAGGAGGAGTGTGAGAAAACCATAATCGGAATGAGGTGGCATTCCTAGTGTCAAATCAGGCTGAGGACATGGAGGGTAGCAATTCATAACCATTAGCTGGCTTCCATCATCTTCAAGTTCTTTTAATATATCATCATCATCATCATCATTATTTACCCCTTCTGTCTTCTTCTCTCTGTTCTTTAGCCCTAGGCTCTCTAGGATGGCCTCCACCAGCAACATGAACAATAATTTTGTTTCTTTTGCATAAGAAACCACCAATTGCCTGTTTATAATATTCAATATAAATTGTATAATTACTATATTGGTAAATTAACATAAATCTATCATGAGAAGAGTGACACTTTGTATCATGAAAAGAATGTACATGACTTTTTCTTAATGATGAGTTGGAGGATTGCATGTGAGATGATAAATCTCAAATAAATTGAAAAATAGAATATTGCGCAATACATTTACAAAGGATGGGCGATATCACTTAAGCTCAAGTTCCGTAAGAATCATATGACTTTAATTTGTTTGGTATTTTTAATTATTGTTTTAAGGGTAATATATTTTGAAACATCTTTTTTAGAGGTACATTAGGGAGGAAACACACACACTCATATGAGATCGAACACGATTTGATTGAAAGTGTGAATTGAATTATTTTTTGGAAAATAAAGATGTAATCAGTAGCGGGGCCAGAAATTGAAGATTGAAGGCGAAAGTTGTTTTCTCTTGAAAATAGTACATAAAAGAGTATAGGGCGACAAAAACTTGAAGTTTAACAATTATATATGTAATTTATATTAATTTTACAGAATTTAATGTTTTTTTTTTTTTTGGGGAGGGGGCTCTCTGCCTCTCTCGTTAATGTTGCAGTTTTATTGTAGTTAGTAGATGTGATATGAATAATATAATTATTAAACCAAAACAATATTTGATAAGTATTTTGAAAGAATGAAAAACTTATTTATGAACAAGTGCTGTCACCAAATATAGTTTATTTTGAGAGAAAAAAAAATGAGTAGCTTAAAGTGTTCCTCCAATCAAAATTGAGGTTAGTTAAGAGCTAGCTAATTAAATTTAGTTTGAAACGAGTAGGTGAAGGTATAATTAAACTTAGACATAATTATTAGTCAGCTGAGTCAAAGTGTTATTATATTAGATAATGGTTATTAATTATTACCACAAAATAAATTACTAAGGCTTGTTGGCCAGATGATTATGTTTATCTCTTACCTAAAGTCGAATGGAGAAGAGGGCCAATGTGGAAGGACATCAGACAGAGGATGACAAACCAACTTGAGAAAATCTCTCCAACAAAAGACACCATCATTTGTCTGATTGAAGCTTGTCCCATATCGAACTGGTGAGCTCATATCAGCTGACATATATTTCTCTCTTTCCGAAAAGGGCATCTCGAAAAACCTTTTACTCACATTCACCATGTTGCTTATAATTTCTTCGGGAATTCCGTGGTTCACCAGCTGCAATAACAGAGAATGTTTTGTCAGTCGATGAAAGTGGAACTTATAATTATTAATTAATGTACATATGATTTAATTTTTGCAAAATTGGTCCTATAACTTAAGGGTGTCAAAATTGGTCATATTCCATTTTGGTATTTTTATTAATTAGTCCAATAAATATATATTTTTTTCTTTTTAAAATAAGTTGAGAGAAGTGGAGATAAGGGGATCAAATAAATTGAAATTAAGACTGAAGGTCCGAACCCGATCTAACACTCTTTAAAAGGGTGAATGATAACACTTCTAATTTCTTGTGGTAGTCCACTAAGTATTAAAATTACTCAATTTTAGTCTATTTTCGCTCGAATGTTGCAAATTCACTGGAAATTGGCAGTGACTTGCACATGAAATTATCAAAAATCTTGGTCCGCCATTTCAGCTGCATGGAAATAAAAAATTCCCCAATTTTTTGCCTCACTGTGAGTCACGTGCCAATTTCCAGTGGATTTGCAACATTATGACGAAAATAGGACTAAAGTTGAGCAATTCTAATACGTGTAGGACCAAATAGAAAATTAATCTAAACACGTACTAGACCAATTTTGCAATTTTGCCTTTAATTTCTTAAGGAAAAAAAAACCATTTAAAGAATGAAATTCGTAATTTTCCAGTGACCCACCTGGAAAAATCCATAGTTTTCGCAGGCATAGGCAAGAGATTTAAGGACTTGTGCCCTTTTTGGACCCTGCAATTCAGCAAAATCAATAATGGGCAGATTGACATTAAGCTCATCAGGGCTGGCATTTTTTCACTATTAACATAATTTGGACGCTCAGCAGCTGGCAATATGTACTTGCTAGGAACATGCTCAATTCCATTATCGTACATGTGTTTCACACCTTTCTGGTATAACATTTCCAGGGAATCATTATTTCCATTAATTTCCCTGGTTTTCCCCGACAGCGCCAGTGCTGGAGACATTTCTGTTACGCAGACAATTATTAATTAAATTTCTGTCGCACTTCTCCAACTACTCGCTCCAAACTTATTAAAAAATTAAATCCCTGTTGCACGTTAAGAAAATGTTACATGCAAAAACTGAAATAAGGAAAATAAATTCTTGAAGAATTATGTAATGTGTGTTAAATCTTGGGATTTGAGTGGATTAAGAAAGAAATGGAGAGGGTGTATTTATAGAAGGGAATCAAGAGTGTACACATGGCAGTACCTAGTTTTGGGAAGAATGGTTTTGAATTTGTGTAGATTCTAAGTACTGGTTTTGCATGCAATCAATACCGTTGACAATTTTTATTTTTGTATGACCAATAAGTGTTGTAGGGACAAGATGCAAGAGACGCCTTCCATAATTAAATGATCTCTAGTACATTCAACGAAATTCAATTTCATTTTAATATATAGATGTCCAAGTCTACTCAATTAATTGTCGAAACAAACACATCATACAAAAATCTGTGAAATTGTACAGATTCATGAATTCATTGATCATTTCAACAAAAACTTAGTCATATATATTTCAATTTCAAATATTGTACACTATGAAGTATTCGTATAACATCTAGAGTCTATGCGACTATGTTTCATTGTCCTGTTGCCCAAGACTCAACCCTCTCTATGATTTCAATTTTAAACACAGAAACAAACAAATTTTGTGTTTGGGCTTGGCTGACTTTTGGATATCACCTCATCCTGGAGTATAGAGTGTCTAAGTCTCCAATCTATGGACAATGTTGGACTTGTAAATTTAAGACTTGAGATTTTGAGACATGAGGCGAGCTTCACATGAAGAAATTCTTGTGAGAGATTCAATGTCAGAATCCGGCCATGTGGGTGGAGCGGGGTCAACTCCGCCCCATTGCCCCCGTGTCTTTTTAAAAACAAATTATAGTAAGATTTTAAAAAAAATAGTTAAGATTTATATGATTTTTTTAATTTTTATCCTGGTCCACCCTATTTCCGTGATCGGTACAACCTTATATTTTCTGGCCGACAATGAGTCTGGCTCTGTCTATGGAACTTGGTGCAACCTTGACCTTGTGTGTAAATTACTTCATTTTCCTTAATTATTTTCAAGGTTATATATATGTTATTTTGGATTCTTTATTTTAATTTACATGTTATTATATATTGCACTTTTAAGATACACGTTAAATGTATGGGATTTAAAGTAAAAAAACACTAATTAAATGCGTAATGTACATTCACGATGTAAAATAAAAATAAAACATCAAGTTAAGAAAAAGAAGATGCTAAACTACAAATTAATCTGTACTTTAAAGAGATTATTTATCACGCCATTTTTGACTTAATAAATTAGAGTTAACAGTGAATAAGACTTGGTCAAAATAAAGTGGACCTCGCACGCAGAACAGTAGTACACCAGACTTGGCCACTGATCCCACCCGATTTTCGTAATTTCCTAAAAAAGTCTTTAATTTAGTTTTACCTCTTTGGCTGGCGTTCTCATCATCTTTTCCTATGTCATGACCCATTGACCCAAAAATAAAATTAGAAAATATCGGCAAAAAATTGATCACAATTGAATTAAACTTTAATTGAGAGTTAAGAGCGTTGAATCTCAAGTGAATTAGTCTAAAAAATTAAATTATAACCAGGACGTTAAGTAAATTGTTCTAATGTTGTTACTGTTACATGCTTTAAGAATAGTCCTCAAAACTTCTGTCACAAACAATGACTCGAAATTGTGAATCCAAATTTGCTTTAGCTGACATGGTCATAGTAGAATTGAATAATACATGCAATGACGGCGCATGATTCCAGGAACTTTATGGGGCGAAAAATGGACCGAATTTATAAATTTTAACAATGAAAAAAATTCATATTAATTTATAGTTTTTATATTGTAAAACACAACTACCCGCCATTGAATACATGTATATGAATAATTATTATTTTTGTGAAAATAAAAATTTCAACGATCCTTTGTTTGACAAATATTAACAGTTGGAAAATTCAAGTTCAACAAACGAGTAAAATCTCATACTATTCCCTTTTTTTTAGTATAATAGGGAAAGTAGGGGAAGAGACACACACACTCGTATAAAGTCGAATCGGATCAATCGTCCTAACAACACAAATCACAAACCGTTAGAGCACAATATTGATCCCCATATTATCCCTTTATAGGAGTACTTAATTGAATTTATGACAATATATTAGAAACTATCCCTTAGATTTAAAAACTAATATTATCATAAAGGTAAATATTTACAAAATTTATCCCTGAGATTTTGTCTATTACAATAAAATTCAATTATATTTAAAATCACATTTTTTTTTTAAATTACCCATTGACATTAATTTCGTTTTTATTTACAATTTGCACTGTTAATACTACTATTTTTTGACATATACAACTATGTGACACGGGACATATAATTGGAAGACGAAATAATATTTGAAATAAAACAAAACTTTTATTGATAATACGAAATGTGATTTAACTACTCGAAAATAAAGACTTAAAAAGTATTTAAAGCCAAAACCTTTAAACAAATCCAAAATCAAATAGGAAACAAAATCCTAAAAACTTAAAACACTTAAATGGGGCCAGAAGCGGTCTAGACGAAGGAATCTCGGGCGTGAACGACTTATGTCAAAGAACGAAGCTTCGAATTAATTGTCTCGTCTCGTCGTTTCCTTCCGAAAACCAGGTTCGATAAGGAATCGAACATCATCTCCAAAAACTACGATTAAGGCCATGCCTAGCAATTTTTAGGTGCGTGTCAAATTAGTTAAAATAACATGGCAACCATATCCAAAGTAATTACTTAAATACAACTTGACTCACAAATTTTGTGGCAAAAGTATTAATCAAGTCTGTATAATCAAGTTTCTCAATAATTCATAGCTAATCCATTAAAAAGAAGGTTTGTTCGTTTTTACAAATTTCATCAATAAATTATTTCATCATTTCTCAAGCCCGATGTATAATAAATTTTATTTCATCAATAAAAAGAAAGCTTATTCTTCTCCCTTTTTTCCAAGTTGCTTATTAATTTCTCTTTATGGATTGCCTATAGCTATTACATCTTAAAGAATTATTCGGATCTATTTTCTATCAAAATCTACTCATTGTTACGGGGTGTCCCCAACCATAGAAATTAATGGAATTTAATGGAATTTAGAATTCCATGACATTCCACGAAAATCCAAAGATCCTCAAACATTCAAAGAATTCAATGGAATTCTTTCATAAATGGATTTTGGTGGATTCTCGTTTGGAATTATAAGCTAGATTTATGAAGGATATATTCTCACCTCCCCCTTGAATTCAAATTCCATTTTTCAATAATAATTATAAAAAAATTGGCTATGGTATAAAAAAACAAAATAACATATTTTTCTCTCTGTACATCTCCCCACACATCGTCTTATAATCTCAACAATTCAACACGTTCTACCTAAATTTTGTGAATAATCACTGTAGAATAACTAGAGTTAATTTGTCGTCTTATTTCAATTGCTAATATTTTAATTTTTATCGATAAGTTAATAAGAAAAATTATTGTTATAATAATACTTTACTTGGGAATCATTGTTGATAAATATCCATTCATTCATCTTGATAGACACATTGTTTTACGTATTAGAGAATGTGTTTTTAAAATTATCTAAGATTTTGATCATCAATGTTGTTGTTATTTGTTGAAAATGTTTTAAAAATAGTTGTTTATGGAACTATTTCAAATTTTGACAATTTTAAATTATATTTTTGTAAAGTTTATGAAACTTTTTTTTGCTAATGACTTTCTTTCAATATTTACATTTCATATATTTTATTATTATGATGTTATGCTACTAGTTTCATAAAAATATTAATTATACTTTTTATAACATCCAACAAATTCCACCGAAATCCACATAATTCCATTGTATAAAATTTCATTAGAATCTCTTCGGAATCCATATGGAATCCATAGAATTCTCTTAAAATCTATAAAATTCCATAACTTAAAAAATCCTTGAAAATCCATGTTGGGGACACCCTCCTTAGTCAATATACAAATAGTACTAAATAAGTAAATTTCATAAATAAACCTAGGCTCGATACAATTTTAAAAGATAAATATAATCATAATTGTTACAAGGTGGGACAAATTTGAAAATGATAGGTTAAGTGCAAATGTGCAAGCAAAGTTGAGGAGTAAAGTAGAAACAATTCAAAGTTAAGTGAAATTAAAATTAAAATCACCTCCTATCATATTTACATTCCTATCTATTATACACACATATATATAAGGTAATAGAAATTTTTGGACCCCTAATTTTGTATTTTTCCTGGCGGGCCTGAGTTGAAGGACTCACTCGCTTTACGTAAAGACGCCATGACTACAATTTTAATTACTATTTCACCCCTTTTATTTTGATCCATTATAGCCAAATTAAATGCGTCTTCGACTCGTTCCACGTCACCGGGCTAAAATATTTGGCATTTCTTTAATTTTGTGACTACGTGTACGTATCAAAAGCGTGGCACGTCATTCTGCGTATGTTGCCCTCAACATATATATGATTGAAATAACAAAAGTTTTTCAGGCTGCAAATTGAACAAACTTGTGGAACTGACAACAAAATTAATTTAGAGCAGAAATGACCTGAACTCAATACATTAAACAGGGTCAACGGGTCAGGATAATATAAATAAATGGAGGATCCGCCTCAGCAAATTGCACACACTTTTCAGCAAATGTTCAGGTTTATATGTTTATTAAGTTTTGACTCGTGAATTTATAGTAAAATTATTTGGTGGTGGATCATGAAATATTAATGAAGTTGTTGTATTTTATTTTTTAGTGGAAAATGTATAGTAAATATCAATTAGTACATATAAATAATAAATCCATTCAGTACAAATCATTAATATACCATTAAATTATTAAGTAATTAAAAAAATATAACACGTATTACTATTTTTTATTTAACACGTATTACTAGAATACTAGGTCTATTCGTCAAGAAAATTTTAACATTAGATTTGCTTCACCATATGTGTGAGTATGTTTTTTTTTCTTCTGTTTGGGTTCCAAAAATGTATGCACATATAATGATTAAAGCAAAACAAATATAACCCGAAAATGGTATTGACCAGAGTTCAAATCTGATATCATTCAGTTTCTTCGAAATTTATTTCCTTTCCTCCAACCACTACTCCCAACTTATTAGAAAATGTAATTGAACATGCGAACCTGCTAATATCATTTTTTTTTTCATTTTTCTCTTCTTTAAATTTTAGGTTACATTAGCGTGCAAAAAAAAAAAAGGTTACATTAAACGTACATTTCATTTAGATGGAAAAAAAAAACATTACACAATAAAAATGATGGGAAATAGAGAAGGCAATTAATGCGATGGAGAATCTATTTAATTTAACAAACCATTGTGAAAACTAAAAAGAATCCAGAAATCGAAAATTCACAAATTGCTTCTGGAACTAAAGGCAAAAAAGAAATCCTCAATTTTCTATAAAATTCGGACAATATGGGAAAAATGATATAATCACGTATATCCGTATCCATGCATTTTAGCCGTTGACCTAAAAAATTATGAATCTAATACCTACTATTGGACAACTATATTTTATGTACTTATATATGCTTCAGGACAATTTATACATATACATACGTAAATACATATTATATTAGTAGTATTCAAAAGTCTGCCTAGACCCTACATTTAATTTTAAATCCACAAAACCTAGTTGGATACCGTAGCTTGTTTGTGGTTAAGACTGTACCTTCTTCAATTAAATAATTATGATCTGAAAAGTATCCAAACTTTAATTAATTAGATATCTACTTCTAATATTCTTCATTGATCAATTAAATTTTTTTGTATCTAATGATTCACACAGGATGAATATTGGCTCCCATTCCAGCTTGAACTACCCTTAATAATAAAATCATTTAGAGGCACGGGATACCTATTAGAATCTCTCTTATTCGTACATATGCACATTTATTATATGCATAATTGGTTAGCTAGACATAAACATATTTTGGATTCTAAAAAAAAGACATAAACATATTTAATTAAGGCTTCATCGAGTTCAATGACTAGGAAAACATAGTGAAAATGGAAAGGGGCTAGATTTGTTTTTTTTTATTTGATAATCCATATATCCACGTTTGTGTTTGATCACTAATACTGGATCTGTCAGTGCCAGAGATCTCTTGGCCCAGCATAATATAAATCGAGAGGTGTGTCCGAGCGCCAGGGTGACGAGAAATTTATTTACTCTAAACTTGAATCTGGAAGTTTCCGATCAAGGCTACTTCCTGGATCATGGCAAGTTGTTATGGGTTATAGGGTAATTGTCCCGGGAAAAATTTGTCGATGCTCAAATTAGTTCCCGAGAAAATTAAATTAGGAGTAATTAACCAATAGAAATCGAAAATAGGCAAAATAATTGTGTACTTCCAAATGAATTACTTGCTAGAGTTTTTTTTTTTTTAATGTAGCACAGTGCATGAACCATATATACGGCCCATTTTGGGCACATTGTTTTGGGTTATCCATATGAGCTTTTTTTTCAATTGATTTTGTTGAACCTGTAAAAAATTGGACCAGGTAGCATCAGGGAGCTAGAGATATAGATATTTTGTTCAAGTTGTTTGGTTTAAGTATATACCATGTCTAATTTCAAATACCGTGTCTAATTTCAAAGAAAGTTTCAAATACCGTGTCTAATTTGGTATTATGAGAATTAAGTAGCAGGACTGGTTTTCTGGTTAGTCTTTTTTTTTCCCTAAAGAAACTAGGATAAAAATGTAAGTTACGGAAAGTTCAATACAATAAAATATGAGTTGGAGGAAAATGTGCTCATTATCAATTCTGAAATTTATGTATTTTGAGCTTGTATTATCATTTTCACATAGATTTGGACGAAAGCCAAAATTGGGATTTTTTTTTTATATATAGAAGAAAGTCAAATTGGGTTCTGATTTCATATATACCTCATATTTTACATTTTTTAAGCTACTCATTCAAACCTAAAAAATATTTTTTTTTTCAAAATACAACCACTAATGTTTTTATACATTAAATTTTTCCTCGATCAAACGAGGTCCAATTAACTTTTGAGCCTTAGATCACTATGCCTTTATAATATCTTTTGTGGGCACCAATTACCAAATCCGACCTGTGACTTTTTTTTCGTCCCTTTTAAATAAAATACATTCGTTGCATGCTTAAAACCTCCACCTCAGCTTTCTATTATTCAATTTATTTATTTTTTTGGCGTAGGTAATTAATATGCATTATTAATTTTATGCTTCCCACAGTATGAAGGGTTAATTATTAATAGAGTTTTCAAAATAAAATCAGGGCATTGAAAAAAGAGAGATGAAGGATATATATTCTTGTGTGCCTTGAGGGGTGGGTTCTGAATTCTGATTTCATATACTTCTTATTTTTCAGTTACTCATTCAAACCTAGCAATTTTTTTTTTTCATACAACCACTAATATTTTTATACATTTGTTTTTTGCTCGATCAAACGAGGTCCAATTAACTTTTGAGCCTTAGATCACTATGCCTTTATAATATCTTTTGTGGGCACCAATTACCAAATCCGACCTGTGACTTTTTTTCGTCCCTTTTAAATAAAATTTATTCATTTGTATAAATTAATATGTCTGACTTTGTAAGCAGCCCATCAAAAGTCAAATCCTATATTTGAGATTTGAAGAAAAAGAGATGATGATAATGATGATGCGTGGTTAGCCATAGGGTGGTGCCAAGGTGTGGAATAATAGGTTTAATTTGCTATTGCCACCCCTGTTACGTTGTATTCTTTTGTCCTTTGTTCTACATTCGTTGCATGCTTAAAACCTCCACCTCAGCTTTCTATTATTCAATTTATTTATTTTTTTGGCGTAGGTAATTAATATGCATTATTAATTATATGCTTCCCACAGTATGAAGGGTTAATAATTAATAGAGTTTTCAAGGAAAAATCAGGGCAACGAAAAAGAGAGATGAAGGATATTCTTGTGTGGCTTGTGAGTTCCAGTTGGCAGTTGGCATGCATGTCGATTTTCAATTATTATAGGATGAAATTGTTGAGTACAAAATATTGGTTACAATGAAAATCCTTCACAATGGCTCAATTACAAATTTGAAATGAACTATTCTATTACAAAATGAAACAGAATCGAATCGTAAGCGAGTCGAGATACTATCTCTATCCGCAAGACAATTACGTCCCGCTAGTGCTCACGGTTTGACGTATTGCCTCCAAACATAAAACGGCCGTCTTCTCGTGTAGTAGCACCACTAACACGTGCTCCTTCCGAACGAAAAAGTGTTGAAGACGTTCTTTGGACTTTTTTTGTGCAGAATGCAGAAGTATGGCTTTGTGTATGAATGTTTTCTCTGTACCAATTGCAATGCACTCAAATGAATTTATAGACAAACACACCTGCAGGAGATAACAAAAAGTAGTGGGCATTAATCCAATTGTAACATCCCAGATGTTACACCCCACTACTCTATAACAGACAAGTAGTGGGCTCTTTTCAGATGACCACTTCTGTTGGAGTTACTAACTCCAACGTGATCCACCTAACCTGGACACCTACAATGTCCCGGATTCATTGAGGCTCCAACAAGCCTGATCCAACAGATCACTCGAATCTAGGCCAAGCCCATTTTCGTGGCAAAACTTTAGTGGACCTGGACCGCCCAATAGGTCGGGCCGCCCGCCGGCCCATGACCAAGCCCAAGCCCAATCCCGGTAGGCGAGGTCGGCCGGGGCGTAACAAGCAGTGTGGCCCACTTGTGATCATCCACTTGTGTTATAGTTTATACAACAAATAACACCTTCTAGTAAATAAACTAGGATAAACTATGATTTTTATTCCATGTGGGATAAGGCATAAGCCTTTTATCTCCCTTTAAATAATCTTTACATAATGCCCATTTATGTGGCTACCTTCGTGTATTAATTTCTCACTCACCAAATTCGGTTTGAGAAATAAAAATACTACGAACATCTACTCGAACGTAGATTAATAATATATAATTTAATTCCTCCGAATTAAATATTTAGCCACCGAAAAATTGGTTAAAGTCGAGTCGACACCACTTTATCAAAACCAAAATTTCTAACGTAAAATGTCGGAAACAATATTTGTTTTGTTGCTTCATCGTCTTATTACATATGGGGTGGCCAACCGTGTCGCGAGTCTTAATAATATTAAAATTAATGTATAATTTGTTGAAATATATTAATTGTGAGTTGTAGCATATTGATTAATTAGTTACTCTTTCTATTACCAATTGATTTTAGGATCGAATCTCATTTGTTGGGTTCGGGCTCCATCCATCATATAATTGGCTACACTTCATGTGTGGGACCACATTCAAATTTTAATTTTCAAAATATTTACGAAGTTGACGGTGACGGTCATCGCCCGACCCTCTTGGCAACGTGATCCGAGCCATCTTGGCAACCAATGGCGTAGCCACATGATGCCAGTCTTGTCGGTCGATTTGACGCGACCGGATTTCAAATTGCCCTATTAAATTTGGATTGGACCGCACTAGAACTCATAATGACTAAATTTGGGTTGGACCACACGAAAAAATCACCTATAGAAAAGAATAAGTTAAAATTCAAAAGGCCAAAAAATTACGAATTACCCGGACCATTTTAAGGCATTAAATACTCCAAATTTGATAATATTCAATATTTTGGAAACACTTTTCAAATAAATTTTGGATCTAAAAGTCCATTATTTTTATAATAATAATAATAATAATAATAATAATAATAATAATAATAATAATAATAGTTGTGTGGCTATTAATTTAGCATTGGCTTTGGATGTCACTTCTCCAAAAAAGTTCATTCAAGATAATTTGTAATTGGAGAGTATCAAAATTGGCAAAAAATTGCTAAAGATACGACGTTTAGATTTGCATTTTTATTGAAATATTTATTTTTTGTTTGTTAATATTTCACTCGATAATCACCCAAATCGAACGAAATTTTTTTGGACCGCCAAAGAGAAACGAAATTTTTGGACCCCACTGAAACGAAATATTATATAAGCTTAAGCTTAGCTGCCCTCTCCGTCCTGTATACATGCATTGGATATCTGATTAGTTGAATTCAAACTAAATTGAAGTCGAAGTGGAATTCTCCATAAGATACACATATAAAGAACTTGCCAAACTAAAATTACAACTTCTAACATAAAATATGCTTTAATTGTTAAGAAAAAAAAGGACTTAAATTATAAAGCCAAATATTTTGATACATGCATGTTCATATTTGTTTGCACTTTCTACCGCATGTTTTAGAATATATTGCAAATTTGCGATTGTTGAGGGTCACTAAATCGAAATATATCCATCCCCATATTTGAGAAAGAAAAAAAAGAAAAAACAAATTGGGATGGCTTGTTAGTTGTTATCCTTTATTGTCACATGTCTGTACTGTTTATAGTCAATGTGAATATACATGAATCACATGTCGGCATTTTCCAAATTATGCAATATCTATTCGTCTCTTTAATTTGACGAGGGAATGTATGAAGGCTAGAAACCCCCAATATGTACCAAACGTCCCTTGGTTAGGCGGATCGTGAATTGAGGGATATACATTAGTGGCGATTTTACGTAGGAATGACATAGGGCGGGTTTGGGGCGGTTTTATCTAAACCCAGGACTCGTCCCACCAACAAAAACCAAGACATGGGACTCGCGCCAAGAAAATTATCTTTTTGTATTCTTAATTTAATTAAATACTTTTTCCATTTAAAAATATTTTCACACTACAAGAAAACAAGAAAATTCCAACGAAATAATCTGTTGGAACTTGGCCAATTACCATTGAAATTATCGATTCCAATGGAAATTCCAATAGAAAATGCATCGTTAGTAAAGTGGCGCGTTGGAATGGCAAAATTCCAATGGAAATTCCAAAAAATATTCCAACGTCTTCCAACGGTATTTATCTATTGGAATATACAACCGTTGGGAAAGACTCAATATTTTTTTCCAACACAATTCCAACAGGTTATACCATTGGAATATATATAATCGTTGGAAAAAACATCCAACGGTTATTCCAACGAAGTTATACCATTGGAATATTCAATCATTTTATCTCACTATCTAATATTTTTAACTTCCCAGTAGGTCACCTATCATTAATTTATCCCAAGTCAAACACATATTTAACTATGTAGTTTTAATATGATTGACTCCAGAAGATAAGATATATTTTATTGATATGGATAATACTATCAAATCTTTTAACCCATATTAAAATTTTCCAATGATATTTGAATTTCCAACGGAATTTCCAACATTTTGTTTACCGTTGGAATTTTTGTTGGAATTTTCCAATGATATATCTTAGCGATGGAATTTATGTTAGAATTTTTAAAATTCCAATAGTATTTCCAATGGTTTATTCCAACAATTTTATTACTGTTGGAATTTTCCAACGGTTTGTTGTGGTGTTGGAATTTAAAATTCATATAGTAGTAAATTAAAATTAATATAACACTTAAATCTAAAAATAAATATTGGAAAGTATCTAAATACATATAAAAAATATAATAAATATTAATGTGGCGAGGCAGTGCGGGGGAGGGTCCTATTGGACCTGGGACCCGCCCGAATCCGGACGGATTTTATATTTTTAGAACCGAGACCCGTTTAATCGGGTCTAGACCCGCCCCGACGGGGAGGGTTTGATGCGAGGGCAGGTTTTAACCCGTCCATTGCTATCCCTAGTTCTGCAGCTGCAAGGGAGATGACCAACGGACCATGAACCCATCAACAACTCTTGCAATATTTCAGCAAAAAACTGTCACCACACATATTCGAACCCGCAACGTCGAAGTGTTTCGACCTCAATATATCACCTTGCCACTTACCATTATCTCAAATCACCTCATTATAAGCCTTGAAAAATTTAGTAGTTATGATTTGATTTAGACATTTTAGATATAAACAAAAATACTGACAACCAAAATTTTCAATATACTTCAAAGTTTTATGGGTTTTGCTTACATAATGTGTAGGCTATTCTTGTACAATTTTCAGTTTACAATATAATTCATTTAGGATGGAGCGAGGACATTGACACTAGCGTGATTGAATTGTTATAAAAAAAACATTAAAAAGAAAATACTTCCAATGTTTTTGAAATAATATCTTCAAAAAATAAATAATTTTGAGTATGAAAATTATACTATTAAAAATGTATGAAGTTGGGAGTAGGGGTGGCCAAATAGAACCGAAACCGTGTTCTAAACCGGAGCGTGTGTTAGTCCAAGTGACTACAATAATCTAGAGGGGGTGAATAGATTATGCCGATTTTTCGCAAATTACCCCCTTTTTCGAAACAACGAGTAGATAGCAAGAATGTAAATGCGGAAAATAAACAACACTCGTTGATTTAAAGAGGTTCAACCCACCTAGGGCTAATCCTCTACCACCCCAAGATATCTCCTGGGATGGATTTTGAAAAAAAGGTTTTATTAATTTACCAAAAATTAATACAACACCTTGAGGATTACCACAACCCTCTTTCACCACCTTGAGGATTACCACAACCCTCTTTACAACACCTTTGAAGATTACCACAATCTTCAAACACTTATCACCTAGATCACCCAAGTGTATTCTTACCACAAGAATACTCACAAGGATGTCTTGTGTTGAATGATGACCAAAATCAAGATTACAACTCAATAATGATTGATACAATATGAGTACAAGTGTAATCAAGAATTGAAAGCCTAGACCTCAAATAAGTGCAAGTGAAAGTGCTTAGGCTAATACAACAAGATATATGAAAGTGTTTGCTCAATTGCTCTTTTTCTTGTATATGGTGTGTTGTCTTGTTGCTTGAATGAAGCCTCTATTTATAGGAGAGGACTTGACTTTCATTTCCAGGACATTGGCTCCTCCTTGGGGAGATTTGCTTTTAAAAGAAACCATTTAAAATGATCAATATAGTCGTTAGAAATCAATCTCACAAAATAGGAAAAGTTGTCCAAAAACGCAACGGATAGTTTCTTTGATAAACATGGGGTTCGGCCGGTCGCGCAGAGATAAGATTGAAATTGAATTCTGCGAATTTTTACACAAGGGACCGGTCGAAGGGGGTGCGACCAGTCATCGCCTTAGTCTGACCGGTTGCCGCCTTGACGATTTTACGAAAACAGAGAAGTCCGGAACAAAAATCCAACTTGCAGTGCAAGGTCGCCGCCGGTCGGCCGGTCGACCACACCGTCGCGCCACACTGGTCGACCGGTCGCCGCCCTTTTTTTTCTTACGTCCCATTTTTTTCTCGCTTTCGACTCAACTCGGGTTGCCCCCATAGAGCGGCCGTCGAAACTGAAAAACGAATGTGTTGTCCATGTTTTATTGAAAAAAACTTCAAGAAATACTCAAAAAAATAGTAAAAACATTTTGAGTTGATCGGAAATATTTAGACAACATTTAGGGACATAGTTTTGGTTTGAAAACATATTTGAACAAAATCGAACATAATCATCAAAATCATGAAAAAAACATTTATCTAACATCTTTGTGGTCAACGGTTCCTAAACCGTAATCGTGGTCAACGGTTCCTAAACCGAAACTAGAATCGTGTAGGTAGGTTCCTGGTTAAGTTCCTAGGTCTCAAAAATTGTGGAACCTAGGATAGAACCGTATGTGAAACCGTGATGAAACTATTTTTTTTAAGGTTAAAACCAACAATCTTGTTTTGGTAATACATGTTAGAAGAAATGTTAAATGTTTATTATGATGTTATATTTTCATAATTACATGAGATAAGTTTTAGACCAAATGTTGTAAGCGAACTATGTGAACTTTGATTCTTCTATACGCTAATAGTATATATAGATAATTTAATATTATTATTAATATTAAATATAAAATTTATTGAATATTAAGTCCAAGTCTTTTTCTTTATTTTTCTTTTTTTTAAACTAAAATTGATAAACTATTTTAAGAAATAAAAAAATAAACAAACGGTTCAGTTAAAACCAGAATGGAACCATGGAGGAACCGAATTCGAATCGGACCGAACCGGCTCTATTCCAATTTTGGAGGAACCGGAAAATAAGGAACCGGAACCGGCGATTTTGGAACCGAAACCAACGATTCCAGAACCGTAGCCACCCCTAGTTGGGAGCAAGGGCAAGTTTTCCCCTGCCACGCCCAATTCCGTCAATCAATCTACTAAATCAATATGCACATATGGAGGAACTATTGAGAGCATAAGATTTTTTTTAGAAAATATTTTATTTTTTTATTTTTGTTTTGTAAATATGACTTGAATACTTGTTCAAATAATTATACATTCCGGATTCAAATTTTTATTTCATTTTCTTTTTTCCTTTTATTTTTTGAATAAATTACACGTGTCATTTGCACAATTGGTACTTTGAATGAGATTTATATTGTATTCCACCTCACTTTTAATGAATGATATACAAAATAATATAAGAACGTGAAATAAAAATTTGAATCTAACAATTCAAACGACTCTGGGTCTAATTTCTTTTTCAATTATCAACTTTTGGCATATCATTTGAACAATTAATTTTCACGTTGATGTATGTACATAAAAATGGTAATCACGATAGAGCATGCATATTCTCACTTTAAAATCATTGCACATAAACACACTTTTTCAATTTGATAGACCGTTTGATGCTGAATAACAATTTCAATGGGTTTATAAGAAATAAATGAAAACGTCTAATACCAAATAGTAACACATTAAAAAAGTCAAGAGTCTGGACTCGGGTGTAGGAAAAGAAGTTCCCTTGAAGAAATTAATCGTGGTTGACCTGGATTTACATTAAAAATGATTTAAATAAGTTTTTTCAAAGTTGCTTTCAAAAAATTGAAGTTTTTCCAAGTTACTGTATATTTCCCTGCCACGAGAATAACGCAATTGATACATGACTGTCATATATTGTGCCAATGAGGAAATGACCACTAATATGGCGACAACGGTTTTAACACGGGAAAACAATTATTGAAGAGGTCCACATTACTTATAACTAAATGTTGAGCTTACATTAGAAAATTACTTGCATTTAATGTTTTGAAAATCATACACATTTTTTCTCATTTAATTCATCTATGATGTTTAAAATATTTCAGTATGTCTTGTGATATAGGTTGATTAATATAATTGTTTAATACTTCATTTAAAAATTTATTGGAGTCCAAATACTTAAATATAGTGAATTAAGTTTGGATATATTTTTATTTGATAAGATTTAAAACTCGACTTCAATATGATTCGATGAATAAAATTACCATTACCATCTATTATTTTCCTGGAAATTAAAAGAATAATATCTTCGTTAGGCCATTTAAAAAACAAAATTTGCATTATACATAAATTATAGATACGCTCTCTCTTTTCTTTAATTATTATTATTATTGTTATTGTTATTTATTTTCAAAGGAGATTAAAGTCAATGTGCGAAAATCATTTACTTAAATGTGTTGGGCCTATTGCAAAAATTTCAAAATGATTGGTGCAGGGGAAGCCCAGGATACAGTTGGGCCTATTATTGTATTGATCAAAATAGGCTTGGCCTAATCAAGTCTCTCCTGAGGTGATCATTTGGAGTAGGGTGAGTGATCGGGCTTACCCAGTGCAAACTCACATACACAAAAAAATAATCAACCATTCTTTTGTTTTTTTTTTTTTTTTATCACAAGTGAAAGATTTTATATCCACAAAAACAATCCACAAACCACCTAGGCACACTTGCCTAACAAACACCTACTTTGGAACATTATCCAAAAGTAGAATACCACCAACATTTGGGGCACAAATGAAATAACAAAAAAAAAGATCTGGGCCAAAGTGAATTGTTCATTACAGCAACAAAAAATTAACAACAGACCAAACTAAAATCAGCAAAGTCTTAAGCCGTGCCCACTCTTTTGTCAAAAAAAGAACAAATAATGCAGATCTTCTATCGGGACAACTTCCCTAAGACATCTTAACATCAAGTCCATTAGAATTTTCAAACTCCATCCACTCCCCTTGAGCCATAGCCACCAGCTCAATTTCAGGAATATTATGTTTCTGAAATTGCCATGCATTTCTCGTTTTCCAAATCCACCAAAGGAGGTAAGTAGATAGGTTGATACGATCAATAAAAGCTGGATTCCAAGGCAATGAACAAATAGAGATCCACCATTCTTTCACAGTAAGAGCCTGATGATAGACCCCATCCCAACACACAGGAGCCATCTTCCAAATCCTTTGAGCTTTTGCACAATCGAACAGTAAATGTTCAATAGATTCCTCATCCTCACCACACCAGCAGCACATACTATCCACCACAACACCTCTCCTTTTCAGACAACTCATAACAGGAAGCACATTATTGATACACTTCCACAGGAAATGTTTGATCTTGGCCTTAATCTTCAATTTCCACACCTTCTTCCAGCATTTTCTTCTCATTTCCGTATCCAAACTACATTCCCCTTCATCCAATTCCAACATCTTCTTGGAGCACAGAGCTTGATAAGCTGACTGGACAGAGTAGATTCCGTTTGAAGTTAGCTTCCACACCAATCTGTCTCTCCCCTGCTGCCATAAAATAGGGGTATTTTGAATAGCATGAGCCTCCTGACTGTTAAAAAGTTGTTGCAGCAACTCCACATTCCAGCTTCTTCCTTCATTCTCCAATAATTGCCACACCCAAGTAACACCATCCTGGATCTGCCTACCAGACTTAGGAGTAGGAGAGTGGAAGTCAACAATCCATGGATGATCCCACACCCTCACAGATTTTCCATCAGCAATTTGGTATGAAAGACCAAGGTCAAGCACTTATCTAGCTTTTAAAAAACTCTTCTACATCCATGAATCATTAGCTTTGATAGCAATATTCAATAATCCCCCTTAGGAAAGTATCTAGCCCTCAAGAATTTTCCAACAAGAGAATTAGGTTGTAAAAGGATCCTCCATAGCTGTTTAGCTAATAACGCATCATTAAACAACCCAATATCTTGAAACCCCAGTCCACCATCCTCCTTAGACCTCACCATCTTCTCCCAACTGACCCAATGCATCCTAGACCTGCCATCCTCCTTATTCCCCCACCAAAAGTTGGAAATAACTTTATAGAGCTCACTATAAATACCACAAGGAGTTTATAACAAGACATCACATAATTGGGGAGGGCACTAATCACATATTTGATTAATACTTCTTTCCCAGCCAAGCTCAAAAAGTTAGACTTCCAATTCAACGCCCTCTTTTTTGCCACATCAACAACATACTGAAAAACTTCTTTTTTGGACCTACCCACAGTTAGTGGTAATCCTAAATGTTTGATTTTCCTATGCTCCTGCATACCATTCAAAGCACCACAAATCTCCCTTCTCAACACCTCCTGAGTATTCACACTAAAAAACACAGAGGACTTCTCATAGTTAATTTTCTGACCAGAAGCATCACAATAATTATCCAGAATTGTTTTAAAGTTTGACACATGGGCAAGGTTAGCTTCACAAAACAATAAGGCATCATCCGCAAAGAAAAGATGATTAATGATTGGAGCTGATTTTGAAATCTTAAGGCCAGTAATCATCTTATTCTTCTTGGCTTGAGCAATAAGATTAGAAAAAGCTTCTGAGATAATCAAGAACAGATAGGGGAAATAGGATCCCCTTGTCTGATTCCTCTAGATGGATTCACAAAACCCCCAGCCTCACCATTCACCAAAAAACCAAAAGAAGTTGAGCTAATACATGCTAAGATCCAAGAAACAAAAACAGGTGTGAACCCCATTTTATTTAGAACTGCCACCACAAAATGCCACTCAACTCTGTCATATGCCTTGGCCATGTCAAGTTTAATGGTCATAAACTGTTTAACACCTCTTCTATGACAATTCAAATAATGAAAACACTCATGAGCCACAATAACATTATCCAAAATCTGCTTTCCAGGCCACAATAACATAATTAACCATTCATTGCTCCTATTTTTATACCTTTTAATAAGTTGGGAGTACTCGTTGGAGTGAATGTGATAAATATAAAAAAAAATTAAAAAAAAAATACCAGGTCCGAACCCGATCAACACCCTTACAAAGAGTGAGTGATATCCCATGAGCTACAAGCTCATAGTTCCTATTCCTATTTCTATACCTTTACCAAAGTTATAGTTCAAAACAAAAGCAAAAATCAAATAGAAATAGAAACAAATGAAATAAAGTAAAAATAAAAAGAAATAATAAATTTTAATAATAAATAAACATAAAAAATAGCAACATGACCAGGAGAAATTTATTTTTCAACGTAAAGAAACATGGGTTTAGATTTAAAGCATGGCACCACATAATGTCACACCATGTTACTCTTTCGCTGTTTGCTACTCAAATCCACAATATATGGTCTCTAGGTATCACTCTGTAAATCTGTCGGGCTGTACATTATTTTTACTTTTTACCAAGATAAAAAAAAAATCAACAATTACAAATCTTCTCTCTTTTTTAAGGTACAGGTAAAAACAGACATGGGAAAACTAAGATGAAGAATTAGGCAGCAGGGGTTCTCTGTCCTGTTCATTATTACTCTTGCTTTTCACAGATGAAATAATCCAGTACAAAATCCCAGCCATGAAGAAGCTAAAAAACCAAGCATTGTTGTAAATCACATTAAATCCATCCGGCACTGAACTCAAAATCCCAACCTTATGCAAAAACCCCGGAATCACAGGCAAAATCCCCACAACCAATGCCCCCAATGCTGCCAAATTATATCCACCACAATAATAATAAGCCCCTCTAGGACTCAGCGTATACAAATCTCCGACACTCAAATCAGCACGCTGAATCAAATAATAATCCGCCAAAACTATCCCCGCGATGGGTCCCATCAACGCAGAATACCCAACAAGCCACGTGTAAACGAAGCTTTCGCTCGACTGGAGAAGCCTCCACGGCTGAAACGCGATCCCGAGCAACGCGGTCAGGATCGCGCCTCGCCGGAAAGTGAACTTTGAAGGGCTAAGATTGACCAACGCATTAGCCGGCGCCACAACATTGGCGGCAATGTTGGTAGTAATGGTGGCAAGGCTTATGCCTAAGATGGCTAAAATTTTAGTCCAAATCCCACCAATTGCGCCTAGGAGTTGGATTGGATTGGAGATTACATTCCCAAATATCACTTTGGTTGATGAGGTTACTGCTAGGCCTACAAATGTGAAGGCCCCCATGAAAATAGGTAGCCCTGATTGGCCTATGATTTGATCCTTTTGAGTCTTGGCATAACGTGTGAAATCAGGGATGTTTAGTGCAAGAGTAGCCCAGAAACTTATGTTTGCTGTTAAAGAAGGGAAAAACAGAGACCAAAATTGGGAATTTGAAAGGGTTGAAGATAAAGAAAGCATGTGGCTAAACCCACCAGCTTTAACATATGACCAAATTAGAAGACAAGAAGTGAGGAGAATTAGAATTGGGGCAGAGTACTTTTCCAATTCCCTAATTCCATCAATACCTTTCCAAACAATCCCTAACTGTGCCAACCAAAATATAATGAAACACGCAAATTCCAGAGGGGAAGTTCCAAGCCAAATTAAGGGTTTCGCAAAAGTTGATTTTTTGATAATTTCTGGTAAAAGAAGAAAAATAGCCTCACCACCAATCCACGTTTCGATTCCATACCAACCACAGCCAACTAGAGCTCTAAGCAGAGTGGGAATGTGAGCCCCTTTGATTCCAAAAGAGGATCTAGCTAAGACTGGGAATGAAATTCCGTATTTCGTGCCTGGGTGGCCGGTTAGAACTAAGGGGAGTAATAGGATTACGTTGGCGGCGACGACGGTGGCGATTCCTTGCCACCATGCCATTCCGAGGTCGACCAGGCTTCCGGCGAGGTAATACGTCGGCACTCCGACGACGAGTCCCACCCATAAGCTGGCCATTTCCAGTCCGGAGAAAGTCCGTTGATCCGACGTAGTTGGCTTGAGGTCATCGTTGGTGAGAGTGGGGTCGGGTTTGAAATCATCAAATTGATTACTTGATGATGCCATTGGGGAAAAGATGTAGCATTTTTTATGAAGTGTGGAGTTAGTTCTTGTTTGGAGTGATTTTTGAGTTGGGAAAAGAGGTTGTTGAAATGGGGAATGGGTTTGGGGTTTGAGAAGAGACGGGGGTGGTGGAGGTGGTGGAGGGTTAGACATTTGGAGGCCATGGATTGAGAAAGAGGTGGAGATTTGGAGATGGGGGTTAGTGGAATCTGTGGTATCTGTTTGGGGATTAGAAGATGAGTGGTGGAGATATAATTGCACGTTACATCTGCTATATTTTTAGTCAATTACGTGATTTTGATTCCCTAATTTGAAAATTGAAACTACCCAATAAGGTGGGTAGCTCAAATTGTATTTCAGTTGGATTATATTTTTATATTTATGTATGACGTGTTACGGCAATAATTAAGTAACATAGAATCAAATAGAATCTTCAATCATGTTCAATTAGAATTTTCTGTTGGCATTTAGTTGAAATAATTCATTCTTTCGTGTAAAATGATATCAAAATAACAAGAAAGTCTCAAAACTAATAAACATGAAAAAATGGGGCAGTTTTGTAGGGGTGAATGGTGATTGCTCTGTAAATCCTTCAAAGGCGTGAAACTTTTAATATTGGGCGTGAAGAATCATTACAAAAATGTCTAAAAATCTCCATCTAGTCCCGATTAGTCTCACTTAGGCGTTAGACTCCTCTTGTCCGCCTATATTTTCCTTCTGAATAGGCTTCACCTAACCCCCGCTCAGGTCCCCATAGGAGATAGGCCACAACATACTGGCACCCATGACTTTTTTTAAAACACTTAATAAGCACGTTACAATATTTTTATGGACAACAGTAAGCACATTACAATTAATTTAACTTCACGGAGAAATAGTAAATGGGCCATATATTTCACATGGGGGTGGGGACATTTTCTTATTTGGTATTCTAGCAGCCATGAAAGTCCACCTAATCCTTATCAAATATAATTTTGCTGGCCCATAATTAAAGCTACACTGGTCTGCATATACTATAAAAAAATTGAAGCTCCTGTAAGCGAAATGGAAACCCAGAATTTTTGGGCCCTATGGCCCCTATCTAACCTGGATTTCGAATTGAATAATAAGAAACGTTTCTAGATGTTTCTTAGAGAGGTGCTGACGTAGTAAAAATTATTCATAGTGTTGTAGAATTTTTATAAGCTACATATAATCTTCTTTTTTTTTAGAGGTAAGCTACATATATTCTAAACAAAGTATAATTCAATTAATGAAATATTCTAGAACCAACCACGTAACTATAAAGTATAAACACACCAAATTTTATAATCTAATTATAGTCTTGCTAGATTACTTAAAACACTGAACTACATAGTCTTGCATCAATGTCCTGTTTACGTGTAAAAGAACTGGTCAGCCTGAATAAATCGACAAATCACAACATTACAAATCCCCTTGTCACAAACAAATCATCAAACCTATAACAACATTGTCAAAATCTATTAAGACCTCAGATGTTATCAAAATTGCCACCAAACTCTCAACAACTCTCTGCCTTTTCGTGCTTAAATTTTGAACTTAAACCTTTTCCTTTACCCGAAAAATACTGAGGTTTTAAGTGTGACTGTGAACCTCAAAGCCCAATTCCTACTCCCACTTGTTGAATCTATGACCACTCATATCACTCCTTTCGGCCTATCATTTTTTTTAAATATATGTTCAATTACTCTCAAAACCTTACCAAAACCCAATCTTTTTAATTCTAATTACCGACAATTTATTGCTTACCTACAAAATCTTGATCGAAAAATACTTATTTATAAGTTAAACGACAGGGATCAATCGAGCAGAAATTAAGCAGCCACAGTGTTTCCAGAGATCACTTACAAGAAAAGGTGCAGCAAAATTACGATGATCTATGGCGACCCTAACTTCACCGCCGATGCAACAGAGTAATACAGGTTCATTTATCCATCCCCTCCTCATTTCCATGTTAGGCATAGTCGGTATATCCATCGCAATAATACTCTACCACTTGTTCCTCGTCAAGTACTGCATCAGGCGGTACGGATCCACCGACACGGCGCCGCAACCTACCTCCGCCGCGCTTCCCCCAGCCGGAGTCGACGCGAAAGTCCTGGAAACGATCCCGATTTTCAATTTCTCCGCCGTGAAACGCGACATTGATCAAGAGGAATGCGTCGTGTGTTTGGGGAATTGGAGGACGAAGACGCGGTGCGTTTGTTACCTAACTGCAAGCACGCTTTTCACGTGACGTGCATCGACCAATGGTTCGCGGCGCACGCCAGCTGTCCGTTGTGCAGGTCTCCGATTGTACTCGACCAGATCGCGAATGTAGTACCGCTAATCGATGCGCATAATCGCATCGGCGACTCGAATCGCCGAATTAGCAGCGAGTCCAGTACGATTAATGGCGGCGGCCGTGAATCGTCGTCGTCGTCGCCGCCTAGGGCACAATCATTTGGTTTGCTCCGACATTGTGCGTCGCTGGTGCTGCCGCCTCCAGAGGACAGGACGCCGCCGCCGCGGCGGTTGAAGCGATCGCTGTCGATGGATCAGTCTATCTCCGTGATTGATCTAGAGAGGATTAATTGTTCGAGTGCTTCGTCTTTGAGCCATTTCGATTGGGTCTCGTCCAATTGGTTCAGGTCCTTTTCGCGGTTGCGCGTGGGGAAGGGGAATAATATTAATGCCACAATTCTACCTTATTGAAATTCATTTCATTGCATATTCGAATCAAAAAGAGGTGAATAATAATGAATCCATTATATTTAGTTAATTTGTTCTTTCTTTCCTTTTTACTTGATGTCACAGTCTAACTCTAACTTTTGCGCTTTAAATTTCATTTTCTAATTTATTATTGCATTTCTTATTGTGAAAATATATATTTAAAGTGAATTATATATCTTAATGAATATTTATTAAATAAAATTAATAAATAAAATAGAAAAAGTGAAGTTGTTTCTTTGGCAGCAGACTAGGGTTGCAAACTGGGCTACGTAAATGAAAATCATTTCACGAAATATTCGGGTTTTGGTTCGAAAAATATTCGTCTGAGATCATTCGCCAGGCTTAATGAGCCGAACTCGAGCCTAAAATCCGAGCTCGAACTTTTAATCGAGCCGAACTCGAGTCCGCGGATATTTGGTTCGAAAGCTCGCGAACACGTTCATTTACTGAGGCTCGCGAGCCTATGTTCGAGCTTGGTTCGCGAACATGTTCGTTTATAGGCTCGTGAACGAGTATATAATGAGCCTTTTATGAGCGGAACTCGAGTTATGCTCGTTAAAGCTTAAACGAGTTTTTTACGAGTCGAGCTCGAGCTATGCTCGTTAAAGCTTAAACAAGTCTTTTTACGCGCCGAGCTCGAGCTAAGCTCATTTAAGTTTAAACGAGCCTTTACGAGCCGAACTCGAGCTAAGCTCGTCGAGTATATTAAACGAGTCTTTTACGAGTCGAACTCGAACTGTTCGCGAACCAAATAATTTCCAAACGAGTCGAAGTCTAGGGATGATCACGGTGCGGTTTTGCGGTTTTTTGAGTAAATTTCAAACCGAATTGCTATATGCGGTTCGGTTAAATAATATTTTCAAATCGCGGTTTTATGAAGTAAAACCGAAGGTGCGATTTGGAGCGGTAGTGGGTACATTTTGCGGTTTTAATTAACAATAATATTATATAATTTATAAATTAATATAATTTTGTTATGATCTTTTAAAGAAAAAGCTAAAGAAAAATATTATAATTGAAAAGTGATTTTTCTTAAACAAGGTGTATTTTTGTGAATAAAATGCACAAATATCTTTTATTTCAGTTACATTCAACATATGATGCAATGTTGTTCTATTTTAATACAAAACATAATGCATTATAATAATATTAAAAGAATGTAAAATGCGTTATAATTTAGCATACAAAGTGTGAATCTAATTATATCATTCATAAAATTAGTTCTTAATATAGTTATTGTCTAACTATTTAACTAAATACTAAAAAATAATATTTTATTTTTGTTCTTTAAAATAAGTGGATAGATTAGGATTACCATACTTTAAAATAGTAAAAAAATGGGATAATGGTTGATGTTTCCAGTTTTTGTTCTTGTAGATATGTTTCCAGTTTTGGTCTGCTAAACAAGGCGTCCCATTTCTTTGAGACAAAAATCGATGTGTAATGGATGATGTAATTGCTCGTTTCAATATACGAGGTTGGGAAAATTGTCTAATCCCCTCACCCCTCATTAGGTGGTTTATACAAAAAAAAATAGAGTGCGGTGTTGTGCGGTTTTGGCGGTTTTTCAAAACCTAAAACCAAAACCGCACTAACAAAGCGATGCGGTTTTGGCGGTTTTTCAAAACCTAAAACCAAAACGCACCAACAAAGCGGTGCGGTTTCTATCTAATATTTTGAATCGCGGTTTTGGTCATAACTTATTATGAGCGGTGCGGCTTGAGTGCGTTCGGGCGATGCAGGCGGTTTTTAAAAATTATGATCACCCTAAGTCGAACTTGAACTCAATTAGAAAAGCTCGTATTGAACTCGGCCGATCTAAAACTAAACGAATCGAACTCGGGCATATTCATGTTCGGCTCGGTTCGACTCTTTGCAGCCCTACAAAAGACTATTACATATGTTTGATGGTTTGATCGTCCAGTGTGACCCAAAAAAAAAAATGAATGTATAGACAGAGACAGGCCCTAAAAACTGAAAAGGGCCTACAGTACACACTTATGTACTCTCATCTGAAATTTAGGCCCATATTTCAATCGTCACTTAGACCATCGCTTTCTTATAAATTGCTATGAAATCTAACTCAAGCAGCGGTGTAAGCCCAATACTACATTATGAAATCATGGGTATAAAGTTAACTTCATATATATTTTTTTTTTTGAAAAAAAAAAAAAAAGAGCAGTAGTTAATAGGTATTGTATGAATGGATGTCCTTATGTATTAATGTCTACGATGGTAAGGCTTCTTAACATATTCGTGCACTAATCTAAAATCTAAATCATACAATTAATCAGTTTCTGAAAATAATGCTGTTTATCTTGTCTTAATTTATGCATAATATTGCTTTTAACTATTTCAATTAAAATAGTTAGAATGTATACTACACTCACCGAAAGTTATTATATTATACAATTAATCTTCTATTCTACTTTATATTCTATATGTATGGTTTATTAGAATATGAGATAAAACATAAACGAGAGATCTCGTGGGCATCTTATAGCGTATATCTTATATGCAATGTTGATCAACCAGTTTCAGTATATTCAAAAGTCTTCAAATAATATTAGACAATACAACAAATAATTAGGTATGCAAATTTTACCCATCCAAATAGTCAACGAATTAATTGTCATAATAATTAGTCAAAAGATAAGATAAATTTGATTTTCTAATGCTCTAGATGAGAACATAAATTTAGGAGAATGACAGTATTTTGGAAATTGATAATTCAAAAGTTCGTTTCATGGAGTAACAGTGTGACACCAGGCGTATAGTAAAAACTGACTAATAACGAAGCCAATACTAAAGTCACTATTAACTGTTCTTCATTCTGTAACATATGATTATACATATTGCTACCAATTGGTTTTAAAATGGATACTGTTTGATGTGTTTGGATTCTCTTGTAATCAATGTTGTAAAAAGCGTTAGGCGCTCGCTTGGCGATTAGGCTGCTTGGCACAGGCGGAGTTTAATCGGGGTTAGGCGGGGATTTACAACATAGCTTGTAATGATATATTTCAATTATATGGGCGTACCAAGTATCCCCATTTTTTTAATAAGTTGTGAGTCTTGGTTGGAGGGAGGAGATAAATTCCAAAAAACCGAAGATCTGACGGGTTTCAAATCCATTCAACACTTTATAAAGAGTTAGTGATCTGGCAACTCAACTACAAAAAGTAAGTATCCCCATATTTAACAATATATAAATGATTAAATATTGCTACGCTACGTATAGAGTGGTAAATATATATTAGAGTGGACCCGTGACCCTAGCTAATCTATCTGTTAGGTTTAAATTTCAATCCCTAATCGCTTCTAAATGGTTGAGGAGCATATGCATTGTTCTAAATTTTCAAGCTAGCTTTTCTATCATGAAATTAAGTTCAAATATTACACATTCCAATTTCCAACAAATCATGTGAAGCATTTGCACAGGTTTGATACAGATATATATATGTGATTTTCATTATTCGTTGCATGTGGCTAGCCTCTGCACATGAGCGATAATACACTAAACCACTAAATATTATTGGAAGAATTAAGAGATCATATTTTGGTTGCTCCAAATAGGATTTAACTTATAAACTCTTCAAAACATCTCATAACATGTTTGGGAGCTTATAAGCCCTTTAAATGTGTATGGTAAAGTTTTTAAAAGATGATCTTATAAGTTTTTAAAGTAAGATGTCATCAAACTTATAAGCTTTTTTAAAAATATAGGGGATCCCACTTTATTTTCAAAAAAAACATTCGATTTAAAAACCTCGTTAACTTTGACTATTTTAATTATCAAATTGTCATTACTAACATCTTATTTACACTTCGACAACTTATATTCAAAATAAAATCTAACACAGTATAAGCTCTAAAAACATAATTAAAACGTTATAATTAAATCTTTTAAATAAGCTCATGATACACGATGTAGTCCATTCGTAATTGGTCGGAATAAACTAGATTACGTTTCTCATTGAAAGTTGTGAAATTCCCTTCTTTTGCCAAAGTCAATGGCTTATGAGATATATATTTCAAGAAGGGCCATCCATTAATAAAAAAAAATATATAATATTACATTTATTATGCAATTAGTTAAACGCTTCCTACTCCTAGCAACTTTACCTACTTATTAGGCTCCACCTAATTACATTCATCGTCTCTACACTAATATATATTTCTAACTTAACAATTATGAAACAAAAGTAGTAAACAAAGAAAAAAAGAATGTGATTGAGCTCATCCCAAACCATGTAACCAGTGGCGGACAGAGGGGGGACAAGGGGGCTGCTGCCCCCAAAATTTTTCAAAATTATTTTTTCCCCCAAAAGTTTTAAAATTAATTTTTTATTGCTAAAATAAAGGAATTTTTCTACAATTGCCCCCAAAACTTTGATAAAAAAGCTTGAATAGTTGTGTTTTTGATTGCTTTTTTAAATTTTTTTCTCATAGTTTAAATATATGAATTTGTCTTTTTTTTTTTTTTTGGGGAATCACTGCGTCGTGCTGCATGTAACAATCATAGAAAGCTGATTTGCCCCATTGCATGTATTAAACTAATTAAAGATGTTGTTCTTTATGTAAACGGCCCATGTGGGCTGATGGGCCCATGAAAACTATAAAACGGACTCCACAAAGACTTGCTTTTTAATTTCTTAATTACATGTACACCTTGCAACTTTCAAATAACAATTATGCATTATTGCTCTTTTTCCTCTAAAGAGTTTGTTTTGTTTTTGGCCTTTTTGGACCCCCACACCTATATTTTCAATTTTATATTTTTTTCTTTTGGGGGACAATGCCCCCAAAATATGAGTTGTATAAAGAAGTTTTTAAGGATAAATTTAATTTTATATTAGAGAAAATTAATAAAGATTTAGGACCTAAAAGGTGCCCTTTGAGGGATGCCTTTTCTTCTTCTTGTAGTAGAAGGAGGTGGGGGAGGTGTGGGCGGGTATATGTCTTGTTGTGAGCCTTCACGCAATTCTTCTTCCTCTCTTGATGATGATGAAATATTCATTCTTGTTGATGATACCCCTTCACCTCTTACTTCATTCTTGGCATCTAATGTAAAGCTAGCATCCCCATTCCCCTTTATTCCTACAAGCTATATTTATTTTCAACCATAAATAAAATAAAAAAAAATAAACTCATCACAAAAAAAAAGCAAAATTTATAGGAAAGAAAAGTATAATAATATGATTGTTAATGTGATAATGAAACATACATTACATAACAAAAAGATGATAATGATGGGCATTAGTTGGTTATGTTATGAAAAGGATGGTGATGATAGGCATTTTATGATTGTGGCTAAAATATGATGATCATGAATGGGTGTAACCATATGGCAATTCCATGGTGGGATATTATTACAATTACAAAAAGATGATCATTATTGGTTTTTTGGTTACAACTTATAGTGATGGGGATGGAGATACATGGTTGTGAATGTGGGTCATCATGTGCATTTTCAAAATTTTAAAATCTTGATTTAGAAAACATAATAATTAAAAACCCAAATATTTTTTATTTGGTAACATGATTAATCCCATGAAAACATGAAGAATGTGTGAATCAAGAAACACACACACACACACACACACACACACACAAATTTTCATCAAGAATGTGAATCAACACACACACACACACACACATAAAAAAAAAAATTACTAACCTTACATCCCAAAGAACAGAAACGAAAAGTATCCAAAGGCTCCTCCCACAAATCTCACAGACATGAGAAACACCTTTCCCACCTTTAGGCTGAGGCCTCTCATTCAGAAACAAAACCCTCGCGTTATTTATCACATAAATCTGCACCCCACTTATACAATACCTTCTGAATCTCCGAAACCCTCACCACATCATGATATGAAGATCGCCTTATCTACAACATCATCACCACCAACCAACATTGTTTTCATCATCATCATCATCCAAACAACCCCCAAAAAAATTTTAAAAAAAAAAATTGAACCAGATTTCGTAACGCCTCTTTAATGTCGACACGCAAACCACCAGTTACCGCATTAATTAATATTCCAACCAAAAACAGTAAAAAAAAAATCAACATTCAAACCTGAATAACTTGATGATCTTTGTGTTTGGATGAGCGGCAATAGAAACAAAACGCATCAACATTGCAATCCAAGCAGTACATATTGCACTCACTCCGGGCGGCGTCGGCGTGGGTCCGGCAGACATTGAAGAACGATGTGTTTAGAAGCTTTTCCAGCCATGGCGGCACCAGCATTGTGTCCTGTGCGATAAACCTTATTCAAAATTAACTTCACACTAAAACCCAAAATCCTTAAAAAAAAATATATATATATTACCATAATCAAATTTGGGGATTTTCTCCAATGGCAGTGGAATTGGGGAGAAGATGACTTTGGGAGAATTTTTTAGAGAGAGAAAGAAAGGAGGGGTAACCTAAACAAACAGCAACTTAAAAATCAACAACAAAACTACACCTAAAGTTGAGGGACGAAAAATTAAATTTATGAAAAATATTGAGTAACGGACGGCCAGGATGGAAATAGGTGGCTCAGGATTTATGTGAGGCGTTGGATCTGAGGAGAGAGACTGAGAGAGAAAGGAGGTGGAAGGGTTTGGCGCTTACGCTAACAAATTTTGGATCTTTTTCTTTGCGTCTGTACGTAGGCAATAAGGGTCGGCAACTGGGCTACGCTAAAAGTACCAGCTACATTACGGTGTCGTTTTTTGGAGGCTTGAGTGCTTTACTTAAAATAAAGTGACGTATGCTAGTTTTTTTTTGGTTGGTCGAAAATACCCTCGGGGTTTTTCTATTTTTCACGTTCCGTTTGTTCTAATAATGGACATGAGATTTAGGCAGGGTGTCACGTCTCTTGATTCTTGATTAAGGTAATATATTTTTATAGTTGATTTATTTTTTATTTCTACTTTTTGATTATCTATGTAATCAAGATATGGATTCAAAAAAAAAATGTAATCAAGATATATTTAAAAAATAAGGTAATAAATTTTATAGTTGATTTATTTTTTATTACTACTTTTTGATTATCTATGTAATCAAGATATATTTAAAAAATACTTGGGGGAGGAAACTTTTCCAAAAAATACTTTTGAAATTGTTTTAATTAATTTGTTACTAGGAAAATGTCATGTAATCGCACAAAAATGCGATGGAAACACCAAATTAGATAAGATAAAAGTATTGTATGCAAATCTATTGTAAATATTACACGGAGTATTCCTCCAAAAGTAACATCTACTAGACTCCTTTTTATGCTCGAATGCATGTCGTTGCTTGAATCATTTTAATTTTTACTTATTTTTTTTAGGAAAAAACTATTTTATGCAATAAAAACAAGGCAAGTAAAATGATTGTAACAAATTATTGATTGTCAAAAACAATTCTCCCTATATTACATTATTACTAGGCCTAACGTCATACGAATTTGGCATATAATTAGCCAAAAAAGAAAATAAAAATTGATCGAGTAAATCTGTGAAAATATCAGGGGCAAATGCAAATAATACTTGTTTATTGCTGCCGGCATTATGAAATTTGGCACAAAATTAAGTTGCTCAATCGCTTTACAAATTAATGAGCATAGACATTGTGAACCATTGGGATTGACAAACTATAAACAAGTACAAAAAATTAAGTGGCACTCTTTATTTTATGCACGGATCACTATGCCAAATGTATGAAATAAATATTTGGAATTTGTTGTCTTTTCTTTTGCGAGTGTATTGGCATAAACATACTTTGCAATGTACATGGAAATTAATTTATGTTTCACAAAATTTATCCTTTTAAAGTTTTAATTAATACTGCCACTCCATACGTTTTGATGACGTGATCATATCATTCCAGCTATAATTCAAAAAATAATATTAAAATACGTGTATATGTAAATAGCAATTGGTATATGTCACGCACGCGCATAATTAACATAGAAAATGATTAAATTTATGATATGCAAGTTGTTTATTCACGTAATATTAATATAATTTGTTGATTCTAATTAAAAATATAAAATAAGTTATTTACATTCAAGTGGAAACTAATCACAAAACCTCATTTGAATCGAACTTAATTCCTTAAACCATGATAATATTTTTTTAAACAATAATCACGAAGAAACATAGGAAAAAGTAATTAATTAGGACCAAACAACATAACCAAAACAATTGATTAATTATAGACAGCTTGGCCAGCTCTTCATGAGAATTTGTCTTTCGCCTAGCTTTTGAATATTCAACATTACTACTATATATATACACGCAGGTATTTTTGTGTTTGTGCACGTGCATATCTCCGTCAACACAAAAATTGTGGTCAAGTTTTTCTTCTTCTGATTGTATTGAGTACCTTGGTAGAGGTCTCAATAGGAGACTTTATATTATCATAATTTTGGTTTTCGTCACCAAAAAAAAAAAAAAAAAAAAAACTATCTGTAACATTGTTTGTGATAATAGTACTTATCCATCACATAAAGAAAATGGTAATATATATATGCCGCATAATTTGATAACACATGGATATTGTGTACATGGACAGTGCATTTTGTGCGTTCTCCCTCACACACACTGCTGTACGACCCAAAAATCTCAGATGCTAACACCGCCGAGCTCTGCCGATTACTCATTCTCCCGAACTAACTACCCAATACAAAAAGGGGGGCCAGGAGAGTTGTTCAACGTCCACTCCAACGCTCAAGTCGAAAAAATGCTTTGGGAAGAGTTATAGCAAGTATCGAAATAGTGTGTAGAGAGTGCATAAAAAAGTGATACTGGACCCAGGGAGTATTTATATAGAACCTAATTAGGATTTTCGGATTTTTAGGAAAGCGAATTTACATATCGAGTTTGTTATCGGATATTATCTAATTAACACGTTTGGTCCACATCATTAACAATCTTGAGCTCTTAGAAAGATAATAATGCCGAGCTTATCCAAGAATTTTCTAGAAGTTAAACTATAGATATATATAGGCTTACCGAACTCTTCAACCTAGTCAAGAAAACCCATAAAAATCATATATACAGAGCTCAAGCGGAAAATTCATATCAATATGAGCCCGGCCTATTCTATGTCGAATCAACACAAAAAATAAAATACAAATGTTGGTGATAGGATATGAAAATATCAAATTTATTATTAAATTATTATAATTAGTTCTACATTATTAGGCTTCTATGCATCAATGAATTGACTAGTGGATGTGGCCCATGTGGATCAGAACCCTACATCTATAGACAATTAGATCAACTAAAATGTAGTTTGGAATAAAGGGTTAGGTAATTTAACCTAAAATTAGCTTTAAAAATTGTAATCATGAAGTACCCGCAATTACTTAATTAACAATTTCCCAAGGTTAATACAACCGCACAAACCAAAATTGGATTAAAATCGTCTCTTTCCTGGAAACTTTGTCACGAGAATATGTCCACATTCTCTCTTAACTTTGTGAAATGCCTTCTTTTTTTATCTTTGGTGACTGGGGAACTATGTGAGGAATATGGATATGATATAATATTAGCATCATGAAACGACAATTGTAACAAAAAGTATAGGATATGATACAGCTAGAATATGTTATCATACATAAGTAAATTATTTAAGGAGAATTACAAAAACGCCATTGATGTTAAGCCTAATTATAAAAAAATAACTCAGTATCTTTCAGAATTACGTATATTACACCATTGACATTGTTTCTCTTACAAATCACCTTTCAAGAGAGTGTATATTTATTAGGTAAATAAAAATCTGATTAGGCCAAGTGTTTGTAAGTACTAGGTGTGTAAGCGAATCGAATCGAGTCGAATATCAAGATATTCTATTCGTATTCGACTAATTTAGAGAATATTCTTATTTGTATTCTTTTAATAATTGAATATAAAAATCGATTCTTATTCTTATTTGATAATATATACGAATAATATACGAATAATTTCGAATATTCGTATTTGAAATCCTAACCTATATTTTTTTTCTTTCCCGACAATATCTAATAAGATTGTAACAATAATTTAAATCTAAATATTTTTTGACCTATGACGTCTTACTATGATTCACCTATTTTTTTATTTATTTCTTTTACTTGTAACTGCTGACGGGCTTAAATTATATAAGGGCTTGCTAATTGTATATGGGAATTACTAGAATTTATAAGTAAATATATGGTTTGTTATAGATCAATCTATTTTATGTAAATATAAAATATATATGACATTATTCGAATATTCTTTCGAATACTCGAATCGAATATAATGATATTCATTTTCATATTCGTATAATATACAAATTGGAATAAATATTCTTATTTGGATTTGTATTCTAATTTTTCGAATTCGAATGTCAATATACGAATTCGAATACCGAATCGAATCAAAAAGATTCGCTTCTTTTACACCCTATTTGTAACACAATAAGAGAATATCTTATAATTTTAAAAGATAAGCTGGAGTTCGATGGCGGATCTATGATTTTTTAAATAGGGAATGCGATAATGTTTTTAAAAAAAATTGCATATAAATATTCTTTAAAATTTAAAGTCATAGAACAAAACGCTGTTTAAAAATTTGTAAAAGTTGACCATGTAATCCTACTTGAAAAATTAATACATATAAAAGAAATAATTAGAATAATTAATAAAACAATAGAGAACATAACACAATTTTAGTAACATTATTGGTATTATTAGATTTTTGTTTTTGATATTTTTAGTTTTGTAGGTTTTGACTTTTGTCATGGTTTATATATTCAAATTATTAAGTCAATCTTTTAATGTTTTGAAATTTTATTGTGGGGATTTGTATTGTTTTATTTGAATTTTCTAATTCTTTTTGTAAAAATGGTGGTACAAATTTATTATTAATTTTTTTTCACTAAAAAATATTGTTGTATTTTTTTAATTTGGGGTACAACTGATTGCGGATGCCGCTGCTGGAGTTTATAATTACAAAAAATTGAGGGTTGTTTTTGTAATTATTCATTTTATTTATATTAAACTAACATAATTGTAATTCATGTAAAAGAAAAACATATCGGTGATATTATGAATTGAAATAAACATAAAAAGTAACGTATATCGTTTCATAATAAATATGTTTTAACATGCATGGACATGTATAATTTATAGGTCTATGTTAAAATTATTGGACTTGTGAGTCTCTTTTAATTTTTTTTTTAGTTTTTATTAGTCTTTTGGACAGTTTGAAATATTTGGTCATAACTAAGCATTCCAATCTCCAGAAGAATACGTTTTTTATGTTTGGAAGTATCCGTGGACCATAACTGGTGAGCTAGATAACAAATGTAAGAGGATGGCATTTTTGAAGGCATATTTATAATAGAGTAAGGCCTAAAATTGGGAGGGATATGGGCTTCGTTTGGATGTTATACAAAAGGCATGATCATCTTTCCGTGATACAAGGAAAAAGCAAAAAAAAAAAAAAAAAAAAATTTAAGACGATTGACGTCAAACATATGTGATATGCCAGACAATGCCTTAAAGTTGTAACAACATCCTACGTTTTTAAGCCAAAACATTGACAGAAGAAAAAGAAAATAGAAAAAAAAAAAAGTTTTACCGAGTTAATTAATTTGGAGTAATATATATGCTATTTGAGAGGTTTACTGTTTAAAAGAAAATAGTCAAAAGTATTTGGAAAATCTAGACAAGATTTTAAGTCGAATCAATATTTAATATTGTATCCATAAGATGGAATCGCCCCATATATAAAATCTTTACGGTTTGGCGATTGTCTGCAAGATCTGATGATTTTTCTTATTTTGACTTAGCGTGACTTGAAAACGACAAACGAACTTAAAATGTATAAGGTTTTAAGCTTTTAAAGTGAATGATTTCAATATCACGATGCAAAATGGTTCGATTTTTAGGCTTCAAATTTCGTGTTTTTTTCATCTATAGGGGCCTTGTATTTATAGGCATCAAGGTGCATAATGGAAATGATATATATTTATAGGATATGTATTTCGGTTCAAAATACACACTGCGCACACGGTAATTTCCTATCACTTTGCTGCGGTGCGCGTCGGTGCACATGGCCCCAGTGCGGCGTCCAGCGCACCACTTGCCCAGTTGAAAAATATTTTAATTAATTAATAATTAATTTTAAAGAGTTTTAAATAAATTTGGTCAAAAAAAGTATAAGGGCCCAGGCCACGACACAGGCCGGGTGAGGCGGCGCGCACATGTGTATTTTGAGCCAGAAAATACAAGCCCACGACCAGACCCGCCACGCCGTGGTGGGAACGCACGTGTGTATTTTGAGCAACCGAAAACACATTTAAAAACTTTGGTGCCCCGATGGTCCAAATCCAATTATCCAACTTGGGATTTATAATTAATAGAGCATACTTTGACTTTTCTTCTTATGTGAGATGAAGTTTTTATCCTTACTTTGCATTTTCTATTTTTCATACCATTTTCTAGTTTTAAGTGGCTAACTTACAGCATTAATTACTCCTTCCCCGGAATTGGTTTTGAGAAATTCCAAATGTCAATCTCATCTACTCATTTAGTTGAATTTTATCATATAATTTAGTTTTATTTTTCACTAATGGAAACTACTTAAATTTTTTGTCAAAATCGGATCAATATCCAATTTCTCGGACCCATTCCAACAATATATCGATCAAGAAGTAATCATTACCATAACGCTTTGTTTCTTTTTTTTTCGGCTCCACCACTAATAATGCAATTCTAACTATTTTAAAATAATATCGATATCTCAATATAAATTGCAATAAGGTTACGATGTTGTTGGTATGATCAAGATATTAATGTATCTTACGGTGTATCATTCCTCGACAATAAATTTAACTCATATGCAAAGAATCCTTCACGTAATGCTTAGGGATGTTAATGGTCGTGGACGGGGCGATATTGGACATACCTTCCCCGTCTCGAATCTCATCTCAAATATCATCCTCATATCATTCCTCGCTTTGAGTATTTGAGTACGGGGATGGGAATCCCCGTTCGAGGCAGTGTTCCCACGGGAATCGAATTCTCCATTTTGTATTTATTAATATTTATTTTAAAAATAAATTATTTAAAAATATCTAATAATTAAAATACATAAAATAAAATAAATTTCTAATTTCTAAAATAAAGAATGAGAACAAGCAAACTTATAAAACTTAAGGGTTTAATTTTTATAATTAATAAATTAAAATATTAAAAATAGAAGTAACATTAATAATATATAAATTCGGTGAATAGGGATGGGATCCCCATTTTATCTAAACGGGTCGGGGGATGGGGACGGGGATGAGACGGGGATATAAATACCATCTCCGTCCCATCCCCACTTCTAGAGAAATTGTGGGAATCCCCATCCCGCCCCAACCCCGAATGCTTAGGGAATTTCTCGCCCTATTTTATTCGGATACCAACGGAAATGGTTCCCAAGTGGTGATTTTGTCATCCCTAATAATGCCTAAAATTATATGGAACTCAATGTTAATATATATATATATATATATTAATAATTATATTCGACATGGAAGTTGCCTAAAATTCTTCTTTTATTTCCAGATTTTTGTAATTGACTCAATAGGGTTGTCTTGATCTTACGATGAAGAAAAAATGTTTTCACCATGAAACACCCAACGATTATAACCTTCTTGAAAGCCATACCATACCAAATGCTCATGAACAATGTTTGCATCATGTGAAAATCTATTAAAACATTTGCGACAGGGACAATAAATTGCTCCATTTATAGATGAATTTTCTTGAGCAAATTTTATGAAACTGGAAACCCCATCAGTATATGCTTTGCTTGATCTAGGCTTTTGCATCCAACTTTTGTCCATTGTAAACTAGAAGAAGAACACGATAATACTATAATTAATACATTATTTCAAGCTTTGCTAAAGCTAAATGAGATCATCTTTGTTAGCAATTACGCAAATTCAAAATATTAACAATTGTAGCCGATTATGAATACACTCCATCGAAATATGTAAAAAAGGAAAAGGTACAAACATATTACAGAACCAATTACCTTGAACCACCAAGACTTTAAGCTAAACCATCAAAGTTATTAATTCTTTGACATGATATTACCATGATAATTTTTGTCAATTAAAATGGGTTAGAAAGATCATTTCTTGTAGCCCATCAATGAATACCCAACAATTCTGAGCAAAAATTTACGAGAAAATTCATGATGTTTAGTAAAATCCCCATAAATCATTGCAAATTAAATAATTTTGAAGTTAATAACACTAAATTAATCGGTCAGAAAGGCATATATACGAGAGACTTCCAACAATGCCTCTCATGAATTTCAACACTAAACTACGGAAAAATCATAACTTTTAGCACATAAATAGTTCTTCATGTTTACCTGGTTTAGAAGTTCCAAGTTGGAACGTGGTTGTCTGTTGTGTATCGAATTGGTATCACACGCAATATATCGGGTTGAAGAGGCGGGGCTAGGAACCGAATTGGTTGCGCGCTCCGGGTTTCTTGATGAAGCCTTTCTTTTATTGAGTCAATATGATCGCGTCTAATGCCGACCAGACTGAGCAGAGTGGAGATGGCGGAGCGGCGGCGGAGAATGACGGAAAAGAGAAGAGAAGGAGGTAGAGATGACGGTGAGAAATAAAAACAAGAGAAAAGTAAAAATGAAAAGGAAGGGGAAGGGCACAAATAAAGAAAATGAATGAAATTGGTTTTGGCATTTTCTTAATTATTGACTACTTAATATTTTGTAATAATTAAATAATCAAGTAATTTTTCAAATTTTACAACGCTTAAATAAAATGTCATTACTTTAATTCAATCAATTGACACTTTAACAAAAGTGTCACTAAACTGAGGAAGATGGTGACACTTTTGTCAAAGCGTTATCTACAACTAGTAAAAATGCCGACATTTTTAGAAAATGTCATTACTTAAATACGTTTTTTAAAAGTATCGTCTATATTGGTAAAAATGTTGACATTTTTTGGGAAAATATCATTACTTAAATACGCTTTTTAAAAAGCGTCATCTATATTGGGAAAAATAACGACACATTGGAGAAAGTGTCGATTGATTAAATACGCTTTTCTAAAGAGTGTCGTCTATATTGGTAAAAATGCCGACACTTTTGGAAAAATGTCATTACTTAAATACGTTTTTTAAAAAGTGTCGTCTATATTGGTATGAAATGACGACACTTTTGTGAAAAAGTTGTTACTTAAATCTTTTTTAAAAAGTGTCGTCTATATTGGTAAAAATCTTTGACACTTTTGGGAAAATGTAATTACTTACGTCGCTTTTTAAAAAGCGTCGTCTATTTTGGTAAAAATGATGACACGTTTTATAAAGTGTTGTTACTTAAATACGCTTTTTAAAAAGTGTTGTCCATATTGGAAAAATGCCGACACTTTTGTTAAAATGTCATTACTTAAATACGCTTTTTAAAAAGCGTCGTTATATTTGTAAAAAGGTGACACATTTCTAAAAGTGTCATTACTTAAAATACGTTTTTTAAAAAGCGTCGTTATAAACTTAGTCTTAATTACACTTTTTAGAAGAGTCGCTACATATGTGTTGTTATAGATCCTTTTTCTTGTAGTGAACATTCTTAATTTATTTAATTTTTCCTATATCTTCTTATGATAAGGTAGTCATTTATTTAAATTTTTAGGCCAAGCCAAACGGAATGTATTGAATTGAAGAGATAGTCTCCTATCAAATTATTTAATGATTTAATCTGTAGGCAATTTAAATACCCGCCCCAACCCATTGACACACTACCATTGTAAAATTAGACATCGCCGACGTCACACAATTCACCTTGGATTGTACAGAATAGAATTAAAAAGCAGACGCACCATAAATATTTCTCATAAATCGACTTTTTCCCACTCTCGGATCCATTTAACAAAAAGCATTCAATCAAATACTTAAAGAATATTAAAGAACATTTTGTTTCTCTTGATGTATCCCGTAAACAACAAAAACCAAAAATAATAGAAAAATCAATAGAAAAATAAGTAAGGAGACAAATTATTGAATTATCTCGATGTGGAATTTCTTCTCATAGATTTTGTCTATAGTATAATAATAATTGATAGTAAAATTTAGTTTCTTTGAAAATAAGTCTAGAAAAAATGTATAAATTAGTTTTAGGTTTTACAAGGAAAATTTACCATTTTCAAAGGAAACTAATAAATACATTTGCGGGAACACTACTAAAATACTCTCTAGGAAATTACTAATACTTTTTAGAAACTACTAATACTTTTTGAGGGACGGCTAATACATTTCGGGAAAATTTTTAATTATATTCAGGAAAACTACTAAAATACTCTCCAGGAGAACTACTAATACTTTTTAGAACTACTAATACTTTTTGTGTGACTTCTAATACATTTGGGAGTATATTCATGAGAAATACTAAAATACTATTGAAAACTACTAATACATTTCGGAAAGAATCATAATACTTTTGAAGGAAGGCTAATACTTTTTTGAGAAGGACTATTAATACATTTCGGAGAAAAATTTAATTATATTTAGAGAAACTACTAAAATACTCTCCCGGTGAACTACTAATGTTTTTTTCGAGGAACTACTAATACTTTTTTGAGGGACTACTAATACATTTAAGGAGTATATTCGGAGAAAATACTAAAATACTCTTGAGGGAACTACTAATACATTTTGAAATCATTAATACTTTTTAGAAGGACGGCTAATACTTTCGGAAGGATTGTTAATACAGTCCCGAAAACTACTAAAACACTCTTTTGCTAATAATACAAAAATACCACCGGGTCCGCGGGTGAATCCGTTTCTAACAGTCGAACCGGTTAGACGGTCGGCGAGTTTTTGTGGAATTCGAATATCATTACAAACGCATCTTTATTTTTATTTTTTTAAATCCACTTGCTAGCTTAACAAAAAAATATATCGGATTAATACTTGTATTAAAACAAATATATATAATATATACCTATATATGTTGTTTAATTTAAGAATACGGTATCCACATAAAGGGTGTTGGAAATTTATCACTCAAAAGATACAATTTTATTGATCACTCGAATATTACAAGACACACCCCCCACTATAACTTTACTCAAACTTAACTATTACACGAGAAAACTTTGTTTCTCACTCACTTTTTTTCTTTCTCAACTTGATATTGAATGAACCAACAACACCCCCTATTTATAGTAAAATTTCATCTAAATCAATGGCTAAAATTGATTCTCACCAACCTGATTCAATTGTCATATTTTATTTCTATCTACCACATTCACCTATCACACCAACAACTAAAACCAATTACCAAACTCAACTACCACAATTAAACATAAAATAAGTTTATAATTCAACACTCCCCTTTAAACTTGTTTTATAATCCCGAGTGAACTTCTCAATCTTGCAAAGTCTTCATACTTTAATAGCTTGGTAAATATATCAAAGAACTTGATCTTGCGACTTTCACGCACTTCACTTGAATTTATTCTCTTCCAATGCATTCTCCGATGTAGTGGTATCAAGTATCAATATGCTTGCTTGATTATGAAATAATGGATTCTTGGCCAAAGCTATTTCATAATCCAGTATTAAATATGCTTTCTTTGGCCATGAATCAATACTAATACCTTTATCCAGGTACCATGTGTCGTCTTGACATTCACCATTATTGTTTTGTGCTAGAAGATAAACATTAGCACCATCTTCTTTCTTTTCTTTCACCAAATTAGCTCTCTCATTAACTTGGGTATTTGGATTTCTAAATCTCTCGAGTAATGACCAAACTTTTGACAACTATAACATTGAACTTGAGATTTATTGTACCTCGAGTTTGTATTTCATCTTCCACTACCTCTTGTAGGACTTTCTCCTCGCATATAGTTGTTATTGAAATTATTGTTTGAATTGCAACCTCGTCCTTGTCCACGACCTCTTCCATGTTGACTTTTGTTATTGTGAAAGTTTTCTTCATTCTTAGTTGGATGGACTTCTATCTTAAGGAGTTTATCTCCAACACCATTTTTCTTCTTCCTTTCTTCATGGGCTTGCAGTGAACCAAGGGCCTGTTCAATTGTTATAGTTTCGAGGTCTTTAGTTTCCTTGATGATAGTTGTAATACTATCAAAATTTGCATCCAAAGATTGTAGAATTTTCTCCATAATGACTATATCTTCTTGTTTTTCACCATTTCTTTTTAGTTGATTAGAAATGGTCAAAACTCTAGAAAAGTAATCAGAAATAAATCCACCTTCTTTCATTTGCAGTGAATCAAACTATATTCTCAATGTTTGCAAGTGTACATTTTAAACTTTATCTTCTCCCTTGTAAGAGACTTGGACCTTATCCCTCACTTGTTTGACGGAGGTGACACTTGAGATTTTCTCAAAGCCATCATCATCTAAAGTTTGGTAGATGAGATAGAGAGCCTCCTTGTTTTTCTTCCTCGAGTCCTTCAAACTATTTTTTTGTGTAGAAGATAATGTTGACTCGTCTTTAGTCTCTTCATAACCTTTTTCCATGACTTTCCAAGCGTCATGTCTTGAGAGTGCGCTTCATTTGATACTCCAATTTTCTCGATCAACTTCCTTAAGTTGTAGAACTTGAAATGATGCCATATTCGTCATTGATCACTTGTTTTTCTTTCTCAACTTGATACTAAATGGACCAACAACACCCCTATTTATACTAAAACTTAATCTAAATCAAAATTGATTCTCACCAAATTTGATCCAATGACCATCTTTTATTTCTATCTACCACATTCACCTATTACACCAACAACTAAAACCAATTGCAAACTCAACTACTACAATTAAACATAATATAAGTTTAATTGTGATAGTTGAGTTTGGTAGTTAATTTTATGTTTAATTGTGATAGTTGAGTTTGGTAGTTAATTTTAGTTGTTGATGCGGTAGGTGAATGTGGTAGATAGAAATATAATATGGCCATTAGATCGAGGTTGGTAAGAATCAATTTTAGCCATTGATATAGATGAAGTTTTAGTATAAATAGGGAGTGTTGTTGTCTCATTTAGTATCAAGTTGAGAAAGAAAAATAAGTGATCAATGATGAGTGTGACATCATTTCAAGTTCCACAACTTAAGGGAAGTGACTTTGAAAATTGGAGTATCAAAATGAAGGCACTCAAAAGCGCATGACGTTTAGAAAGTCGTGGAAAAAGGCTATGAAGAGACTAAAGGCAGTCAACACTATCTTCTACATAAAAAGATAGTTTGAAGGACTCGAGAAAGAAAGACAAGAAGACTCTCTATCTCATCTACCGAGCTTTAGATGATGATGGCTTTGAGAAAATCTCAAGTCTACCTCCGTCAAACAAGTGTGGGATAATCTCCAAGTCTTCTACATGGGAGAAGATACAATTAAAAATGTGCAGGTGCAAACATTGAGAAGAGAGTTTGATTCACTGCAAATGAAAGAAGGCGAACTTATTTTTGATTACTTTTCTAGAGTTTTGACCATTTCTAATCAACTAAAAAGAAATGGTAAAAACTAGAAGACATAGTCATTATGGAGAAAATTCGGCGATCTTTGGATGTAAATTTTGATAGTATTACAACTATCATCGGGATACTTAAAGACCAAAACTATAACAATTGAACAACTCCTGGTTCACTTCAAGCCCATGAAGAAAAGAAGAAGAAAAGGGTGTTGGAGATCAACTCCTTAAGATAGAAGTCCAGCCAACCAAGAATGAAGAAAACTTTCACAATAACAGAAGTCAATGTGGAAGAGGTCGTGGACAAGGGACGAGGTCGGGCCGTGGACGAGTTTGAATTCAAACAATAATTTCAATAACAACAACTATATGCGAGGAAAAAGTTCTACAAGAGGTCGTGGAAGAAGAGAAATTCAAACTTGAGGTACAATAAATCTCAAGTTCAATGTTATAATTGTCAAAAGTTTGGTCATTACTCCGGAGATTGTAGAAATCCAAATACCCGAGTTAATGAGAGAGCCATTTGGTCGAAGAAAAGAAAGAAGGTGGTGCTAATATTTTGCTTTTAGCACAAAACGATAATGGTGAAGGTCAAGACGACACATGGTACCTGGATACAGGTGCTAGCAATCATATGTGTGGGAGACGAAAAATATTCATAGAACTCGATGAACCAGTAAGTAGCAATGTCTCTTCCAGTGATGACTCCTAGGTAGCGGTAAAAAGGTAAAGGTAAAATTCTATTCGCTTGAAAGATGGAAGACATCAATTTATTTCAAATGCTTATTACGTGCCCACTTATGAAAATAAATATTTTGAGTTTGGGACAACTTTTAGAGAAAGGCTATGATATTCACTTGAAAGACAATAACTTTCTGTAAGAGACAATATGAATAACTTGATTGCTAGGGTACCCATGTCGAGAAATAGAATATTTACTGCTCAACATTCAAAGTGATGTAGCAAAGTGTCTCAAGACGTCTATAAAGATTCATCATGGCCGTGACATCTAAGATTTGGACATCTCAACTTTAGAGGACTCGAATTACTATCCAAGAAGAATATGGTGAGAGGTTTACCTTTGTATCAACCATCATAATCGCTTTGTGAAGGATGTACTTGGGAAGTAACTCGGCAAAGCTTTCCAAAAGAGTCAAACTCTAGATCCCAAAAAGCTACTTGAGCTCATACATGTTGATGTTTGTGCTCTATCAAACCAAGTTCTTTCGATCAACCCTTGGTCAACGGTCAACCTCGGTCAACTCGTGGTCAACAATCAACTTGACTTGGTCAACTTGATGCATTGACTCAATACTCTCAACTCGATTTCACTGCGTAAAAAATCTCAAGAATTTTTTTTTCTGATGTGGAAGATCAGTCAAAGCTGCAACCACAGAGCATACTTAGAATTTCACGAGATTTTACAATTGTGGCTCTGATGCCACTTTGTTGGAAAAGACACAATTTTATTGATCACTCGAATATTACAAGACACACATCACTACAACTTCACTCAAAACTCAACTATTACTTAGAAGTTTTGCTTCTCACTCACTTGTTTTTCTTTCTCAACTTGATATTAAATGAACCAACAACACCCCCTATTTATACTAAAACTCCATCTAAATCAATGGCTAAAATTGATTCTCACCAACCTTGATCCAATGGCCATCTTTTATTTCTATCTACCACATTCACCTACCACACCAACAACTAAAATTAACTACCAAACTCAACTACCACAATTAAACATAAAATAAGTTTATAATTCAACAAAGCGATTGGCATAAAGATATCAAAAAATTTAAATTTGTAATATCTTTTAGATGAAATGACAATTCAATAATCAATAATCCAAATCATAATCAATCAACACAATTCAATATCTGTATAGATATGCATAAATCATGGGAGAAATTGTATGGCACTCTGATAATCAATGAATCTTGATCTAATTTGCTGTAAAAATATATATTCAGAAAATGGACAATTATAATTGGTGTAGAATTGGATGGCTTTATGTGTTTAACAAGGGAGCGAGGCTGGCAAACATATGGGAACGTGCATCAAACTACACTTTTTATTCGCAAGTGCCTAATTGCATGTTATCTTTAATTATTTAACCTAAATTAATCAAGCTTTTACTCATTAATGTTCTTTCCGTGCTCCACATATCTTTTAAAGTTGTTACATCTTAAGGAAGCAAGGTTGTCTAAAGCTAATCGTCAAAAGATTAACTATAAGTCTATAATGAATCTTATGGATAACAGGATAAATGATCATATATATATATATATAATAATATTAATCAAATAATACGAGCCCATTTTAATTTTATTTCTTGCAAATTAAAATGTAGTATATTTTTTTGAGCTTCTCCTGTTTCATTTCATGAAATAGAATAATAGATCGTAATTGTGGGATTATCCTTGTGCGCTCCAGGTGGTAGAATTTTGTGTGCAATGATGATTAACCCATGTTCGATCTTCTATGAACGTGTGTCTCCTCCTCTATTGTACTAAAAAAAATGTTGTAATTGTAAGATGATAAAAGTATGAATATATTTGATATGTGTTTTCTTGGTATTAATATAGCTAAAGATATTATCAATGAAGTCTTATATAAGTTGTAATGCTGAAGATCCAAGACTATATAATTGAAAGGATTTGAATCCCTTTAATTTAAATATTAATCTATTTATATTTATTTTTTCTTGCTTTTATTTAATTGCATATTTGCACTTAACTAGTTATTGCCATATAGATGTCATTGATTATATTAGCAGCTTGGGCCGAAAGAGTAACCGAATTGGCCCAACTTCTTTCTTCATATGTACCAACGGGTAACCTTGGGGCCTTGAAGGCCCAACTAGCCTAGGAAAGGTTTGATCACTTTAGGCTTTCAGCAACTTTTTTTTTTAACACAGGCTTCTAGCATTCTCAATCTTGATATATTTGGTCAAACCCATGTTTGTTTGTTTTTTATGAGAATAATCCATGTTTTTAAGTTTGAGTTTTTACCAGAAACACAAATTTTCAACATGTTCATAAGAGTTATCAGCTTCTTCAGCAGTGAATGGAAGAATTGCATTTTGAATATAAAATTTCTTTATACACCTTTTGAAAATGAAACGATTTTCAACTATTAAATTATCAGCTAAACGCAACTAGTGGTTACGACAAATAATAGAGAATCACTCTTGATATGTAGTGGTGTTATTGAATTAATTAAAAGATAAAATATAACTTAAAATAGAGAAATTATTTTTTTCAAACAAAATAAATATAAAATTATTAGGTTTGCTAAGTCACCCTTGTGAGAGTAAATTAAGCTAAATCAAACTGCTCAAGCTATGCTTGATTTATGTTTCTTTTCTTATATCTTAAATTCCCATTAGAGATTTTTTTCTTTGTATAATTCACATTAGAGAAAAGTTTTTGTCTGAATATATGATTGCTAGTAATTTTTTTTTAAAAAATACATTAGTCACTTACTCTTGGAATAAAATTGAACTCTAGTGCTACTAAAATTGTAGATATATATGCAACTCAAGTTCTAAAAACATAAATTAATAGCCACCATGTTATCTGCTTTTATTTTCAAACTCGTGTCTATGTATTTTTAAGGTTGAAAAAATTGTTATTTGATATTCTTGTAAAATTGAAAGTTTGAATTAGTTATGTTTTTATGTAGACTACAAAGGTAGTTTGGAAATAAAATTGTATATACTTTATGGTACTTTTTACATAAAATGGGTGAAAATATTACTAGGTTTGAAAATAATTAGGTATATGAAATAATGTGAATAATAAATATATTTGAGAATCTTTTTAACAATAAACAAAAATGATGTTTCTATTAAAAGCAGTTAAAACTTACAACAAATATATTTTCTGAATTTCAAATAATAAAAGATAGAAAGACCCTAAGTGCGCAATAATTATCGAGTTTTGGGACCAAAATTTAAATCTTGCAAAGCACGGGGCTGAAAAATGCACATTCGGTATCTTAAGGGACAAAACTGCAATTCACGAGAAGAAGTAAATGGAAGTACCAAGCACAGAAAACCTCAACACGCTTAAGTTTTGAAATTGGTGTGAACAACCAAATTAAATTAAAATAGCTTGACGCCAATCGAATCTGATCTCTGGTAGCGCATAATTTTAAATTTTAATACTGTGAATTCCTTCTGACGAAGATTTCCGTTTAGGGTTTGGAACTTTCCATTCTCCGTCTTGATTGATTTTCCATCAGACGATCGACGACGACTGAGACCTCTTCAAAGTCATGTTCAAGAATTTCTGGTAATCAGTCCTTTTTCTCTTATTTTGGTTCGGTAAAGTTAATTTGGTGTCGCTGGCCAATGGATGAAGTATGCTAAGATACCTTGATTTTTGGAAAGTTTCCCCCGTTGTTAGTTTCTTGCGTTTTCCGATTAATTGAACTGTTTCGTGGTCAATCTTCCTGGATTTATGGTCACTGGTATGAAGAAATGATCTATTTTTCTGATGATTATATATCGCGTGGATTGGATTGTGTTATTTTTCCATAATTCCACTTATCCTGCAAATTTTCGGCGCTCGTGATACGATTCAGTTTTTAGTTTTATTAGTGTCTATAATTATTCCCTAATTGGTCGGGAAGACCTACTATGATTTTTGCACTCTGGGTCACCTATGTGTTTTATGGATTATAGCTAATTGCTTCCTTTCTTGATTTTTTATTTACATATATGTGTGAAAATTTTATGGATTTTCTTGCTGTTTCTATGGAAGTGAATTTGTTGTAGCAGTCCACGTCTGTCTATCAAACCTCAAACTCGTAGCGTGCATTTGTTGCATTTTTTAATGCTTGATATTCCATCTTTAATCTCTCTTTGTATTTTTTTCTGGCTTATATAAAAATTGAAGATAAGAAGTTATATCCGGTGGGACGGAGTGTTAAAAAAAATTAAGCACACTGCTCTTTGCAGTTGAGTTATGGCATCTCCTCCATCTTACATGATTTCCTATGATTTTGCCAATCCAATCTGCTTACCTGATTGCATTTGCTTACAGGGGCTCTCAGGAGCAGCAAGCTCAGTCACGCCCCCAGGAAATGTCCACAGACTCATGGTATCCACCTTCTGTTATCAATTCACCCAGCTCCTCACGCCCTGCAACACCTGGTGCCAACACATCCAGCAGCTTTGGCACACCAAGACCGACAGATCGACCAAACATTTTATCAAATGTATCCCCTGCAGAGGCAGCAGGTATCATTGCTGTGTTGAAAGATAAGAGGTGAGCAATTTCTCTTTTATATTTTCATTTGATTATTGTTGCTATACCTTGGTTTTGTTACTTTATCATTTAGAATGATTTAATGTTGACCACAGATGATATGTTCCTTTTTCCAATTTGGTGAGTATATGAATGACTTACAATGAATACTTTTTCCTTGCATGAGACAGCGATGAAATGTGTGCGTATACAAAATCGAAAAAAGAGTTATAACCTAGCAAAGTTTCTCATCATCAAATTTGTTTCTTTATTGTTGTTTAGTGTTGATGAGCTAAGAAAGCTGCTGTCTGACAAGGAGGCTTATCAGAATCTCTTACTTTCAGTAGAACCTGTCAAAACTCAAAACAGGGTAAGTTGCGGATGTTCATTTTTTACCCTCCATATTTTGACCTTTTTATATGTTGCTTTACTTTCTTGCTTGCTCAGAATCCCAATTATCTTGAAAGGACTACCATCTACCGAACAATTATAGTTAGGCTATGTAGTCATATGTACATTGAAGTGTCTAAAACAGGTAAAAGTGCCACATCTGGGGCATAGGTTTTGTGCCTCTTGTAATAGATGGTTTGCTCTGTTCGTATTTTATGACTAAATCTACTTTTCAAGATTGAAAAGTTGTGGAACTGTTCATGAACTTCATCAGTAGGTAGTCAGTTTAGTGCTCGCCCATAGTCAGTTTAGTGCTTGTCCATCGTCAGTTTAGTGCTCGTCCAGTTAAGCTGGGATTGTTTTGCTTGATGTATGTCAAATATACATTTGCTGGATTTATTTATTTTTAAATTCATTTAATTCATTTCTATTTCCTCCTGAACTTGGAGAAGGGCACGTCTTTCCCTTTGCTCTGCATTCCCCTTTTTGTGGGTGTTTGTGTGCATGTGCATGCGAGTATGGATTCTCATGTTTTGACCCTATTTGTATGTGTTTCTTCATGCTTATTTTTTTAATGTAGTTTTCTTAGCAGCAAGTTACATTTTTGCAATAATTCTTACTCACACCACCATTTTATATATTACTCAACCAGGTCAGAGATGAACTTAGGAACGAAACACTGCAGCTTGCTAGTAAGTTCTCTATTCGCTGCAATTTCAGTATTAGTTTTGAATACGTTGTTGAACTTAAATTAACAATGTTAATGATCTCGATTACAGGAGAGAATCTGGAAAAAGAACCACGCATAGTGGAGCTGAGGAATCAGGTGAATTGTGTGGCCTTAGATTGCGTTCACAATAATTTTTCCTTGAAGTTTGACTCCAAGATACAAGCTTGACATTGTTTTATTTCTGGCCTCAGTGCAGAATAATCCGAACTTCAGAGCTTGCTACTGCTCAAGAAAAATTGCATGAATTAGAGAGGAAAAAAGAAGAGACTCTGAAGTATTATTCTCCCTCATCGCTCCTCCATCGACTTGAAGGTAACACGAGAGTTTCATTTATCTTTTTTTTTTTCCTTTTTTGCAACAGTAATATTTCTGATAATGGGTTGAACTTTGAGATTTCGACAAGTTAACCAAGTGGTTGTTAGTTCAGTTTCATTGTGTGCATCTCCGTCATTTGTCCTTATGCCCTCCTACGTATTTCGAAAATGTACATATGTCATCATAACAATGATCTTCTCATTTGTCAAACTGGAACAACTAAATCAGCTGTTGCCACAGTGGACCATATCAATTTACAATGATATGTGATGAATGAGATGAATCTGCTCTCTTTTCTACTAGTTCTTCAATTTTCATTAAAATCTATACTTATCATGTCCATGAGGATACTTCTGGCAAAACTTGATGAACTTTTTCTTCTTTGGATTGGTAAGTTTTCTGAACGAAGGTATTCACAAATAAACCTGCCATGATATCTCGAAATGGTTGATTCTGTAATGGCTGTTTTGCCCCTTGCTAATATGCGGTAAATGAATAAGGGAACTTTAGTTTGATTGTTTTCCGTTGAGTGGGGGTGGCAAGGGTCTCTTAAGATCTTTGTCTTTTATCTTATTTGTTTCTTGTTTTATTTTACTTTTTTTCGGGGGTGGGGTGGTTGAGGGCTGGGAGGTTGTTGACAAGAGTTGTTTGACATCATCTGAGAGTAAAGTTAGCATCAATTGTCATATGTTAATGTCTTCATGTCAGGTCTGAGTTTCTCGCAAGGGGGACAATAATTGATTCTGTAAAGACAGTAACAGTAGTTTATAATTTTACATTGTCTTAAACCGAATTAAGCTGCTCTGAAGTAAATGTTATTTGTGATTTAGACTGAATTGTTATTACTGTATTATTTCAGATGCAATGAGTAAAACAGAAGAGGAATCTGAAACTCTGCACAGGCAGCTTCTTGATGGAGAGATTGATCTTTCAGCCTTTGTACAGAAATACAAGAAGATGCGTTATACCTATCATAAACGCGCCCTCACTCATCTTGCTGCCAAGACATCTGCAATCGGCTGAGCCTTGGTATGCCATCAAACTAAATGTTTTTGAAAGTTATAATGATATTCAATCCTTGTGTAAAAATGTTTTATACGTAACACTGTTGTGCCAGTGCTTGGTTCTTTATGTGATATTTCCTGTTTATGTTTAATTTTGTTTTGCATTTCAATTTCAGTCGGTATTATAGTGCTAATGATTTAGGAAAATCTACTATGGAACAAATGCTTTGTAAAATTCAATGGATAAATTTTCAATGGACCTTATGGATCCAGTGAATTTCGTCTTCCACATTTGTTGGATATTGACATTTCTCACCTGGTTTTCTCATATCCTCTGCCATTGGTTTGTATTCATATTTGTCTCTTAAGTTTACTTTTTTTTTTTAAATTATAACTACTTTCTCTACTAATACGTTAAGCAACTGCTATTAATCTTTTCTTGTCACTTATAAAATCATAAAAGAAGTTCTTTGTTGTCTTAAACACAAAAGTAAAGAAGTAAATTAAGAGCTCACTCATTGAGTGTACACATTTGTCGTCCTTCTAACTTTCTGATACATAGTTTTCTAAGCATCATTAAAATTTATATAAATAAATTTTTGAACAATGCTTAAACAACATTATGATGTTATCAAACCTGGTTGGTTGTGTATGAGGCCTTAAAATTTTACAATTGAAAATGTATTGGATTCAAACTACCTTAAATTTGTATGCTTTAACCTAAAATGATTAATTGTGTTTGATATGTAAATGTCATGGTAAGGGAAAAAAATATATACGACAACCAGAAATTATGGCTTTGATTGCTTGTGAAATGGATTTTCATTTTAAAGACTTCACCTGGCAAATATATTTTTTCCAAAAAAATAAAATAAAAAATCATTGGATGCTTGTTTCTCTTAAAAATTCTCTGAAACGCATTTTCTTACTTTCTATAAACTAACTACCTCATCCAGTATTATTTTTAAAAATTTATATAGATACATTCAAATGTTCTTTCTTTTCTCAGAACATATCACAGTAATCATATTCATAATCTTTAAACTTCTTAAAGAGCGAGCCACACCCACAAAGTCAAAATACGTCGTTACAGCAACAACATTATTCAATCCAACAGACAAATGCGTCCAAAATACATGAACACGACTTCAAGACAAATACATGAACAAGCACTATTTTTTTTTTACCGGTTTTGAACCCCTCTTTTCCGGAAATTAGTGCCCTCCTCCCCAGAGATTAGCACTATTTCTGGAAGAGCGAATGTCCCATAATTCAAAGGAAATGATGGTGTACCTCTCACTCGTGTGGAGATATTTTGGATCGACAGCAATACTTCAAGACAAATAAAGATACAACAATTATAGAAAATTAAATGTAAATTAAAAACTAGTGATAGTGTCTGGCTCATCACACTTGGGGGTGGTGTAATAGAACGGGCCCAACACATACTTGATAAAGTCCCTGTACACCACGGTGGGGTATTGGAGCTTGACGCCGGCGGTGTCGGTGGCGATGTTGCAAACGGGATCCGGCGACGACACCAGCCTGAAGGTGCACTTTTTGGGATCGATCACTATCCCACCCAAGATTTTATTACAAGTAATGTCGAAATCTCCAGCATCGTCTGTTGAGCCGCTTGAGTATTGCACGACTTTGTTCCTGTCATCCAGGCACGTTACAGCGACCTTGCAACCTGCAAAAACAAATAATATAAGCTCTCCAAATTAGAGGCACTCATCCGATTGGCCGATCTTGTGAATGATACACGTGGTATAACATCTACCGTTCAAGCATCTGATAGGAAAATAAGTCAGCTGTTTTTTTTAAGTACATATCGTAGGAGTGGAGGGGCATTGAGAATCAAACCAGTGAAAATTACCCAATGAATACTCCCTCCGTCCCATGTTAACCAATTTAGAGGGTGTTTGGCTGAGCTTATAAGGTTTTCAAAACATCTTATAAGATGTTTAAGAGTTCATAAACTGTTTTTTCTAATAGGTTGGGAGTATTGGTTGAAGGGGAAGGTATTGAATTTCAAGAAATTGAAAGATACATGGTTTGATCCCTCGTCAACACCCTTGTAAAAGGTGAGCAATACCACTTGAGCTACAAGCTGGTGGTAAGAGTTAATTAAATTTGTTTGGTAATATTTTTTAAAAAAGATCTTATAAGCTCCCAAAATAAGATGTCGAAAAGTTTTATAAATCGTTTTTAAAAAAGTAGGTGAACCCCCAACTTTTTTTCAAAATAAGATATTATTTCAACATCATTTAATTTTGACTATTTTTAATTACAAAATTGTCATTACTAACATCTTAAAAGCTACACCATCTTATTTTATTCAAACACTTCAACAACCTATTTTTTTTGAAATAAGATCCAACATCTTATAAGCTCTAAAAACAACTTATAAGATGTAGAAACTTATAAGATCTTTTAAATAAGCTTAGATAAATACTCTCTTAGTTTGACTTGTGTACAGGGAGAAAAAAAAAGAGCTATAATTTGGAATTGGGAAATAGACAGTGAACACACAAATTAAATAAATAACATCCAAATAAATTACATGACAAATGTAAATCCATAACTTTATGGGATCATTACAAAAACACCATCAAGATTTGGGCTAATTACAAAACATATATAAGAGATATTTTAAAATTACAAAAGCCCTTTTCTGTCTTAAATTTTCAAGGAGGAAACTGTAATAATTACTTAGGTCAAATATAAGACGAGATCAAGGGTTTTTGCAATTTTCAAAATATTCTATTTTTTTTTGTAATTAGCCCAAACCTCAGGGAGGTTTTTGTAATTATCCCTAACTTTATATCAAATGGTTAAAATCTTGACAAGGCTGAGTATGGGAAATATCTGATGCATACCTTTGATGGGCTTGGTCTCATTGACCAATAAATTGGAGCCCTTGCCACAGTCCCGGCAAAAAACACTGCCGGCGACGTGAAAAACCTGAGGAGTCTCCGACATCCCATGTCCGGCCACCGACCCAACTATAAGTAACGATGTTGCAATCATCAATATAATATTTGCTCCGATCTCTCTAATCTCTCTTCTTAACCAGCTGTTTCAGTTAGTACAATTTTTTCCAATATTGAAATAACGATGACAACATTAATTAATCTCTGTAAATAGATAGATCCGTGATCTGCTCATAATTAATTAATGCACGTGGGAAAGCACTACTTGTGGCGTGCAAACCATGACGATTTTTTTATTTGTTAAGTAATAAGCATCGTTTACCTCAATTATGAGTTTGGTATGGTCAAACCTATTAATATTTTATTCGATAAATTTTTATTTTTTAAGAGTTACCGTGAATTTGAAGCGGAATCCTGAATATTATATGAGATAATTGTGGGAACTTTTTTTTTTTTTTTAGGGTAAGTCACGGAGATAATCAGATAAGATCTAGATTTTTATTTTTTAGGATTTTAGAATATCTTATATTTTAAATAGTAATTTTTGTATTTAGGATTCTATTTTAGTTTATCTTTTAAGTTTTTTAGTCAAGTTATAAGTTTTATTTTGGTAGAATTTTAATCCTATAAATATTTGCTATTTTTTCTTTTTTAGGGTGGTTGAATTTTATTCACAATTTGAGATTTATTTCTTTTCATTGCTATTTATGTTTTTTCCCGAAGTTCCGTATTGCTTTTGTTTGTAGCTTCTGCCTACATCAGGAAGGAAACACTAACACTCAAATGGGATCCAATCCAGGTCGATCGCCCTAAAAATACAAGAATTATCACATTGTATCATTACATATTTGAATATTGCGATTATATGTCAAATGTATACTATAATGTTTGTGTGTATTTCAAGAGGGCCCTTAGTTCCTCAAAAAAAAAAAAAGAGGGCCCTTAGGCTCCATTTGCATAAGAAGAATTTGAAGCTATTGATTTGAAATCCATAATAACAAATCCATTAAGGTTGTTTTTACGAAAGTCATTCTACTATGAATTTTAAATTCATGGAAGCTATTTTTGAGTCATTTCGAAGAATTTCAAACTGTAAATGATAACATATTTGGCCAGAGGACACAACTCAAGGGACAAATACAGATGCAATATGCTGATTATGTGCATTCCAAAAGAATAATTACTCAAATCTCTACAAAGCATACACACAAAATGGCATCCAATCCAACGGACAAATGCGTCCAAAATACATGAACAACAAGTTGTTAATTAACCTAATCACAACTTCAACACAAATATTGACTAAAACATAAGTGAAAAAAGGTACTGCTCAATTTTACTTTATATCATCAAACAAATAACACGAACAAACAATTAATTGACAAGTCACAAGGCCAAATATAAATGTAAAAATTAAAAAAAATATTTAGAAAGCACTAGTAGTTTCTCTTTTTGTCACCATCATCATAAGGAACATCTTGTTCATCAGGGCTGCTGCTAGTGTCCGGCTCATCACACATGGGTGTGGTGTAATAGAAGGGGCCCAACACGTACTTTTCGAGGTCCCGGTACACCACGTTGGGGCGGTGGAGCTTGACGCCGCTCTTCCCGCCCGCGAAATTGGTGGCGACGTTGCAAACCGGGTCCGGCGACGACACCAGCCTCAAGAAACAGTTTTGGGGCTTGATAATTTTCTTATTCACGATCTCATTACAAGTAATGTCGAAATCTCCAGCTTCGTCTGTTAAGTCGCTGGCGTAATGTACGACTCTGTTCCTGTCGTCCAGGCACGTAACAGAGACCTTGCAACCTGCAAAAAATGATAATCTCTTTAAATTAAATAGACAGTAATCACACAAATTAAATTAAATACATTATAAATATAATTAATCATTTTGTTGTTAATAACTTCCAAATAAATTACAGGGATAATTATAAAAACTACCCTCGAGGTTTGAGCTAATAACAAAAAAAAAACACAAAGATTTTTGAAATTACAAAAATCTTCAATATTTGATTTTGTATTACACTTTATCCCTTTATAAGCAAAAAAATTTCAAACATCCCAGTTACATTTGTAAAAATATTACAATTACCCCTTACGTTTAAAATAGAATCAAACCTCAAGGGGTATTTTGTAATTTTGAAACTTTTCTGGATTTTTTTGTAATTACCCCAAACCTCATGGGTAGATTTTGTAATTATCCCTAATTTATAGGGATAACTACAAAAGACCTTCAAAGGTTCGGGCTAATTACCAAAAATCCCAAAGGTTTTTTAAAATTGCAAAATAAAAAAAAAACCTTTAAGTTGACTTTGTCTTACATTCTCCTCCTTCATAAACTAAAAAACTATAAATATACATTTACCCCTTAAATTTAAAACAGAAGCAAACCGGAGTGTTTTTTTTTTTTTTTTTTTGAAACATCGTCTATGGGTTTTTTTGGAATTATCCCAAACCTTAAGGTTTTTTTTTAATTATCCCCAAATTACATGATGAATGTAAACCCATAACTTTATATCACAGTGGCGGATCCAGAATTTTAAAATTGGGGGTACGATAGATATTTAGAAAAAAAATTAATTTGCCCCTCGATCTATGAGTACTATTTTTCTACTTTGCCTACTTAATTTTGAATTGTTCTACTTTACCCCCATGAACTTACTTAGCCTATAATTTTCAAATTTACCCCTCATTGTCATTGGATAATTTGTAGTTATTACATTTCAAATAATTATTTGAATCAATTTTCTCTCAAAATCTCTTCACCTTTAGTCAATAGACAAATAGTAGAAAAATTGGCATAGCTTGGGGGAAAAATTGAAATTACCTCTATAAAAATGCACATAAACATTGCTTAATATTTAAAGTCGTACAACAAAATATTGTTTAAATTTTTGTAAGTTGATTGTGTAACAATACATGAAAAGTTAATACACATATATAAAGAACTAATTAGAGTAATTAAGAAAATAGAAGACATTATTGATTTTATTAGATTTATATTTTGGGATATTTTTATTTTCTACAGATTTCGCCATGTTTTTTATTTATTCACGTTGCTAAGTCAATTATTTTTTGAAATTTTACTGTAGGGATTTGTGTTGTATTATTTGGATTTCTAATATTTTTTGTAAAAATGGGGGTACAAACTTCTATTTTTTTTTCAATTAAAGATTATTGTTGGATTTCTTGCAATTGGGGGTACAACTGTACCCCCATCTCATGAAGTAGATCCGCCACTGTTATATCAAATGGTTAAAATCTTGACAACAATTCACCAATTAAAAAGCGCTATGTACTAGTCAGGCGGCGGATTGGGGCCTAATGCCTTGGTGGGGTTAGGCAGATTCTAATCGGAAGAAAAATATGGCGAAACAGGAAAGTCATCACCTGGGTGACTAATCGATGTTAGCCGGGATTTTTACAACGGAACACTTCACTATGGGAAAATCTCATACATACCTTTGATGGGCTTGGCCCCATTGACCCATTCATTCCAGCCCTGGTCACAGTCCTGGCAAAGTACTTTGCCGGCAACATGAAAAACCTTAGGAGTCTTCTCCACAATCCCATGTCCAGCCACCGAGCCCACTAAAAGTAACGATATCGCTGCAATCATCAACAATATATTTGCTCCCATTTTTTCCCCTTTAATTTCTGCCTCCCTCTTTATTTTCTCTTCTTATTCAATTTCAGTAGAGCACAAATTATTCATATTGAAAACCATAGTAACATTCTGTATAAATATATAGAGATGAATAAGATGTAGGATATATGCTAATTTTACGTGGGGAGCACTACATTGTAACGTGCGAACCATGAAGGTGTTTTATTTGGTAAGCATCATGTACCTCAATCATGAGTTTGGTACGGTCAAACCAATTAATAACGTAAACTATATTATTTTTAGGAATAATTACAAAAATTCCCATAAGGTTTGGGCTAATTACCAAAAAAAGAAAAACTCTGTAAAGTTAGTAATATTTTGATAATCGTGCTATTGAAATATTTTTTTCATATGAAGGAGAAAGTGAAGAAGTATTAAACTTGAAGGGTTTTTTGGTAATTTCAAAAATCTCTAGATTTTTTTGTAATTTGCACGAACCTCAGGGGTGTATTTGTAATTATCCCTTATTTTTATTCTTTTAGATTTATGTGATTAATCATTGGTGTGCAATCATAATCCTCTATTTCAAATAGTATCGTATATCATTATGTATTTCAATATTACAATTATATCTTAATATTTATATCGTAAGTGTATAAAATGATGTCACATGACGAGTATTAAATATTATTGAAATAGCAAATAAAAATATAATATGGAATAAAACATTTGCATGATTAATGTGACATCAATCGATATCAAACATTTGGAGGTCTAATATGTGAGATGCAAATGAACAAAACCGCTAAGTGAGTTATTTAATGCTTTCGCTCGATATAAGCTTGTTTAACAAAACTTATTAAAATAAAAGAACCAAACTTAAGTTTAAAGATATTCACCCCTTAGCTAGTGAGCAGATTAAACTCGTATAATTTAAACTAATAGTTTGACTTTAATTTTAATTATTATACTTTTACTTATGGTGAATATAAAAACAAATGAACTTATTTGTTTGGCTAAGCTTATTTAAAAGATCTTATAAGCTCCTACATCTTATAAGATTTTTTAGAGCTTATAAGATGTTGGGTCTTATTTAAGAATAAGTTGTTGAAGTGTTTCGATAAATTAAGATGGTGTAGCTTTTAAATTGTTAATATTGACAATTTTATATAATTAAAATAGTAAAAAATAAAGAATGTTGTTGAAATAATATATTATTTTGAAAAACAAAATTGTGATTCCCCATCTTTTTTTAGAAACAACTTATAAGCTCATATCATCTTATTATAAGATGTTTTGAAGAGCTTATAAGCTCGGCCAAACACCCTCTTAGTAGATATAATATGAGTTTTATAGATATATATGTTTGTTTTCGTATTAAACTGAAGAATATTGAATTTTTAATTAAGCTTGAAAAGCTCGTGAACCCTTAATATATTCCGATAAATTAAGCTCAAACTCAACCAAATAATAAATAAAGCAAGCTCAAAGTCTCAAAAAATCGGTCGTGACCTACTAGAATGTAGCCAAATGGCGCATTTTTGGGGCCCGTAAGAAGAAAGAAAACATTAAGTGTATGATAATTGTATTATATACATGTTAATGAAATATCAAAGGATAATGGCTTCGCCCAAATTTGCGGGGAGAAAGAAGAGCAAAATAATAAGTGAGAAACGTTGGAATTTGTCTAATTTATTCCATCTATATTTATTTCAAACAACTATTTGGATCAATTTCTCCGAAAATGCCATTATCATTAGTCAATGTTCAAATAATATCACATAATAGTAAATTTCATTAATAAACATAGGTTATGATACCATTGTTAAAGGAAAATTGCAAAATTGGTCCTATAACTATAAGCAGTTTGCAATTTCGGTCCTGTAACTATTGAATTTGCAAAATTAGTCCTATAAGTTTGAAAGTTTTTGCAAAATTGGTCCTATATGTTTTATACCTAAACAATTTCAGTCCTATAAGTTTCAAGTTGTTGCAAAATTGGTCCCCTGGAGTTATTTCATATTTTCAAAATACCAAGAATATCCTTATACACATAATTGGCTTATTTGACTAAGTGATTTGCCTAAAATGGTATCAGAGTCCAGGTTTATTAAGAACTTTAAGTTATATTTATTATTTTATATAATTAACAATTGGTGAGAAAAATTTCCTCCGAGAAAATGGATCTGGACGAGTGTTCAAGATGTATACACTACATGAGATATCGTCAAATTTTGACGATATATGCACAAGAACACAAGGACAAGATAACATATTTTGAATAATCAATATGTTGAAAAAGAACTTGCGAGGAACCGATAGTGGAAACCTTGAGATAATGCGAAAAACAAACGACATATTATGTCAAGGTATCACTTTAAGCCCGAGTATACGCCCCGACTAGAATTTTTAGTTTTAAAATATTTTTAATATATATTTTGCCTATATAATATATATTATAATATAATTTTATGTATTCTTATATTATATTTAATATTTATAAATTGATAATAATAAATTTTGTAAATAATATTTTATAAATATACATTTTTTATTTTTTTTTAATTTAATTAATTTAAAAACGAGACAGAATGGAGGGTCGACCCGTCCCGTCCGTTCTAGGCACGTGCGGTCTTGGCCCTGATCAACCCGTCTTTATCGACCCGTCCCATTGTCATCCCTATAAAATTGCTAACATAAAAGACCAAAAATGCTATTTAGCCGAAAGGGCAAAATTATCCTGGGACCAAAACTCGCAACTTTTAAAGATAAAGGACTAAAATTGCAACTACCCCAAAGTTATAGGACTAAAATTGTAATTTACCCCATTGTTAAATATCACAAAATAAAATAATCATAAAAGATAAGGGATAAATTTGGAAATTTTGGGCTAAATACAATAATTTGCAAAGTTCATGAGGTAAAGTACAACAATTCATAGTTAAGTAGGCAAAGTAGAAAAACATGCATAGTTTGAGGGCAAATTAAAGTTACTCCATACAATAATGACATCATTCATTATCATAAAATAACAATGATTAATGCTACCTACTACTTTGATTCATAGACGTTATGGTCTCTCTCCTTTCCCCAGAATAATTTTCACCAGAATGTGAAATTAGCCCTTGCAAATAATCTTGCAATACAGGCACATAATATTTAGCCCTTGAACAAAATCAGTTGGTAGTATTACAAGACTACATCTCATCTCTAAGCAAAAAACACCAAAGTGCACAATGAATTTGAAGTTTCATTGTCACCAGATTGAATGGAAAAATTAAGAGAGAATTAAAAACAAGGCAGCCAGGCAGGCAAACTGATCTAGCATGGAGAATTCTAAATCACATGAGTAGCACAAACTCATCTCAGTTTTGAATTACAGTCATCATAATGTAGTGAAAAAGACATAATCTACAGCCATTTCTCCTGTTACTGCGTGTGCAGTGAAGTGCATTCGCGTTGAATAACACATATAGCCGGCAAATAAAATCGGCACTCATAGGAGCCCAGCATTCTTTAGAGCAACCTGAAACTCCTCCTCGCTATTCCATGGAGCCACCTGCATTTCACAGAAAATAACACACGATGAAGCATAATATAATATTCAATTCATGAAAACCCCCTGAAAACTCCATAACAAATAATTGCTGAAGTAACAGGCTTGTAATCATGTAAAGAATTTACCTCGGTTATTTGATGGTTGAAGTGCTTCTCGATCTTGGCCATGATCATATCGTCTCTGTCAAGACAGAGCAAGTTGAAAACTGCACCTGTTCAATTACAAGAAACGAGGGTCATCTTGTGGGTAATTGCATAGAAGATTATGAAAGCATGCTGGAGAGTTAAATAATTTGGATATATGTTATGTAACCCACAATATCTTGATTGGGAGACGCCCTTCATATATATCACAAAATTAGCTATATGCTCTTATTTACCCAACTTGTGGCTAAGGGCTGGAGTGCAGGACCGATTCAAACAGAACACCTTATGCGGCAAGGTAGACCAGTAGCCAGTAGCCACTTTAGATAATGTAGATAAACCAAAATACACACAAACTTATGTAGTAACAGCATAGCCAATTGCTGAGACTGCATCCACAATATTCCTTCATACACAAAGGAGTTTAAAGTTCACCTCAAATATAAGATCTATTTGTCCTTCGTACACAAGGAAATGTACATTCTCTAGATACAGAATAAACATGAGCTAGAATATACGACCAGAAACCAATCATGAATCCAAGGAAGTAGCCTCAAAGCAAAATACCTTTGCGACCAAAGCGTCCCGCTCTACCAACCCGATGCAAGTAAACTTCATAGTCAGGTTCAGAAGGGCTATCATATCTCACGGGAAGATCATAATTGACAACCACATTAACCTACACAAAGAAATAATTCAACATTGTAATAGGTCAACATCCACATTAGGAAAACATATGCTAATGAAATAAACAATGGAGCAACAGCAGAAAAGATAAGCACCTCTTGCTGGTGAAGCCTCGAGCTAGAAGATCAGTTGAAATTAGAACTTGAGTCAACCCTTCCTTAAACTCTTTTATAATTCTATCCCTATCCTCTTGCTTTAAAGCACCTTGGATTGTAGTGACCTCATAGCCAAGTTCAACTAAAGATTTGTGCAGCATAGCTGCACTATTCGAGACCGAACAAACACGATTATCTGCCCCACCCTCTCTCCAAGTTCAAGTATTCGGTCTTTTATCACCATTATCTTTGAAAGCTCATCAGGACAATGCACCTTATACTGTATTACAGATTCTAATGATAGTTCTTCCTTTTTGACAAACATTTGGTTATAATCTGTGGCGAAAATTTCCTCAACTATTTTAGATACAAAAGCCCTGACGGAATCATCAAAGGTAGCCGAGAACAGAAGGACCTGTTTATAATTTTCAACAACAGCAGGGTCAACTATGCAATCCTTAGAAGCATATCAAATTGCCAACAATGATTTAGCCATAACAGAAAGATATGCTTTCAAGTTCAAATGATTAAAATGCATGTCTTTATACCTTCCATTAGAACTCATATGATTTACCTTACAAATAAATTAAAATAAAATAAATTACTTTGTTAGTCTATTGAATATAATAGCAGAAATGACACAATTTTTCCCCAAATGTTCACTACAACTTTTAGTTCTATATCCATCAAGTTTGCACAAGAGTTGGTTCTTTTTTTCTGTTCCCTCTCTTTTCTAACATAGAACGTTTAGATATACCTATACTTATGTACCGTACCCCTCATACCAAACCTTATTAACAGAAGGTGGTTACCAGGGCAGATTGTATACCATGCTACAAGAATAGTTAAACAAAACAGTTTTAGTAGTTAACAGAGATTTAACAATGACTGAGCAATGAAAGATCACTAGAATACATAACTAAAGGATTCATACGAATATAAAGAAAGATTTAAACTGATACAGAGACATCATCCAATTACTTGCATCCCACATTTTTGCAGTTTATAAGTCATTTCAAATTTGATAAGCAATGATCTTAAGATCAAGAAGTGGATATGGTTATTCTCAGTTAAAGCACACCATCCGTGTAAAAGCAAATAGAGGTCATTCTTCACGAAATCATGAAAAACATGAGTATCATATAGCTAACCTGACACTTGGAATTTACTTTCGTGATTGACTTCATTATCTTCACCGAGTCGTCTCGAAAGCCACTCTACACATGAGACAGAATTCAGAAATAAGCACAATTGCAAAAGTATTCTTATCACATGCTTCTCAAGTAAAAAAGTAAATAATAATAAAATTAAACAATTGGGTGGATTTAACTTTTAATGTGCATTATTAAACAAGTTTTGATATATAAAATTTTTTTGCTGTCTTATCCTAATATCTTTCCAGTTATTGATATAAAAATATTAGTATTTGCACTAACTGATGCATAAGTAAATTGCATGAGGCATGTCAGCCAAAGACTGATATTCTGACAGGGGATGGGCATCTACAATGGACCAGTATGAAGAAAAATGAGAAATTTGCATGACTCAAATCCTTTATCCAGATATCTAGAGCCCTCAGAATGGCTCTTGTCAAGTAAGTTGCTTGAACATCAATCACGTGGCAGAAACTAGACACGCAAGAAAACGTATGAAGATGTGTTAATCAAACAAGCAGCTGTTCGAAAAAGCTACAATTTCCCTAGCGAGTACAGTGACTTGTGAAATCAGAGCAGAATAATAGGTATTGGATATACACAGGCAAGATGAATCTATCATGGGCTACAAACCATTAATTACCTGTGCCAACATGTGGTCTGCCTCATCAAACACAAGAATCTTCATTTGACTCATGCCCAGTTTCCTCGCTAATATCCACTTGCATATTGTACCAGGAGTGCCAATAATTACTTGTGCTGTAATAGGTGGCCTCTTGTGAATTGGAATGTAGTTCGCTGAATCTGCTGGTATGGCTAATTCGGAGGTTATCCCAGTGAACTTTCCCATCTTCAGAAGCACTTCCATATTCTGTACCATTTACCCAGTTTTGCCAATGAAACCATATCATATACCAAGAAACAAGTCACCAGATCCATAGATGCATATATTTTAATAAAACTTTAGTCTGGCAACAATTCATACTAGACAATTCAAATTCCAAAGTGGCGTGATCAATATTCAAACTAACAAATAAGAACCTATTAGACTCTCTCAGTTTACAAATATATACCAATTCAGCCAGACAATCTCAGGTGTTTACAGCTTCATCCATAATTGAAAATCCTATCAAAATCTTGGAAATTGGAATTCAATCAATGACATAATGTGATGGCTAACATGCACTGGGATAGAACCACAAACGGTCAATTCGAGACAGTTCAACTTTTAAATAGGATTACTATTGAATACATGTCGACATATACTCAAATATATGGAAGAACTACTAATTCTAACCCTCGACCCTGCTTCCGTTTTTTCCAAAGCCAAAACTTATACTTACATGCTATTATGCTAATAAGTTAGCAAGAAGAATAGCTTCAAATTTGTAATTTGTAAAACAGAAAATAACTGAAGACAAGCACGTTACTAAACAAACCTGAATAGCTAACTCTCTAGTGGGGCAGATACAGAGAGCCTGGGGAGCCGTGAGTTTTGGATCGACGCGGCTCAACATACCAAGCACGAAACAAGTCGTCTTCCCAGACCCATTGTGAGCCTGAGCTATTAAATTCTTGTGGGGAGGAGTCAGGATCATGGGCAAACTAATTGCCTGTATCTTACTAGGTTTCTCAAACTTCATCTCAACATACAAACCCTTCAACAATTCAGGTGATAAGTTCAAGTCCTCGAATCTCTTAGCTGATGTATATGGAGTGTCCCCGGATGTCACCTATATATTAATGCAAAAACGTCAAATAAGAAAAAATTGACCCATTGAAGATACTATTACCCGAATGGTTTCCACATCTAGCTCTACTCGATACATCTATTAAGTAAAAGATCTGCACTAAAAATATATATATATATACAATAACACGAAAACAAATAAAACGACAGTGCCAAATGGCATTTAAAGTTTTTCAACATAAAACCCAATTTCAAGACAAAACCCTAGTTTATTGAAGTTCAATCAAAACCAGAAAAAGTTGATACATCAAAACAAACACAAATAATAATTCAAGATAAACCTTTATTATAAAATTCTAAAAGCAAGCAGATTAAAACACTTTAATTTTAATCATTAAAGCTCGAACTACTCAGTAAAATCGGAAATCGGATCCATAAATATATAAACGAAAAGCTACAAAGAATTATCCAGTAGATTGTGAGGATTACAGCTTCAATTATGGAGTCATCAGGATCGGTGAGCGTGTTGTGACCTAGGGTGGACTCGTCGATAGCCAATGAGTCTAAGTTAACCTCGGTCAACGAAGCTTCGGCTCTCTCTTGCTCCTCGTCCGCCTCTTCTGCAACATCAGCCCACCGTCTTGTCTCCGTTGGCTTCGTTGCCTCCGGCGTCACTGTGGCGGTGCTAGAGGAGGTAACGGACTCGTTGTCGGCCATGGGAGAGATACTAGAAATGGTGATGATTGATTGATCCAAAAAAAATGAAAAAAAATCAAAACCACTGCGCGGTGCGCTTATATATTGAGAATTGAGATATCCCTTATTTTTTCCATAAACAATAATTAGTAGCCAAAATTAGTGCAGCCAAAAATCTGTCAGAAATTGGTTTTAAGAAGTATGATTTAGGACCTAAGTGGTCAATTTTTTAGTGACTAATTATTTAATTTTGGAGAAATTAAATATTAAAATAATAATATAAGTTTCGAGTAGATTAATGTGGTATATTTAACTTCTCAAAACTATTTTGTGGTGAGTGAGAAATAAAATACACAAAAAGTAATCACTTGGAAATGGGATAATGGATGATGGGAAGGTGAAAAAGACACAATCTCACATAGGATTAAAATGCTAATTTTATTCAATATATCAATAAATGGGTGTGCAAGAGTTTGTAAGATGAAATAACTATACACATGTGAGGTGTGGTAAGCGGCGCCTTGTGCCACCCACTCGGCCAAATGGTTGGGGCGTGGGCCAAGCCTTTGTCCTAACTTTTGCACAAAAAAATATTTGTTTTTATTTATGGAAGAAACAAAACAAATAAATTAAACTTAAAAGTTCAAATTCTTTAGCTTTTTAATAAGAAAGACACCACTCTCATCCCAATACTTGAAGGTTTTAGTATAGCGGCAATTGAAGATATTATTAAATTAATATGTTATCAAGATATTTGATTGAAATATCCAAAAGATATGTCAAGTTGAAAAATTAGTCTTGTAACTAAAACAAGATCGCAAAAGGTCTTCCAAAATTCATTGTTTTTGTAAAATAATCATATAACTCTATAAACATCTACAAAATGTATGATTTGCAAAAGGGAAAATGAGAAATTTCATCCTCTAAGTTAGCCTATTTTGAGATTCGGTCCTATATCTTGTTAGGTTTGGGGTTCAATCCTAGAAATTTGTATGGGGTTGAATATTTAGTCTATATGTTTGCATCTTTAGCTTTACTTTCTCATCTTGTAAGTTACATATTTAGTTTACTTTTAGTCCATATGTTAAGACATTGTGCGGTTTGGTCCTTTAAGTTTAAAAGAGACTTTTTTATCTCAATTTTCAAAATCTATTTATCCTGGTGCTTAAAAATGGTATCGAGACTAATTTTATTAAAAACTTTTTAAAATTATGTATTATATTTACGTAATTAACCTTTAGTGAGGAGATTTCAAGCATTAGGTTCTTAATTTCATTTTATTTTTAAATTGAATAAATTTAATTAATTAACTTTTAAATAAAAATAATTAATCAATTTTTAATTTAATTATTTTTTAAAAAACATTTCAACCATTAATTTTTTAACCTCTTGAGTAAATGCATCTTGTGCACTAGTCCAAATCCATTTCTTAATTTACTAATTTGATGTAATTATTTTAATTTTTCTAAAATTCGTTAATTATTTTAGAAATTTCTATTTTTTAAATTGTTTATTAATAAACTTAATTTATTTTTTTAATTGCCTTTATAATTTAATTTAATTTTCAAAAAATTAAGTTTAATTATTTTACTTTTGGTCCTATAAAAAAATGTGAAATGTGGGTACTAACCTTTTTAATAAATTAGTTAGATTTAACTATTGCTAAATTATATGACTAAATTTTTAAAATTTGTAAAGTTATAGGACCAAAAGTAAAATTGATGAGTTAAATGATGAATATCCAAATTTGAAAGTTAAAGGACTAAAACATTAAGGTAACAACTTAGAGGACTAATTTTCAAAAGGTCCAACTTACGACTAAAAATCTTATTTTCCTTTGCAAAATAGTCATGTAACTATATAAATACCTCAACTTTGGCCCCAAATTCTATGGATTTGGAAAGGGAAATTGCAAGATTGGTCCTATAACTATAGGCAGTTTGCAATTGCGGTCCTATAAGTATTGAATTTGCAAAATTGGTCCTGCAAGTTTGATTGTTTTTGCAAAATTGGTCCTATATGTTTCATACCTAAGCGGTTTAGTCCTCGTAAATTTTAAGTTGTTGCAAAATTGGTCCCAGGTTTATTTAATATTTTCAAGATACCAAGAATACCCTTATACACATCAATGGCTTATTTGACTAAGTGTTTTGCTCAAAATGGTATCGATGTCTTGGTTTATTAAGAACTTTTAGTTATATTTATGTAATTAACAATTGGTGAGAGAATTTTCTCCGAGAAAATGGTCTGGACAATTAGCTTCAATTGCACGAATTGTTGGACTTTTATCATATGCCTATTTTAGATATCCCATGTTGGGGATAATTAAGTATTTCTTATAATGTCATAACAAGTTGTATTTTCATTACCGGCTATAACCACATGAGATCTTCTAGTGCAAACTAGTGTTTCATCTAATATTTCACTTCTATTGTAAAACAGGTTTATCTATATATTCCACTAGACAAATGATTGCCTCGTATTTAAAAATTATCCTATAAATAAAAACCAAAAATTTAGGTTTGATTTATGCTTCAAAAATGATATGATAATATTAAACATATGTCAATCATATGTACGGTAGAATATTAGATAAAACATTGTTTTGAAATAGAAAATCGCACCGAGCTACAACTTAATAAGTATCATGTTGTTTGTTACATAAATCAATCTAAGCAAATCCAGCTTGAATTTCTATATCTACACGGATTTCCGTGGACTTTGTGCAAAATTATGTGATAAGGAACCAATTAGGCAAAAATTGGACAAAGGTCTTTCTCTATCTTTCCTTTTTTTCTTCTTTATTTTTTTAATCCTGCTCACATTAATTTAATTAGGTTAATTATCAAGAAAACATCCATGGATTTTATACGCAACGCACTAGTACGTATAATTTAATAACGTGTACAACTACAATTCCTAAGCAATCCCACGAGAATAGCTGTTTCTAAAGCTTCTCTCAATAGTAATAAGTCATTCTCCGCAAGAAGATATAAATTATAAACAACTGTTTTTGTTGTACAAGAATACAGAAAAACATGATTTTTAGAGTTCACGAGACATTTAAAACGTATTGTTGTAACATTGACTCATTGTTGATAATATATTAAAAATGATTTTTTTTGAAGCATTCTATTTAAAAATAAATTAAAAATAATAATAACTGATGCACTATGATTTTCAGAGTTTATAAAGTCCAATAGGCTAAATGCATAATATATATGGGAAGTTCATGACCACAAGTTAATAAATATAATTGTTTGTAATGCTTAATTAAGTTATATTCACGAAGCGCACAAGGCTCAAGTCCGCAGACTTAAAGAACTCAAGCAGTTTATGCGCTATACCTCATGAAATACGCTTAGACTCTAAGATGTATGTTTGCGTATAAATACCTACAACGCCTATCGTTTGAAGATATGACTGTCAAATTTTATGAATTGATCATCATCTCGATCTATATTGATTTGAGCGATGGAAGGGTATATTTAGATATATAACCCGAGAGGTTTGTAGGTAGGAAAATTTTCAGTAATTAATAACATAACATATTTGGATTAATTAAATATTTAAATGCCCCTTTTGGTGGTATATATGTCTTCCTCCATTCATGAATGTTTGTCCCAACACATAATGCAAGACTCGGGAGACATTTCTTCTTTTTGCCCTTTTCTTTGGGGACCCATCCTCTCTCTAAAAACATAAATATATAATATAAATTTTTATTTCATTTAATTAAGATCCAACATGAATGAATACAATCTGTATTCTCCTTTGAAATCTGTCTATGACCCGCCATTCATCATGTTGTCTGTGTATGCACAAAAATTGACCTTGCTCAACTAGAGAAAATATGACAAGGAACTACTTTTAATTTCTGGATTTGGCCTTAAAAGCTAGCCAAATTACATAATTTGATCCTAGTATACAAGACATTACATGTTATTCTATAGATGAATAGTTGTCTTGTAGATCTCTTCTTCTTGGAGGAATCTGATGAGGTGTAGTACCTACCGTAGATCCGCACACCGAATCATGTTTTTTGTGTAAATCTTTCACATTTATAACAAATCTACAGTTATTATGTACTTAGTGTACTCATCCACTGTAGCATGAAATAAACCATGAATAGCACACAGCCCCAAGAGGGCAATATTTTTAAATAACTATAAAATTATACACTTCTTACCTAAAGTTGCTAATTAATTTGGAATTCAAAAATGAGTATAAAGGCTTCATTTATGATTTACCCCCCACAGGAGTTTGAATTTAAATTTCAAACTCTTAACCATATATAATGGTTGCATTTTGAAGTTTTTACGTGCAGTATACTCTTCCCTTACCTATTGCATAATTTAACTTTCAATATATAGCCATTTTGGTACCTTAGTCCTTAAGCTACCCTCTTGTTGTAACTTGTAATGCACCAATTGAAAAGGGATATGTTTTGTACCTATCAATTTCAATGTGCTGTACGATCCACGTCATCCACTGCAAGAAATCAGCATGATTAACTTACACAGTTTTGGTACTGTCATTCAATATATATTTTGTCACTGTAGTAATAAAATGAAAAAAATCCAAGGTTTTAGACTTTTAGTACGATTTTAAAATCATTTCTAAGATTTTAAATTTTATCAATTATGTCATCGATCTTTCGAGCCAAACTTCGGCAATATATTAGATGAATAAAGGGCATTTATTTAACTTATATTAGTTAGGAAAAAATATTCAATTTTTTTTTAAGGTTTCAGTTTAATTTCATAAATAATCCATGAGGTTTTGAACAAACAATATCAGGCCTCAAATCTTATTTATATAATAGATTTCAGTGAATAAAATAAAATTACATCCAACTTATTGTAGTGGTGTCATACACTAAATGCATATGTTAATTAATTATTCAAACAAATTAATAGAAAATAAATTGATAATATCTCACGCCGAGCGTGCCAATCCAAATGGGTTGGGGTCAAACACAAACTCTAACACTGCTTCACGCCAAGCGTGTCAATCCAAATGGGTGGGGGTCTAATTTAAGCTTGTTTGTCATAATAACCATCTATGAAGGTATTAAATTCAAGGGCCCATTTGACTTTATTTTAATCATATTTTGAGAATTTTTACATTCAAAATATTTTTATATAAAAATAAAACCTTAAAAAACTAAATCTATATATGTTTGAATTAATTATTTTTTTTTGTTTATTTTTATGGATATGAAAACATATTCGTCTTACATTTTTTTCTTGAAAATGTGTTTAAATTATATTTTATTTCTGAGTTTGACAATATATTTGAAAATAAATAAATTGTAATACAATACAAATAATATATAAATTAAATCTCTTTCAGTAGGGTAGGATTGAAGAATTTACATATGTTGTTTCATATATTCTATTGGGACGGGATTATATCTAAGCCCCAAAAGAGTCCTTTATTAGTTTTTTTCCCTCTCTTTCTTATTTCAAACATAGCCACTTTTGCTCCTCACTTTTTCTATTTATCTTTCCCATCCTCCAATATCCATATCTTCCTATGGAGGACATGAGAAATAATTTTCTGTCGGGTTGGTCTCCTGTCAGACGGTCTAACGGATCTAAATCCGTTAGACGGATACCAACACCCAACCCCAATTTTTAAAAAAACGCAGCCACCCACTGATTTACCCTTATACCTTTACCTTCATCTTCCCCACATATTCTATTCCCAAAACCCTGTAAAAAAATGTATATAAGTCGGACAGGGAGAACATTAGAAAACAAACACTACAGAAATTCACTTCAGTAATCAAAAATCAAAATACCATCCAGGAATTACTCTTGGAAACCTAGAAGAGATGCATATGAAGGCCACGTCCATAGTACATGCATGAATTTCTCATACAACACTATACGAACAGACGCATGAAACATATTAACTAAGATTATCAATGTTTGTAAATCACAAACATAAGTTTTATAAATGCCAAATTGGTCCTCTTTAGTTTTCTTTTGCATTGTCCTGTAATTGTGTTCGCGACTTTCTTTTCCGTCTTCTGCCTACAACTTATCATTATCAATGAGGAAGTTTTTATCTTGCGGGTGACTCCTAATTAATCTCTTTAGTTTTTATTTGTGCTCTTTCTGCCGATGGTGGAGAAGAGTGCAAGGGGTGCCAGTTTAAATTTGCTCTATTTTTTTCTTCACGTGTAGTTCAGAATGAATAATGCAGTAGCATAGTATTTGAAGACGAAGCACTAAATGATACAAGTATTAGTATCAGCTAATACTTTTATGGAGAAATACTAATACATTTTATAAGAAAAACTAATACTTTGGAGGAGCACTACTAAAATACTCTCTAGCAAATTACTAATACTTTTTCGAGAAGCTACTAATACTTTTACGAGGGACAATTAATATATTTCGGAGAAAAATTTAATTATATTCAGGAAACTACTAAAATACTCTCAAGGCAACTACTAATATTTTTTCAAGGAATACTAATACTTTTTTTAGGGCTGCTAATACATTTTGGGAGTATATTCATGAGAAATACTAAAAAAAAACTCTTCAGGAACTACTAATACATTTCGGAAGAACTCGCTAATACTTTCTAGAAGGATTTGTTAATACATTTTGGGAGAAAAATTTAATTATATTTAGGAAACTACTAAAATACTCTCCAAGGAACTACTAATACTTTTCCGTGGAACACTAATACTTTTTTGAGGACTCGCTAATACATTTCGGGAGTATATTAGGAGAAATACTAAAATTCTCTTCTTTCGAACTACTAATACATTTCGGAAGAATCGCTAACACATTTTAGAAGGAAGACTAATACTTTTCGAGAAAAAGATCATTATCTGGGTGGTCCTCAAAACTATTAAAACACCATTTGCTAATATTACGGAATGCCACCGGGTTCGTGGTCGATCCGTCTTAACAGTCGAACCGTTAGACGATTACGGAGTTTTTGTGTTTTCTCATCACGTATTGACGTATTGTCGAGTAATGACTCATTTGAATCTTGTGAATAAAATTTAACATAAGACAATGAGGAAAAGATAGATAAACAAAAGCGGTTAGGGTTTGAGAGAACAAAAATAGCTTTAGCTTTATATATATCTTATAGTGGGATTTGTTTTGGTATTAAATTTGCCTATATAGTAAGTATATAACCATTTTTCCCAAAAGAGTCGTTATATTTGACGTAACCGTATAAATTAAATTTGCATATACCCATTTTATCCGGATGGGATCTTCTATTCTAAAACCGTGTTTCATCTCTTATTCCAACCGTGTGGATGATTGACACGTGTATTACACTTACCATGTTTATTTTCAAGATAAATCAAGCATAAATTGTGGGGTTCTAATATGGTAAGTGTAATACACGTGTCAATCATCCACACTAAAAATAGGAGATAAAACACGATTTTAAAATAGAAGATCCCATCCGATTTTACCCTTCCCTAAACCACTGCTATTAAATATTAATCACACCTTAGTTAAATAAATCTTGAAATTATACTCGCTTTTTTATAATCAGCATCTTTGCCTATGTTGTCTCTCATATCTATATATATCGAGTGCGTGTGTATGTGCACGCTATATGACTCTGGTTTGTTCATGTACTTTACCGACATCACTGGGCTAAACTTTTTTGATTCTTCTTTAATTCTCAGTATACATTTGTGCATACTATATTACACTTAGTGGGGCTTTGTAGTGCCGGCGATGGCTGGCTGGGTAATGAAGGTGACTATGGCGGCGTTTGCTATTGCAGCCGCCACCGTGGTGTCGGCGGTGAGCGGAGGCGCTGGAATTCATAGAGTGCTAACTCTGGAGAGGGCGTTTCCAGTGCAGGAAAAAGTGGAGCTTGAGGTGATTACAGCTCGGGATCGTGCGAGGCACGCGCGGATGTTGCAGAGCTTTTCCGGTGGCATCGTGGATTTCCCGGTTCTGGGTACATCTGATCCTTACGTCGTTGGGTAGCTTTATCCCACCTCTCAGATATTCTATCTATTTCGAGTAATATTTTTTTGTGTAATTTATTCTTTTTGGTTCTGGTGCTTAAACTGTCAATATTTTGGAGTTGGTAAGTGAATGGAAAAACCCAAGCGTTTCTTTGATTAAATTTTCCGTTTCTGTCTCACTTTTTCTTGTTAGTTTTAAATTTTTTGGCGTGTTGGTGAAATTTGTGTTTGTGGAATTCAATTTCATAAATACACCTGAAAATTAGGATTTTATAGTTCTTTGTATGTTTTCAATATTATGTTCCTCTCTGGACAATGCTTTTGTTGTTTGTTTCCAAGTCACATTAATTATTTGGACTCTGCTGTTCGATTCTTCTTCTCACTGGGGGTCCTCCATCATTATGTGATGCCAATTTTTTTGTTTTTGTTTTTTTTCCCCAATTGTTGTCTTTACTGGCAAACTATGGGGATTGGGGGAGATCAATGGCTTTTCAGTATATATAGCTGCTTTGACTACATTCTTGAATTTCCATGTCATCACTTTGTCTCAATTTCCATTAAAATATGATGTGTTCACATACGATCGTGGTAATAACTAAATGTTGGCTTGTGTTCTCCTTATCTGGTAACTAACTAAGGTTGTTGATTTATACAGACTTTATTTTACCAAAGTAAGATTGGGATCTCCACCACGAGACTTCAATGTGCAAATTGATACTGGGAGTGACATCTTGTGGGTTACTTGCAGCTCTTGTAACGATTGCCCCCAGAATAGTGGATTAGGAGTAAACTCTCGCTACTTATCTAATTATCTTGTTATATACTATTTCATTACTCCTATTTTATACTTCATTGAGTTTCGAATTGACTAATGCTGAGTTGTTCTCACAGATTCCTCTCAATTTCTTCGATGCTGCTACATCTTCAACTGTTTCCCCTATTTCCTGTTCGGATAACATATGTGCTTCAATAGTTCAAACTGCATCTGTTGAATGCTCTGCTGAAAGCAATCAGTGTGGTTACTCATTTCAATATGGAGATGGAAGCGGCACTACTGGTTTTTATGTATCTGATCTGATTCATTTTGACACGATTTTGGGTACCTCATTAGTGGCCAATTCCTCGGCTCCTATTGTCTTTGGGTAAGCTGTTATTGTGACTCCTATTGATTGTACGGGTATGCTTACATGTTGCTTATTAATGCTACTCCCCTTGCATAATTGATATAATCCTTTATGTTGGGGTAATTTGGAATTGGCATTCACGCAGCCAATTTAATACTACCACTGAGGTTTGGGTTAATTACAAAAAAGCCACACAGGTTTTGCAAATTACAAAAACCCTGTAATCTATCTTGGTTTTTGTAATTATCCTAAACTTTATAGTGAAGATTTAAGATCAGATCGATATAATTAAAATATTCGGCTATGTCTTGGTTTTTTGGGCTATTTGTAAGAGAAAGCAAAATGAATTTAATCTATTGGACATTTGAATCCTTGGGCTTGACATACATTTGATTTTGTGTCCTGTTTCCATCTGTTGTTCGTTTGAGGTGTTGACACATTAACTTATGTGGAAACAGGTGCAGCACTTCTCTGTATGGGGACTTGACCAAATCAGATAGAGCAGTTGATGGAATATTTGGGTTTGGCGGCAGGATCTTTCAGTGATATCGCAGTTGTCTTTGCATAGGATTACACCTAAAGTATTCTCCCATTGCTTGAAAGGAGAGGGCAATGGTGGAGGTATATTAGTTCTTGGTGAGATATTGGACCCAAGAATCGTTTATACTCCCCTTGTTCCATCACAGTACGTATATTTCTACTAGATGGAAATGTTTTGGCCTTAGTATGGCTTTTTTTAAATCATTTGCTGACACGTGTAACTGTATAGCATAGATTATGGACATGCATTACAATCAGGCAATTCAGACTTCATGCACGTGATGAGCATCTAATTAGTGGGAAGTTCTTCCACGGTTTATTTATCTGGGTGAATTAAGTTTAATATATTTCTAGATATTTCCTATGAGATGATAGGTGGATAGTATGAGATAACATATACTTATTGAACATTATGGTAATTTGTGTTCTGTTAATTTATATAGATCAGAACCAAGTTTGTGATGTTCATTCTTATGCTTTGTATCTTCATTAAGTGTTTTAGCTACAATTCCTCAGAAACACTCAAGATTTGTGTTTTCTCCCTCTTTGCTTATTTGATTTCGGAACTGCATCTACTTAATAATTCTTATAATCATGCTGACGTATTACGGCTTTCTTTTTGTGTTCAAGCTAATAGAGCACTCTAATTTAAGCATTGTTCATTCAATTTTATTGTCTAGGTAATTAATTAGCATCAATGGTTTAAGATTTTCAAAAAATATATGTTGCTGCTCACCTAACATCTTGTGGTGGAACACAACAGTCTTCTATTATACAGTTGATTTCTTTAATTTTTCTTGGATAATTACAAAAATACCCTTGAGGTTCAGTCTAATTAAAAAAAACAGTTATCTTCCAGAATTACAAATATTCCCGTGATTATTGTTTCTATTTCACAAATTGCACCCTCAAGAGGGGTTTTTTGTTAAGCAAATACAAACATCAAAGGGGTGTTTGTAATACCTTATTGGGGTATTTGTAATTTTGAAAGTAAGTAGATTTTTTTTGTAATAGGCTAAACCACAGGGGTATTTTTTGTAATTTACCCTTTTTCTCAATTTTCTCAATTGAGCACACAGCCAGTTAAGGTGCAGTGGATCTTGCACCAGAACCTTTGCACTTAGGCATATGAATATGATGCATATCGCCAGTCCCATGAAACCACCGACTCTGAAGAAAACGATGAACTGATTTTCATGCTTGCTGTGTTTTCGTTGAACTGCATTGCGAAATTTAGAAAACATTGAGACATCTTTGATAATTCTATGGTATTTTGATTTTCTGTTATCGCTGATGTTTCAGGTCTCATTACAATTTGTATCTGCAGAGCATTGCTGTCAATGGGCAGCTGTTACCTATTGACCAAGCAGTGTTTACTACATCAGGCAACCAAGGAACCATTGTTGATTCTGGAACAACTTTGACATACCTTGTGGAAGGAGCTTATGATCCTTTTGTTGATGCTGTAAATATATCTTCACTTCTGTCTCTCTGCTCATGAGTTTTATTGAAGCTACAACCAGTAAATAAACAAAAATGATGTACCAGATTAATTGCAATTATGTTGATATTTGAATAGTTATGTTTTATGAAGTTATTTTATTGTAATAAGTAAACTTTAAGGTGGTTGCAACTTCAACCCTGATGTCTTACTGGCCATGCAGATAACTGCAGCAGTATCTCCATCGGTCAAACCAATTATCTCCAAAGGAAACCAATGCTATCTAGTCTCTACAAGGTTCCTTTCCCCCTCATTTTTCTGAAAGTTATCTTTAATGCTGTTCGATCTAAAAATTGTTGACAAAAGTTTCTTGATTCAATATTTATGGAAACTTGAATAAGATAGCTGATTGTTCTCTAACCAGTGTGGCGAGATGTTTCCACCAGTTTCTTTCAATTTTGCTGGGGGTGCATCCATGGTTTTAAGACCAATTGACTACCTTATACACATGGGATTTGTTGTGAGTATTCCACTTACCTCTACAGTTAATGTATATTTTCCTAAATGTCCTGTAAAGATTACTTTTTATTATATTATCATTTGCTTTATTGTTCTATTAACTTCATCGTCCTTGTCGTCGTTGTTATGTTTCTACCATCATCTTCTCCAGGGCATCATCATCATCATCATTCATGACCATAATTATTGTTGTTGCCATTGTTGTTGTTATTATTGTTCTTGTCGTGTTTGTATTAATGTTGTAACTGTTAACCTTTTCTAGGATGGTGCTGCAATGTGGTGCGTGGGCTTTATTAAAGTTCAGAATCAAGGCACAACAATTTTAGGAGGTTAGTTGCCTGAGACGCTTTTTAAAATATACAATGATCTGCGGTAAATATGTCTGAGCTTTTACTTCCTGCAAACTGATTAGACTTTCGAGGTGCAATATTAAGCTGTCAAGCTTATGGTTTGTACACATAATACACTACATGAACCAAAAAAATATACTGATAAAGAAACTCACCATGGCCCCCAGGGGCATAGCCGAGTGGTAAGGGCTAAGGTGATGTGGGGTGCATTCCTCCGGCGACGCAGGTTCGAATCCCGTGTGGAGCAGATTTTCACTGAAATATTGTGCGGGTCTGTTGCGGGAGGCGGATCTGTTGGCTCTCTCCCTTAGAAACCTGCCGCTCGGGCACATCCCTCGATTTACATCCTGCTGGGTCAAGGGGCCTCTAACACTAGTAGGTCCAGGATTAGTCGGGTGCAAACCTGGATATCTGGACTACCAAAAAAAAAAAAAAAACTCACCATGAAGTAACATCAGTTGTCCTGTACTTTCACTAAAGCTGTGGATGTAGGTTGATCTGGGTTCAACCTAAAAGTTCCACGAGTGAAAGACAGCTCAAAATTGAACAGATCAGTATATAGCTCAAACTAGCTCGAACCAGGTAGTAGAGTTCCGAAAGATTAATTCATTTAATCATGAAAAATTACAAAATACATCAAACCGTTGTGCACTTGCATATGTAAGAAACACTCGTTCTCTGTTTGTGGTTCCTTGCTATTGTAGTAGAATCTGAGCGTTGAATTCTTGCCTCTATACCTCTGCCACTTATTCTGCTACTACGACATCAAAAATACAAGAATTTGTAAGTATTAAAAATCATTATAAGTAAACTTAGGTTCCATATTTGTGAGGTTGATTAAAATTACTATCCTGTGAATAATATTATTTGCTCGTCATTCTTCTTTAATTTCACAGTCTATCCAGATTTGAGTTGCTTAAGCCCATAGCATATTCGTTAGTAGATTTCTCGTCCTTGCTGGGGGTGTGTTGTTTGCTTTAGTGTATATGTTGGATCATCTGTAGTATGAAATAATTTGTCTTGCATACGAATGATGTCAGCAAAGTAGGGCCTTTTTCAACTTGTAGAGTGAACGATATACACTGCTAACTACGTTGAGATTGGAAGAAAGCAGTCCGATGCATTGGTATTAGTACATAATTATTTCTTTTTTTTGGAGGTAACTGATGTGCTATTATCTTTACTAGCCTAAAGTGGTGTTTTTTGGTTTGTTCTAAGATGACTTATCCATTACATGGCTGTTCATCGTTTTCAGCATAGCGAATTTTTTCTTTTTCTTTTTCTCTGCATTCATAATGCTAGAAATGCTATACATCTCTGTGCCTCATTTCGGATTTTGCATGCCATCATAAGTTCCAGATCGTTGCTAGTTTTCTCTGACATCATAATAATCTTCAGTAGAAGTAGCAATTTATCACTAAAGTTCACCATTCATTTATGAGACTGCAAAACTTATTTACTATTTTTTTCTTTTTGCCCCAGATCTTGTTCTCAAAGATAAAATCTTTGTTTATGATTTGGCTCATCAAAGATTAGGATGGGCAGATTATGACTGTAAGTTTACTTTTTCTGTCCATTCATTTTATCTCTCAAGCACCTGGCTAAAAAATTTCATTGTTGGTGTTGAACTTGATTCTACTGTGTAAAATGTGTTTGCTTTTCTCAGGTTCTTTGTCTGTGAATGTCTCAGTAACTTCTAGTAAAGATGAATTTGTGAATGCTGGACAGCTGAGTGTGAGCAGCAGCACAAGTTGTTATGTATTCTTCAAAATACTACATATATCTATGTTAATTGGTTATTTCTTTTTGTAAAATACTGCATATTATTCATTGCATGCCCTTTTTCTGTCCCAATGTTGGCTTTGCTAATTTATATTTGTAGCAATTGGCAGCCTTCTCGTCTTCTTTTCCACGAATTGATGTGCTGAGTTTATTTCCATTTTTTTTTTTTTAATTCTTCTATGGAGCTTGAATATACACCTCAAACATAAACTTATTTAGTTCTTGGTTAAAGCGACCTCGATTTTGATTCCTTGTCATTAAACTGACAATTGGGATCTTGTAAGTTGTAACACGCCTCTCAAGCTTAAAGCACTCTGAATTCTTTACAGAATTGGGCTTTACTAGTTGAATTGGTGATTTTTGCTTTACATAGATGCATTTGTATATAGGAAATATAACTTTGAGAGCCGGCCTGTTAATACATTCTTGAAACACGTTTTGTTGTGTTAATTGTACCTACGATAAGATTATTATAGTGTTTTCTGTTACTTTTGCTTATATTATAAAGTTGCACAATAGTCAATATATCTCTCTTAAATGCTTGTTTTAAGGAATAATTACAAAAACACCCTTGAGGTTGGGTTAATTACAAAAAGCTCAGAGATTTTTGGAAATTACAAAAAGAAACCCTTTAGGTTAGATGCGTCTTAGATTTTTCTCCTTCAAAGATATTTCAATAGCTTCACTTATGTTTATCAAAAATACTATACTTACCTCATATTTAAGGCACAACAAAACCTCAAGGGGTTTTTTGTAATTTTCAGAAACTCTTTGGTTTTTTGTAATTAGCCTGAACCTTAGGGGCTTTTTGTAATTATCCCTTTTATAAAGTTACACATTATCTCTCTCTTACATGCTGCTAACTGCTTGTTTGTATCACGATATGTGGCCGCTGAATTTGATCAATCCATATCTCTACTGCAAAATCACATTTAACATTAGACTACATTAATATCGTTAGCTTTTCAGTACTTGCAAAACTCAGGTATGAACCATGAAAGTACTTTATATATCTTGGTTTTCACATTAGACAATCTATCATCATTTCCATATGGGACCTCACACTTAATATCACGAAAACTAACTTCTAAAATAGATACAAAACAATGTCCAAGAATCATGCCGTTCATAGTTATCATTGAGCTTGTAGAAACAATCCCCAATCCCCATAACCCCATCATGCAAGAATAGGGAAATACCCCGACTGATAACATCTCCAGATGATTAAAATGATGCAAAAATCCAAATACAGCACGTCAGAAATTTGCTATGCGAGGAAAAGAAAAATATTTCATCGTCCGAGACTGTATATGCTACTGTAACAATATTTCGCTATGATTGGAGACAAAATTAAGAATAATAAACCTACTTTGTATCTTTCAATCTCTCTCTCATTCTGAATTTACAATGTTGGGTAGAAGATCTTGTACCCATCAATCAGAATTAAATTAACCATAGCGATATCATGCTACAAAAGTGACTGATCCGTGATCTAATTCAACAAAAGTCCTGCGAACAAAATATCACAAGACGAGGATGGACCTTCAAACAGTTTCAACTCACCTCCACTTCTCTTGAAGGTCTTTCTTCTCAGACCAAACCCATGTAACAAATATCGCCGCAACAAGGGCAACAATTGTTAGTAGAAGCAGCGCATAGCTAAAATCTTCAGTAAGAGAATCATATGTTCTAGAAGGTGCAAGATGAGTGAAAAAGAGATCCACGCCATAAGCAAAAACAAGGGTGGTTGACTCGAGCTTTGAAGGAACTGTTTCTATGCCTCTCAGACCTTCCACCTTGAGAGCATGAGTTGCGTAAGACTGCAAAAGAAAGAAACAGGATCAAAAACTTAATGACACACATTGATAACAAAGGATTAACAATCCCTGGGAAAAGGAGCAACATGAAATTTTAACTAAGAAACTGCAACAAGTTTCAATTGAGCTTTATAGAAGTATGGAAGTCGAATAAAATTAAAAAGCTGTGGGATTTAACGGAATTCTCTCAGTTGTAATCAAAAGTTGATTTTACGGATTCTCTCAGTTCAATAGATGCATTCAGACATAATGAAACCCTTAATCAAGTTTCAATTGAGCTTTATAGAAGTGTGGAAGTCGAATAAAATTAAAAAGCTGAGGGATTTAACGGAATTCTCAGTTTAACGGAATTCTCAGTTGTAATCAAAAGTTGATTTTACGGATTCTCTCAGTTCAATAGATGCATTCAGACATAATGAAACCCTTAATCAAGTAAGCAAACAAGGTCTGAATACGCAGTTAACCTTTAGGTGCATGAGCAACAGCACACGGAAACCACATCATGAGATGAGATATGGATTTAAGAACAATGAAATCTGACTAGTAAGGACCAGCCTTCATACTCAAGCTGGCTCCCAAATTGGGCAATTAACCCATAGTTACAACTACCATCAATAGTAAAATTCAGCAATACTAGAATTACAAAATCCCGTCACACAGGTGTGAAGACGCAAGCCCATCAAGAATGTTAATTTTATAGAATTCAACAAATAATGTACAAATAGAGCCATGCCAACAATAACAATAACAATCAAGCCTGCACCTACTACTCAGATGCACGCTCAAGACTAGACCATTGCATATTGCACCCATATTTGCACATACACATTAATCATCAGCATCTAGAATCTGACAAAGGTTTAGAGAGAGCTTCTTTGGCATCAAGATAATAACTGGAGATAACCATTTGGCATATATAGACAAGGAGAAACATACATGGGAAACCATACTAGGAAAACTGTACACTGAATGATTTATAGTTTTAGCAACAATCTTGAAGAAATGTCATCACCTGAGGAATAATTGGTAATGAATCAGTAAGAGGAATTATTCCTTCCTCTTTCTCAGCTTGAGTGGGATTAATTGTTCTACGGGGATCTAAAAAGCGTTTATCAAGAGCCAAAACCTGTTGACAGAAAAGGTAAATTATGATTAGCTAATAGCAAACTTGTTCCAGGATGATTTTGCATATACGATGGAACTTAAATGGAACTAGGCACGCATCGTGTAAACAAAAATAGCACAAAAAGACACCACAAATACAATCAACATCAGAGCTGGTATTTTTAGAAACTGACCTGATCACCGATTGTGCCAAGAAGAACCTGCTTGGAAGTTATGCCTTTGGCTGTTGATGTCACTGCCATGGTTTTCACAGAATGCGTGAAAAAATAAGACTGTGACTTCGTGAAGACTTCGGGGGAGTAAGCCGTGTCGGAGAAGTAAGATTATGTGTCCCGAGAACAAGCTTCAAGATCTCTTTGTTGTCCTGCATATGGCAATTAATTTAAGATAGTACAAACCAGGGCAAAATAAAAAATTACAGAAGATAAAGCTGAAGGAAATACCGCACGAGCTTGGTCGTAGATTTCAATGACAGACATCTCATACCGGTGTGCCCTTAGGTTGAAGTAGTGATAGACAACCCAGTTCTCACTAAAGACCTTTAGAAAGCAAAATGTCATAGTGAATTATTCAGTTTCCGCAATGAAGACAGATTAAAACAAACTCTCTTAAGATATAAGATCAAACATAGCTCTCTCTATTTTCTAAGTTCCATATATGGTTGTACGAGAAGGAGACTTACAGCCTGCACAGGACCCTGTGAACCATGATGGGTCATTCGGTGCAATATACGGCCAGTTACAGTATCTATTACATAAACAACCAGGGATGACTCATCCGGGGTAACTGAACCAATAGGACCAACAGCCTTAGGTGCAACAGTAGCCAAAAATAGTAGATTCTTCGATATAAATTTGTACATCACTTCCTGATCTGCTGTCACCTTTGCTTGAGTATGAACTACCTGAACCAGAAAAGGAAACCATCAAACCAAAAGTGTGAAATTAAAAAAAAAATAAAAAAAAATAAATATATCATTAGATGGAAAAAGGTTTAAAATAACTCCAAAAGAAAACCATTACTGGAAAAAGGTAAACGAAAGATGCATAGCACAATGAATACGCTACAGGAAGAGGTAAAATTTTAGCCAGACATAAACAGGAGCTTTGGATGCTGTTAATTTATCTTCTACAGAGATTCAGCAGGAAATAGGAAATTAAGGAAATGCAGGATTCAGCAACAAGTAAATGCTAGTGCCACTGCTTCAACCTACTGTATCACTAGACAAGGCAAGATTTATGAAACTACGGAAGTACAGCTTTCAGAAAATGCACTAACATATCTTCTAAAGCATGTGATTAAATTGCAAGGCATTGAGACTTTCAATGCTGCATTTCCTTAATTCCCTATTCCCCAGTTTTCCTCTTGACCAAGAAGCTACAGAGAATAAATGAGGATATCCACATAAGAAGGCAGGAATAGATAAAGTGCTCCCCGGTCTCACCATACTCAAGGTGAAGAAACAAGATGCCATCGTTTGATAAAGCAAGCATCTCTACAGTCACACATATATAATGTAGTCTAATGAAGTGGAGAGCTTCCTGAGTTGATAACTATTTTACCATTATATGCAGTCACACATATATATGCAGATAATTCAGTTGACAAATTAGTAACTCACAAAAAGGAAGATTTTCAAAATATGAACACCAGACATGTAACATCATATAATAACTTTCTCAAACGAAAACAGCCCTATCGGCCAAAGTTCATGCTCTGACAAAAATGGGGATAAAAGAAGAAAAGAAGCACCTCATTCAAACTTCTCGTTGCAGTTACAGCAATCTTTTCTGACTCTGAGGGAAACACGATTGACCATAGATCCCTTGTGTCAAAACAGAATTCATCTGATACCTCAAGGACACAATTTTTCCGTACACCATGACCCCTTAGGATGTTTTTATCAGTTTCAGCTGAATACCAATATATATTCCCTAATTCCCGCTGAAAAATACCAAGAGCCTCAGCACTTCTGGGGTATAAATGAGCATGTCCATTTGCATCCACTAGTAAATGCAAACGCTGTTCCATGGAATCACTAAAAGGCAACGGAATAATGTGTGCAATGGAATGAACGGGTCCCATATGATTGCGCTCCTCCCCTGTATATGTGTCAACAATAGAGAGAACTCCAGCAGAATCTGATGTGTGTCCACATCTTCCGACAACCAGTACAGATGGATTCTCGTCCAGTGCATGATGATGAGGGTCCTGCCATTGATGTAAGCTAATCCCTCTAGGATTTTCACATGTTTCTGATTTCCGAAGAGTATTCAGTAAAAGAGACCAAACAATTCTTCCATCTCCAGTGTGCAGTGCAAAAAGTTTTCCTGCTCTTGTAAGTACTATGAGAAGCTTCCTGAAGCCATTGCGGTCTCGAGTCATCTTGCTTTTCTCAGAGCTTTGCAACCTCATTTTCTGAATGGCTGCCACATCATCAGGGGTTGCGATCATTAGAGTTCCTTTGAGCTTCAGCAGATGCCCCTTCAAAAGAAGGACAATAGAACAAAGAAACAGTCAAAGCATTGTCCCGCTTTAAAATGTATAATTATAACAGCGTACAAACTCCCATCTTTTTTGATAAGCTAACAACTTTACTTCATTGACTTCAACTATTTTTATGCACAAAAGGCCTCACTGGAAATTGGAACATAAAGAGAGATATGAACCAATGCAACATCGCGTACAAACTCCTTTTTTTGGTGAGCTAACAAACTTACTTCATTGACTTCAATTATTTTTATGCACAAAAGGCCGCACTAGAAATTGGAACAAAAAGAGTAAGTGGGGTGATTCCCCTCAGCAGATAAAAGAGAACATAAAACCATTATTTGAGTTCTTATAAAGAAGTTTGACAAATGAGGGAAAAAAAAAGGGCTGATTCAAATACTATGCCATATGCCCAGTAATTGAAGAGGGTCCAAATGCTATTCAAACCTAGGGAGGTGATTCTGGTTATCATTTGTCGCTATTTTGCCTCTAGCAGGAAAAATATCAAAACACAAGTAATATGGCCAATATATGATATATCAAGATCTCAGATGTATAAGGACAGTCGTGTCAGCAATTAAACATAAAATTCGCTGAAGCATAACAACCTAAAACCACAAAGAAACTAAGTAGCTAGCCAAATTCGAAATACATCTTACCTTAAGCCATTCAAAAAGGTTATGTTCTACTTTCGCCACCGACACACCATCCTTTTCAACCGGTAACTCTGATGCTTTTACATCCATAATGGAGGCCAGTCCATCTTCCCTAGTCCAGACAATCTCACCTTGCTGTAACAATAACAATGAATGGTCTTCCATGACAATCAGGGCCCTAAAGCCGTTTGACCTATCGGTCCGAACATAGCTATTGATGAAAACCTTATGCACAAGTCCCCTCTGATGATCCATCTGAGTTGTTTCCTCAATTACATTGGATGTCCAATCATTACTAAGCTTCACAGTCAGAATAATTTTACCATCAGCATGCTGAATCAGGGAAAACGCTTGTTGGCCGTCCGAAAGAGAGAGAGCATCACTGACAGCATCTGCATGACCAAGTCTGCCCACAACCTCCAACTTGCCTTCATTTATCACCTTAATAAAGACAACGGAACTATCTAGTTTTAGAATAAATGATCCTGCAATTTTTGAGGGTAGTATAACAGCTGCTCCTGAAAAGTCTTGGATGAGTTGAGAAACATCTGTCTGGTGAAAGCTAATTTGTCCATCTTGGAAGTGTATCGCAACCAAAGTAGTTCCAGTAGAATCCATTGCCACAGCTGTGTCGTCTGACACAAATGACAAATCCCCAGAAAAACCAGTAGGAAACAACATGCTGTAATGCCTCAACAGCTCACCACTCTTAACATCGAGTTGATAAACATCAAACTGCGAGAGACCAAGCAAACCTACTGCATACAATGTATCACTTCCATCTGGATAAATTAACTGTTGGACATCAACGCTGCAAAACATGAAGGAATACTCAGCCAATGTTTTGAATAATATGAAGGGGAAAAAAAGAGAGAGCGTAAAGTGATCAAACCCTTCAGAAGCTAACTCCTTTTTCCAGATGACCTCACCATCAATGGTTGCCACGGCATGAATAAATCCATTACCATAAACAAATAGTACGTTGTCCCTGTTAACCTTCAAATTTGTCTGTACCAAACAATAATATATCATGTCCTTTCCAGCAAACTGTTGAAGCAAAATAAATTCCTAATAGAGTTTTTAAACATAAACTGGCAACAAAGCCACGGAAATGTATTTGTATCATGAGTCATGACTAGACCGCTTTAGACATGGATCCAGTAACAGAAGATATAATCTTCTTCAAAAATCGAGTAGGATGCCGTACATGACAAATAACTCCAAAAAAAAAAAAAAAAACGCTCTTCGCCATGTATACTGATAGCAGTATAATGATAGTTACTTAAAGATCCTGACCTAAAGTAGCTTGCTAAAGTGTGATGTGCAAAAAAATGCACCTACATTTGCAGTCACCAGAGTTAGTCGACCAGAAGACCCCCTCTCATGTTGCTCTCAGAATAAGTAACTGGACAAGGCACTAAGCCTCTTGGGGATTCAGAGAAAGAGAGCACCTCCACAAAACAAGGTAAGGGTAAAAAATACTACCTCCATAAACACATAAAATTACTGTAAACACTATATATTTTGAGTGACTATCAATAATCTCAGGAAAGATCAGTTCAACATTAAGTAAGTAACATCAGTCTCATAATTGTTAAAGAGTAATTATGAATTCATAAGTTTTTTTTTCCTTTTAGTTTATCAAGGAGGATACTTTTGACCAATTAAAATAATAAGTGCAAGGTGTTTGTACTAAAAGCGAGCATAGTAAACACTTACGAAAATGATGTAGTAGATGTAATAACATAACGAAATAAATATATACTTATATAGCATCTTTTGGTTTATTAGGGCGAGTTTTGGGATTTTAGTGCTTTTACAAAAGAACGGTGCTTTGACACCAAAACAGTGGCTAGGATGAAGTTTCAACCTAGCTGATGGTAGCTTAGGGCTGTGTTTTCTCTCCAAAAGGATAGAATATCTCTTTCCTCTGTAGATCTCAATACTATATTCAGCTGAAAAGTGAATCACGGTATCATTGTCACATTCACAACCTGATTATGCAGACCAATGAAAATCACAATCTAGAGAAGCATGGTGTTTATCTACAACACTGTATACCAAATGAATTGTTTGCAAAGTGCACATTCACGTCTGACAAAAGATTATCTTTAATATGAGGTTAAGCAATCCAAGACCCACAGGACATCTGTTAGGCTGGTTTAAGCTAAGGATATCATTTTTCACTCACTGGAATTAGCAACAACGGCTTTGAGGCCTTTGAGCCGAGAAGGGTTGACTCCCACACCATCTGGCCGTCAGGAAGGTTCCAAGCTCTTAAGACACTTCCCCCAGATGACAGAGAAATAACATCTGCAAAGATGTGACAATATCCACCTTAAGAACCACATAGACATACCATACACAAACACATTAAACATATCTCTCAACACAAGAACAGAAACGAATATAAACAGGATAACTGTTACATTTTCCGAGCGCAATATCAATCTGATCGATGACGTCATCCGATCCCAAAACATGCCTCCAAACTGCAGCAAATTCAAAACATTACTCCAAACGATATGGAATGAATTAAATTGCAGACGGCAGATATCAAAATGTTCCAAACCGAATTGGAAGACGGCACAAAATCTTACAAATCTCTCCATGGCGAAGATCAAGTGAAGCGACGACATTCTCCTCAGTGGAGACGACAACGCGCTTCCTCGCCGCCTTCTGAGTGTGGAAAACTGCGTGCTTTACTTTCCCTATGTACTGTTGATGCCTACACAATTGCAAACAATTCAATCATCAATTTCACCAATTGTACAGAGAAATACATGATACGTAAGTAAATACACATAAAGAGAGCGTAGGAGGAGACCAATCCATGAGTCCGACTTGGTCTTCGAATAGAGAAAAAGTGGGATAGGAGGAAGATAAGAAGAGGATGAGGAGCAGAAAAACCCTAATCGCCATCTTCATGGCGACAATTCGTCAGTAATTTCTCACTGAAGGGAGAAGAAACAAGAAAAACAGATCTGAGAGAGGGCGATACTTATAAAGGAGACCAACTCATAAGTCTATTATAGCAGTAGTTTGAGTGACGAAACTTGGGCTGGAGCAGAGTTTTTTGCTAACGGGTTTTTGTTTAATATAAAAGCCGGTCAGATTTTATTTATTTATTTATATCGTAATGCTTTTTTTAAGTACATATTTTCTTATCATAATGTTTTTTTTAATAAATTGGGAGTAATGGTTGGAGAAGATGAGATGAATTTCAAACAAACTGAAAGATACACGAACCCTGGCTTGTTGTAATGTTAATCAGAGAGAGATTTTAAATTGGTTATTTGATATTTGAGGGTAAGGATTAATATTCTATCTTATTTTTTAATCCTAAGATCTTAATAAGTTTTGAATTTGCACGAAATACCAAAATATGACAGAAAGCTAAATTGAATGAATATATGAAGATATGTTCACATGAATTCAAAGCAACTATACGCATCATGTAGTTTTCACCAAGTATTAGCGGAACTTTGTACATCTTCCATTCCAAAATCACTCAAAGCAAAACATAAGCTAATTATCCTTCAACAACTTAACAGGAGACCTGCACCAAAAAATAAAAAGATGATGTTATACTGACCGCATAGCGAAAAAGATAACTTATCATCATACTAAGTTAACAGTGATGAAAAATGATGATTGAGACAAAAACACAGAGATGATTACATACCCAAATGGGTTTTGCTTGATAGCCAGTAGTTCAACGTCCAACTGCAGAGTAAAGATATACGTTCGATTAATTTCTAAATTCCAATACAAGTAACAGTGAATTTCAAAAATGTAGAAATGCGAGTACTGTCACAAAACAACACTGAGAATAAATGGTTCACACGTTTTCAAAAGTTAAAGATACGCGATCCAGCATAGCGTTCCAATCATGATTGTCATAATGCTAAAATGTGCAATTTTCCACAATGGTGATACATTATAAATACCTTTAGAATATGGACAATTTTGCACTTAAACATCTTCATGATATCAAAATTATTCTTTTACCAGATTCAGGCACATTAGGGACCGAGGACAACAACCACAATGATAAGGAAATAACTCTTAAGAACCGTTAAAGATGTTATTCCATTTCCTAATAAGTTTTGGTTACCTCAATTGTTGCATTCGGAGGAATTTCCTGTACCCCTTTATTTCCATAAGCTAGCTCAGGAGGTACTATCAGCAACCTCTGCAAAAAAAAAAAAAAAGGCAAATTAGCGCGGTAGCAAAAAGGGCTGTAAAAATCACATTTTGCAAAAAAGTCCTACAATTATAGCAAACTCTCGATTTTGGTCGTACAAAATACACAGTTCGCAAAATAGTCCAGTAACTATATGAAAATCTCATTTTTGGTGCAATTTCAATCACGTGAGCGGCACATGTAGTTCTCAATTTCCGATGACATTAGGACCAAAATTGATATTTTCATATAATTAGAGGACTATTTTGCAAACTGTGCATTTTGCAAGACCATTGAGATGTTTATATAGTCAGTTAGTCACATGATCTTTTTGCAAAACTTAAGCTTTACAGGACCTTTGTGCTAACATCCTATAGTTATGGGACTAAGTTTGCAATTTTACCAAAAAAAAAAAAAAAAGAGTTTATTTCAGTTCTCGGCTTTGAGTAAACTGAGGTCTAAAAACTATGTTTTTAACTCCCATAATATTTCCGAATTTGACTAGAGAAAGACTACACGGCCTGGATTTCCAACTTGTTCATTTCAGAGAACAAATCAGATTTCAAGACACTAAGAATTCATAGAATGCGAAAAATATACGGTTGTTGTTGAAAATAGGTTTAACTTGTGCTATATAAGAAGTTGAACATTGAAGGTTTATTATGTAAATATCCAGCAGCTAAAGGGTTATCATGTAATGGAACTGTTTTTTTCGCTGAATTAATTTAAAGCATATTTATGTCTGAGATTCAGCTTACCTGGCCTCCGACCCGCATGCCTTCAACTCCTAAGTCTAGTCCTTTAAGAACTGCTCCTCTCTCAGAGTCACCAACGTCAAATCCATAAGGCTACATCGACCAGAAACAAACATCAATCAATAATATGTATAGCCTCTATACTGATTCTTGGTTTTCAGTGAGGATAATTACAAAAACACCCCAGAGGTTCAGCCTAATTACAAAAAAATCCAGAGATGTTGCAAAATTACAAAAAAGTCCCTCAGGTTTGATTTTGTCTTAAATTTAAATGGGTAACTGTAAATGTAAGACGGGATCAAACCTCAATGGGGTTTTTGCAACTTCCAAAAATATCGGTTTTTTTGTAATTAGGCTAAACCTCAGGGGATTTTTGTCATTATCCCTCTCAGTAATTGCAGAAAGGCTGAGATGTGGCTTTGTCGGTAAAACGATGATTTTAAACTGGTAATCAGGAATAATAAGGAACTCGACTCACGAAAAGCTTAATGAATAATTTGTTCTAACATTTCAATAAGATGATCATCTTTAACAGCACTTCCTGAGTGATGGATGTATAATAGATTTACAAGATGTAACCTTACCGTTCCACCACCAACACCAAGACCTTGTCTACTGGTCATAAATGTGATGCCTTTCCACTTGGCCACGTAATGGACCTAACAAATTGCAAGCAAGCAATAGCAGTAAGCAGAAATGCAACAGCACCAGAAGTTATAAAAAAACAAATATATTTGTGGAGAACATAACGGAACTGCATCTAAACTATAATGAACAGTGTTCTTTTTGTCAACACGTTTTTGTGATTTAATTGACATCTCACTTCTAAAGAAAAATTCTAAATCGAGATATTCTATATGGTTCTAGGAATCCATATTTTGCTCTAACAAAGAAAACTGATGCCCGGTGATGCATTAAAACCTCTAAAACATTGACATCGTTCAACTTCCTGATTTGCCAACCTAACATCATTCCAGCTACAGAATTTAATTCGGCACAAGCTATTGAAACAATCTTTAAATTGATAAACATAAAAAAGAAATAAATAAATAAATAAGAATACACAGAAGAAGTTTTCTCTTTAAAAAAAATGAAATACACATTTCTGCTAATCGACTTAAGTCATCCTCCTGATAAAAATGTTTACTAGAACTTTCAAAAGAGAACATTTTATTTCTATTATCTAGCATTTAAATTATGTAAATCAACTGAAAAAATTGTCATCATCCTCTTAAACATGTTCAACAGAACTTGTTAAGTTAAATTCTTGTTTCTATTATCTAACATCTCATCTTGTAATGAAATGCAAAAGACTGAAAGAATAATGTTAGAAGGTGCTGTTGCTATTACTTAAGTTTTACACTTGATAATAACTAACATTAGAGTCGCGGACCGGTTAGTATGTAAACCCTAGTGATAAGTGAAGACCAGGCTGCTCTGTAATACATTAATGCCAAATGAGTCTTGCAGATCAGAAGAATTAGTGTAAATGCCTTATTTTAAAGTAATAAAATAATGTACTTAGATATTAAAATTTTCAACTGTGCCACAGTCATACTGCAACCCGAGATCCCTTTACAGCTTTAGGTCCCCCGCCAACCTTCAAATCATAGTACCTAAAAATTGTATCTGTCAGAACATTAGGCAACTGTTTTACATGCTAAATTATAAATACATAAGAAATAATGCTAGCAAGTCAGAAATTAACATGGAAATGGGTTGTGATCGAGGACTCTGTCTTTATATTGAAGTATACCGTATTTTGGTTTTAGCCTTTTAGGACCCAAAACTAATTTCAAAATACCCAATATTGACAACAACAATTTCGTCAGATTTTGTCTACATGCAACACGAGTGAAAGGCGCATGCTATAAACTATACAATGTACAAATCAACTGCCATAACTTTGCACACATATTGAGATAGACACAATAAAGTACAGATGTTCAAAGAGAAGAAGACCAAGAAGGAAGATATATCTTGGTGTAGGTGTAATGGAAATTGAAACTGCAAAAAATCAATTTAAGATTAAAAACCTTCAAAGAATTAATACCAACAAGTTCGCAGCCTCAACTAAATAAAACAATAGTCAAGATCCAATATAGGTGAAACAGAGAATTTGACAGTTATCATATACTAACTTTAGACCATTTGGGAGGGCGGTAAATTCACTTTCGGGAACTTTGGCTCCTCTCAGCTGCAGCAGATCAAGAAATTTACTGTTACCAAATTTAGAATTGAAGAATACATGCAGTAAAATATATCCACATGCACTCATAGGATTACATTGTGACCAAAATTTGTAGTAATTTGAATGAAGAAAGAAAAAAAAAAAAAGAAAAGAAAAGAAAAAAAAAACTTACAGCTCTTCTGCTTGTGCTCACTGCACTAGCCGCTTCACAGAAAGAAATTCCAGCAGCTGCTCAATGACAGAAATGCTACAGCTTCTTAGTGAGAGTGGCATTAACAATACTTAGCATATAAAATAAAGAAATAACAAAATAACAATGAAGTAGTTGTAAAAGATCATTTCACACCATAGCTAGTTAAAACGCATACAGTGATGTATTGAACTCACTGTCACGTAGCCAACGGTGGGCCCAAGGGGGGCCACTACCTCCCAAAATTTTTCAAAATTTTTTTCCCCTCAAAAGTTTTCCAAATTATTTTTTAAAAGGTAAAATAAATGAATTTAATTTACAATTACCCCCCAAAATTTTCCAAAAAAATTTCCCCCAAAAAGTTTTCCAAATTATTTTTTAAAAGGTAAAATAAATGAATTAATTTACAACTTCCCTCCCAAAAATTGATAAAAACTTCAAATAATTGTCTTTTACAATATAAAAAGCCATTAATTATGGTTAGTATATGAAAAAAAAATTGCATAGTTTAAATTCATAAACTTGGTCCGTTTTTCGCCCCCAAAACCGAATTCTCCGTCCGCCACTGCACGTAGCCATAGAAAAAAATGGGCCGTCAACATATTAGTGGCAAATCGATGCGAAAAAATGCTTTCCTTTTTTATCTCATATTTAATCGCATAAAAATCGTAAAAGAAGGAAGGATTTTTCCAAGCTTTTATTTTTTCACTCTCTCTTTCTATCTTCTTTTTCTTTCACCAACAGCATTCATTTTTTTGGGTTAAAACTTCAAAATTCAAGATTGTATATAATTCTTTTCCAACATCATGTCCCCATACATTATTATCATGTGAGCATGAATATACATTTAACTATGTTCTACATATCAACTAGTAGTACAGAAATATTGCCTTTAATAAGTTATAGACGAATTTTTACCCATAACCATCAATGTGCATACTATCCCGAACTCCGTAATTTTTGCTGATCTTTTTGAAACATTTTTCAAGTGAAAATTTGGAAAAAGCTTGTACATATGAAACGACTTATTAAAATCTGCCCATTATTTAACTAACAGAGGTTCACACTACACACTACATGAAACATTATAGCTTGCATATGATTGATATTCAGGTAAAGCCAAGATATAAGATGTGAGAAAAGACAACCCAGATACATCACTAGTTAAACGTCGCTTCTTTGGCCACTAAAAGACATGCGATAGAGTAAACAATAAATCTGGTGTTACTGAAATGAGATTTGTGAAAACCAATTTGAAATTTGAATAGGAAGTTTTCCAAATCCAACCATGACGCCACAGGTCCATTCCATTAAACGTGTAACCATTGAAATCTTCCAATCAAAATTTGTGCGCAGAGTAGTAACTCCCACATCATTTTTCATGTCAACATCTCTCTACTCGCATGAGCGTGTTGCTTTCCACCATTGTCGATTCCAATGGATCACCCATTCTTGATTTGAACTTATGCAAACACTTAAAAAAAGTGATTGTCAACCTTTGACTAAAAAACAGTAGTTTTTGGAGTACTTAGATGCCAACTCTTGCTTCTAATTCTGCATAATTTAAGCAGAATCTAAAATGAGGGAAGGGGTACATTAGATTTCCAATTTAGCTTCGGTTGACTTTTACACACGAATAAAGCACTTCCACGACTTATTCACCAAACACACTCTCTCTTATTGTTTAGCTCCTATCTGCAAACACTACCAGATTCTGATTCTTAACTATTTTTCACTTTCGCCACAAAAATCACTTTTCCACGCT